>OX493351.1:10712343-10869843 GCA_950371115.1 Anania fuscalis
GCAATTGTGCCTGAGACAACGTTAAAGCCAAGGTTCTTCTTCTTCCTCTTCCTCGGTTCCTCACTGATGAGGATCGCGACCACACACAGTGTTCCTCCACAGACTGCGATCATAGGCCGGGTGGACCGCATGATGCATGTCTCCTCCCACTGTCTTGCTCACCGCGTCCGACCATCTCGTGGGTGCCCTACCCCGCGCACGTCAGCCCTCCACTTGGCCCAAGGTAATTTGTTTTTCCAGATAATGCTTTAAAAACCGAAAAATGTGTCCGAAGAAACTCAGGGAACGTTTTCTGCTATAGTGGAAAGCCGCGTGGTGATGTTCTTGTAATATGGACTCGGTGGTCTGCACGGCAGTCTAGGGTATGCGGAGTAATTTCCGCCAACACCACATCTCAAACGCATCGATCTTACTGCCATCGCGGTAAATTCAACGTATATTTATTTATTCAAACATTATTGCACAGATTTAAAAATCATACATTAGGTGGACCTAATGCCGAGAAGCATCCTCTACCAGTCGACCATTAGGCTAAACAGAGATATTTTGTGGGCGGTGCGATAAACACAAAAGTCTTAAATAACGTTATACCTAAATAAATAGCGCTATTTGACGTGGCATCCTGAGTGCGTTTCCTAAAGCTCACTCGCTTTATAGTACAAACAGTTCTGTAACTAACTGTATTTGCGTCTGCATTTTAGCTCTATGATAACAGGTAAACCTAAAGCCACTCAGCGTCGTTTGGGACTTGACTATCGCACACTACAAAATAGCATTCCCTTGGTATCTTTCGCAAATTGGATTGGAGAATAGCTTTCGGGGGTGAATCAAAATCGAACATGTGAGCGGACGCTTCGGATGGCGCTCCAATTAGCATTATACACTGTTCAAGGAAACTATTGACTTGACAGGTTTTGCTTGAACTTTTTTGTATAGTGTTCGCTACACTAGAAAATCAGTATTTAATTTCAGTACTGGCTTAAATTACAGACTAACAGTCTAAGAGACCATATTTAAAAAAAAAATATACGATGTCACATACAGGGTGTAAAAAAAAGGCTTAACGAAGCCTTAAACCACGAATTCTATACATTAAACCAAGTAGAATGCATAAAAAATAATTGCTGGGAAATGACTTTTATTTTTGGGTAATAAAAAAAATAACTTATTTCTAACCCGCAATGTATAGCGCGCACGCCACAGACTATGCCTGTGTGTGTAAGCGGATCATGTTTCTTTGTAAAAAAGTTTAGTATTATCAAACAGAAGTCAATTTTGTAAAAATCTTTGAAAAAAAAATTGTAACTTTAACTGTCAATAACTCGGTAACCTGTCATTTCCCAGGTATAGTGTAAAAGAAAAAAATGATCGTAATAATCCGTAGAATATGTGGTATTCGCCTTCGTTAAGCCTTGTTTTACACCCGATATATTGCTCCTGATCTTATAATATTATATTATATTTTGAGTAGCTAAAGCACTACCATTCCATCTGTTATAGTCTCGAAGTAAATAAAAAACATTTATGTACGTACAATAAAATAAAATATTTAAAGCAATTGTATTGATAATCAAAAAAGTTAGTCGCTAGAAATGACTGCAGCAATGTTGAGGAAATAACGCTTTATCCCAGTCAAATCCGACTAGACAATTTTACCAAAGTCTCAGTAAAAATAGCAGGATCTTAAATATGAACCCTAAGGAGTATCTTAGTAGTTTTGTTTACAAAAAATAAAACAATCTTGATATTGTAAATTGTTTTTTTTTAGCAATTCCATGCAAGGTTTAATTGAAGATAAATAACACTTAAAAAAAATCATCGAGTCCCACCTGAGGTCGATGTTTTTTTTTTCAAGTGTTATTTATCTTCAATATTGATATTGGTAATATTACTTTTGGAACAGTGGTTAGCCCTAGGTCTTTCTAAAAAAATGCAAAACTTGAAATAGCATAGTACATCCACGTCCATAAAGCCTTTTAGTTGGATTTTCGGACACACGTACTATCGAATGGGATTCCCATGACATCTTCCCCGAATAGGTTCACAAAGAGCTTCCCCAAAGTAAATCAGGACCGGACATCAAAGAGCTAAAGCGAGCGCTTCTTAAAACGGGGTCCTAAAACGAAGTCCTAAAACGGGACTAACGTCCAATTAACATACCCGCTATTCGGCTCTCTGTCACATTGCAGATATTTGCGGACAACGGACTACTGTAGGACTACAATAGTCCGCAAGTAGTCCGCAAATATCGCGTGCACACGCGAACGAAGTCGCGGGCACAGCTAGTAAAAATAAATATTTATTAGTCATCATCATCATTTCCAGGACGTCCACTGCTGAACATAGGCCTCCCCCAGTGACTTCCACTAAGTCTAATATTAACTGAAATACAATATACTATTAGTTTACTGAATTATTGTAACAATTTTCTTGTTTCATTTGTAAAGTACCTGATTACTAATGGTAGTTAGTTAGTTGCTGCCTGTGACTTCGTTAGCATGGACTCAAACTCTTCTTTATTAAAACTGAATTTCGTTTACGGTTTCATACAAGTTTTTTTTTATCTGGCAACCCATTTTATCCAATATAATGATTTTCTAAGTAACTTCTTATATCAGCTATCTGCCAGTTAATATCTTGTGAAAATCGGTCTAGTCGTTTTGAAGATTTGTCGATACAAACAGACAGACATTTTAAAAAAACATTACAACAATACCCGAGGCAATTTATACATAGTCGTTTTCTAAATCGACATGAATTCGGAATCTAACCTGATACTGAGACACGTTATCACGTATGCAAAAGGCCAATAAGCTTACAATGCGATAAGGCAACCCAAGATATTAAACCTGACTAACTGGATCTGTCTAGTAAAATAAAAAAAAATTGATAAAAAACTAAAAACCGACTTCAAAATGAAACTAAAAAGCGAAAAATAATATTGACTAAAACATACCTAATCAGTTCTTTTTGGAGTCGGTGCCAGCCATCGAGAGTTAAAATGTGTTCATTCGCACCGACTCCAAAAAGAACTGATTAGGTATGTTTTAGTCAATATTATTTTTCGCTTTTTAGTTTCATTTTGAAGTCGGTTTTTAGTTTTTTATCAAACTTTTTTTATTTTACAATTTTAAGTGTTAAGTCCTCTATTTTTTCCCTCTTAACTTCGCCAAAAATGACTTTACAGTAAAGTAACCTTAACTTATATTGGTCCTCTATGGACCCCCCATCCAATGGTATGATAAAAATAAGGTGTTATATAGGGTCAATTTTTTATATAGGGTTATAGGTAATAAAAGGGTTTACCTACACTCCAACCAGAACGGCGGCTATTTTGGTGTCGAAACCATAGGATAAGGTTTTGCATTAAATAACAAGTCAAATTAAGAAAGGAACTTTTAAATTTTTTTTCGTTACTGGGTGTGCGGGTACGCCCCCAGTAAATAAAAATTGGCGGTCTGGTACCTCATAAGCTCCACGTCTGCTCAACACACTGCGAAATATGTTCTGTCGACAAATTGCAGTATTATCTACTAACTCCTATCCGTTAAGGAGTTCTGTGGCTTCCATCATCAGGTCAGCAACAGGACATGATGATTACCAGACCCAAAAATCAGCATTGAGTCAGAAAATATATGCAAAATATTATGGGTGCCTATAAAAATTGAGGGTTGCCCTCGATTTCCCAGGGATCCCATCATCAGAATCTGACTTGGTGTAAATGGGACCACCTCGGGAGTATACCCTTTCAAACTAAAAAATAAATTTTGAAATCGGTCCATAATTGACGGCGTAATCACGTAACAAACATACAAAAAAAAAAAACAACACTCAGACGAATTGAGAACCTCCTCCTTTTTTTTTAAGTCGGTTAACAAAAGAGTGTAACTGGTCCCGTTGCTCAAGCCCGATAACCGTCGATTGAGAGCGACGCAATCCGCTTAGTTCTGATACGGGAGGTTGTTACGGGCAGTTGTTACGGGTCGTTACGACCTGTCCTCTGTGTCTGTCCCCCTGGCTTATGTATTATAACAATATCATTGATCATTTATGATATTGTTATGGTAAACGTATGATTGATCCTACGAGTTCAGTTCTAACAACTAAGTGAACATTTAGTATTTTTTGGCATTTAATTTTGTTGTGATTTGTGTAACAATTTTCGATAATTTTAGCACTGTATGTTGTTCGTATGTTGTACTTTGTTGTATTTAATTATTTTGTGTTTTTTGTTTTATTTAGTGTTGTCCCTACATGAATGTACTTATTATTTTAAGAAGTAAATTTTTTCACTGTTTGAAACTGGTATTTGAGCATTTTCAAGACCATTATCAGAAATGGAACTTTGCATTTTTTTTCATTTGTCACTTAATCTCGCTTTAATGGTTAAACGGAATGAGCTATATTTTCAGACATACAATTAATCAGGCTTTACCTAAAAATGCTATACCACTTTCAGGGTTCCGCAGTCAAAATTCAACCCTTATGATTTCGCCATGTCCGTGTCGGTCTGTAAGTAGCGGGCAGAAGCTAGTTTGTTAAATACGTGGTCGTTAATAAGCTAAGGTACTCTATCATCTGGCGCGTTCTTAAATATGTAATTTCTTCTTAAAACTTTTCTAGTAATTTCATTAATTCTCTTAAATAAACTCTGTACATTCGGCAGAAGGCGCTCTACGGAAATTACAGCGAATCAGCTTCACTCGCTCGCAGTGCTCGAGTTCGCTTAGCTGTCTAGTGTCACCGAGGAGCTATTAGAGCTGCGTTGCGCTGCGCTTTCAACACAAGTGACGTCAATGCTGAAACGGAACAAAATAAAAATCTTTATTTGCTATAAAAGTGGTCACTGTGAGTCTTAAAAGTATTTGTCATGAAGTTCAGCGCCTATATTGTTCTTCAAAAAACTAAATAACCCTTCTTTCTTCTATCGGCAGTGATGACACTACATAAGGGCAATGTGTGGATAAACAACGACTGTTCAAGCAATTTTAGGATAGATGTTTTAATTAAAAAAGATAAATTAAGTAACTTCAGAGTTCACTTTTGGGGTTTGTGATTGTGATTAGGATTCAATGGCCGTGTTAAATAAAAAAGTACAGATTAATATATTATTTTGACAAGATTTTCTTAGCGCTGGCCCACATTATTTTCCCGAAGCATTAGTGCGATTGATTGGGGCGTGTAAAAGTGCTCAATTTAGAACTATTTGCACTTGGCTTCGGCTAATCACTACTAAACCATAGACACACGTCAATAAATTATTTTATAGACACACAACTAACATGTTATAAGTACTTAGGTTATATTTCAATAACCATTCTTCGTTAAAAAAATCACTCCTTCGATATTAATGAGAATTCCTTTGAAAACAGCATAATTGTTCTTGGAAGCCAGCGATATGAAACGTTCACACAACCCATTCAGACTTCCACGTGACTCATATTCGCAAATCTGTCGGCAATCATCGTCGCCGCAGACGACTTGGGACAATAGACGCCGCACGATATGGCGAACGGCCGAATACTTAAACGATATTATGAGTTTGACTGTGTTAAGTTGTGACTCTGTGAAGCTGTAAAAGGTAACACATGATTTTAAAAAAAAACCAAAAAAATGGTTCCCAAATAATCAAGTTTTTAATCGGAATTAACATTTTTAAAATGTCTTACTCTCTATTCTTTAGTAAAATCTTTTTCGGCTATTATTGTCACAATAACTTAACATATATGAATCATGACTAAATAAACAAAAAATAGGGTTATATTAAATTTTGCTTTGGGAGAGTAAGCAAGATGCTTTAGGTGTCTTTTGTGATCTTTCAAAAGCTATTGATTGTGTAGATCATCAAACTTTACTTTAAAAAACTGAGACATTATGGTGTATCAAAGAAGTCTTTAGATTTAATAAATTCATATCTCACAGGTAGAACGCAAAAAGTATGTATAAATAGAGCTGAGTCTTCCGGATCACCTCTAACTATGGGTGTACCGCAGGGATCGATATTAGGACCGCTGTTGTTTCTTATATATATAAATTACCTTCCTTACTTTACAAAAGATATATGTGAGATGGTATTGTTTGCAGATGATAAATCAATAATTTTCAAAATCAAAAGGGGCTAAGAATCTTTCGATGATGTCAAAGTCAAAGTCAAAGTCATTTATTTTTGCAAATTGGCCATCAATGGCACTTTTACATGTCCCAAATTTTTTTTTTCCTACCACCGCTTCGGGACTACATATCGGCTGGTGATGAGAAGAAGCGGCGCAACAAACTCAGTCACCTTTGTCAGCCTGATTTTATAACAGGAAATACAATTACAAGATAGTGTCAGTGCGAGCTAGGCAGGTTATTAAGTCCATGCACTCTTGTCGTTCAAGTAATCTTCAACTTTGTAATATCCTTTTTCCATAAGGATTTTCTTAATGTGGTTTTTGAACTTATAAACAGGCAAGTCAACAAGAGTTTGTGGTACTTTATTAAATATTTTTATACATTTCCCCAAAAATGAATTACCCACTTTCTTTAATCTGAAGCTCGGAACGGCAAGTTTATTTTTATTTCTAGTATTATAATGATGTGAATCACATTTAAGGCTAAACGAACTAATGTTTTTTCTAACATACATAATATTATCAAAAATGTATTGTGACGCTACTGTTAATATTTTAATATCTTTAAAGACCTCCCTCAGAGAGTCGCGAGGCCCAAGACAATATATTGCACGTACAGCTCTTTTCTGCAACACAAAGATTGATTCGATGTCAGCAGCTGAGCCCCATAGCAATAGACCATACGACAATAAACTATGAAAATAACTAAAATATACTAGTCTTGCCGTTTCGACATCAGTTAAAAGCCTTATTTTCCTCACAGTATAAGCCGCTGAACTGAGCCTTCCTGACAAGGCAATTATATGGGGACCCCATTGCAGTCGGGAGTCTATAGTAATTCCCAAAAAGGTTGTTGAATCGACTGCGTCTATGTGATCGTCTGACATATTAATATGCGTACTGACCTGCCTCACATTGGGCATAGTGAAGTGAAGTGAAGTGTCAATAATGCCCTCCTCGCAAGTATTGCATTGGTTTACTACCAACAATCTTTTGCTCAATGCGAACAAAACTAAATGCATTTAATTTACAATGCCTAATGTGAGACAGGTCTTAACTCATATTATTGTGAAGATGAACAACTGGATACGACTAATTCCTCAACGTACTTAGGAATAACTTTAGATTCCCGTTTGCAGTGGGGTGCTCATATTGAGGCTTTATCGGGAAGACTTAGTTCAGCTGCTTATGCCGTGAGAAAGATAAGACAACTGACTCATGTTGAAACGGCAAGATTAGTGTATTTTAGTTATTTTCACAGTTTAATGTCATACGGCATACTGTTATGGGGCTCAGCTGCAGATATTGAAACCATATTTGTCCTGCAAAAGAGAGCTATTCGGGCTGTTTACAATCTTAGACCCCGAAATTCGCTAAGAGAACTATTTAAAGAAATTAACGTACTTACAGTCTTACAATATATTTTTGAAAATATTATGTATGTTCGCAAAAATCTGCACTTGTTTACTAAGTATAATACCAGGCATAAAGATAAACTTGCCGTTCCAATGTTTAGATTGCGCAAGGTAGGAAGTTCTTTCATGGGCAATTGTATTCGTTTTTTTAATAAATTACCACAATCCATTGTTTAAAATGCCTGTATATGAATAAATTGCATGTTAAAAGGACTCTAATGAAAAAGGGCTATTACACCGTTAGTGATTATATAAATGATAAAAAAGTGTGGATTTAAAACTGCTTAGCTCACAACAAGTCTTGTAAAATATTATTTATTTTTAAAAGAGGCTAACAATAGTGACCGAGTTTCTTGCGCTGCTTCTTCTTCTTGATTTTGTTTTTAAAAATTACATGCTAGAGAGTTTCGTTTGGCTAAAGGTAAAAAGGTTCGAAAGATTTATAGTTTCTATAATAGCACACAAGGTTACTATTATAAAGCGGCATCTAAAACGTTTAGTTATCGGAAGATTTACCCACAAAAGGGGTAATTTCACCCCCCATTGAATCCGTCGATGACGGGAAAATGAGTCGACACTTTATTTATATTACACCTATTCGATCTGTGAAAAAATGAAATTGGGCGAATGAGCGAATGATGAGGGGTAGGGGGGAGGTGTCGGAAAAACTTCAACATTTCACCGCAGACTGGTTTCGGGGAATTGAAAGTGCAGGGCGCGGGCACACCGGGAGCAGAAGATTTATGGCAAGGCATATCGATATCGATAAACAAAATCGAATAATAATTTACCTAAGGTGGGACTTTTTTTATAAAGTCAAAAAATTACGATATTTTTACCTGTTTTAGTGATCTGCACCTGTAAACGTATTCGAAGACCTAAGTCAGGAAATGACTACCAAATATAGTAATTGATCGCCTAATCTAAGCAAGCAAATTAATATTTTGCTGTATCTTGTAAGTTTGAGCATAAGATTTATAGAGCAATGTTGGTTGTCATTCATTGACTTATATATTAACATCAATAAACTGTAGCTCTTGTATCAATCGATCCTACACAGGAGTTTTTAGAGGACAGGCAGCATAATTAATCAGTTTATTAAGGCAATGAGTAATGAGTTTACAAATGAACAATGATAATATGTATTTGAACTAAAAATACTTTATTTCAAGTCAAAATATTATTCTTGATGTAGGTAAAATTAAAGTCATTTATTCTGTATATGTAAGGCACGGTTTCGGGCGCCTATACAAAATATAAATTTGCCCTATCATCGCTTCGGGACTAAATATCGACTGGGTGTGAGAAGAAACAGCGCAACAAACTCAGTCAAATTTGTCGACCTGATTTATTACAGGAAAATGATAAACTAACATTATAGTGAATGTAAAAATCAACAAGTCAAAATTTCCAAGTGAACGTCGTGTGTCCCAGTGTGTCCCAGGCCTGTCCCGTATAATAACCTGCATTGTGGGGCCGTCGATCACCCGGCGCTATTGTGCCTCTTATCTAATTACTTATTACTTTGAAAAATGGATTTCCGTTATCTACCCGCCTATTCAGAGAGCCGGTATTGTGAAAACCATAATTACTCGTATATGGTATTATAAGTATGTAGGTATAATTAAAAGCAAGGTTAGAAGTATTACAATCGCCAATTTTTTATTTAGTTTGTTTAGTGTTTTAACTAGTAACTATCCATTTATATGTATTATGAAAAGAAACATCGTTGGACGAGAGTTGTCATTAATTTAATTTATGTAGTTGCATTTATTCAATTATTATTTGATTTTATTTTCACCCGACTAGGGCGAAGCCAAAAGGACGGGTAGTGATTTATGGTGGAGGTTATGTTTATTGTGTAAATGAAAACATTCTGAACTAAACTGTGTTTGGATTTGAAATTCATTGGTCATTACCTCGTCTGTGAGAGTGTTGACAAGGAATATATTAACATAGTGTTGGTTAACAATCGATCAGTGTGCAGGATTCATCACGATGTATTCCTTTGCCGTAAAATGTTAACTTTGATAAAAATTTAAATAATTTCTACAGAAACTCGCGCTAAAAGACATTGCTCTCGAGTGAAAAATAGCAGTATGAGCAATAGCATTTTTTCAACCAACTTGATTGCGTTTCTTTATAAAATAAAAGAATGGTCTTGTGTACCATGCTATGGACGACCGAACTATTGACAAATCCACAAATTTTGTACGACTGGATAAGCGAGTCCAACTAGAACTTGACCGGGTTTTATACATCACAACAGTTCCCTCAGAAAATCATCATCATCATCATTTCAGCCACAGGACGTCCACTGTTGAACATAGGTCTCTCTCAGTGACTTCCAGATTGTCGGTAGCGCGCGGCCTGCATCCAACGGCTTCCTGCAACCTTTACAAGGTCGTCTGACCACCTTGTGGGTGGACACTAACTAACACTAAGAAAATCAGTCACTTGATAATATTACCTCATCGAACATAAATCTAACCTCAATCTCAAAATTAACATATAGTTACGTCACTTTCTACATGGATTTCTTTAATCGAATAATTAAATAACATATGATGGGCAATCGCAGAGATCATTCTCAGAAGTCGATGGCGATCCGAGATTCGGCCGATACGAGCGCGGTGTAATGGCCTTTTAATGACGCGAAGGCGGGCCGCGGCCTTACGTACAGCGAAAATGATCGCATTCATTGTGTCAGTATCGGCAAACTAGCTAGACATCTTTCTGGGGCAGGAATTCTGTCCTTAAGATGTAGTCTACGTGGAAGAATACCGTTTGACCCTACCAGAACGGCTCCTTCTAGAAAGTTTCAAAAATAATAAAATACTTAAATTTGATTATCATTATGTTTGTTAGTCTATAAGACTTAAGTGGCAGCGGGCGGGGCACCTAGCACGTAGAACTCAAGGCCGATGGGGCAGAAAGGTTCTGAAATAGCAAACAAGTAAAGTGTGTGACGTCCACCCACAAGGTGAGCAGACGACCTGGTAAAGGTTGCAGGAAGCCGCTGGATGAAGGCCGCTTCCAACCAGCCAATCTGAAAGTCACTGGAGGAGGCCTATGTTTATCAGTGAACGTAATGTAGCTGAAATGATGATGATGATGTGTCTATCAGGTATTTTTTTTAATAAATCTTATGTATACTACGTAAGGTCTAGCAACGCAATCCTTTTACAGGAGAAAGTTACATCGTTAATCTCAAGAAGAAAGTATTTTATATAATTTAATAATGTATTCATATTCATTTAATCACTTCATAATGTACATTATATATGGACAATAGTAACATTACAACCTTCATAAGGCATACGTGAATTCAAATTAAAGTTATAATTAGATTAACATGTCATCATTATGTTACATTCATACAATATTACATATTATATATTAATATTCACTTGGCAATGGCAATGCAACTTAAAACGTTTAATATCATTTTATTGAATATTTAAGATGATATTTCACGCAGCATTGTTTTTTTGTGCTGTTAAAATATAAGAATCATTATTTATCGTATTCCGCTGTTAGTAAAGCCCCAATCTTCATGTTATTCATGCGAGGTGGCGTATCGACACGAATTCTGCGAACAATCGCGCCGGCAATTACGCGTTTTTGCGACCGCGGGCGCCGGCGGGCGGGCAGTGGGCGGGGAAAGAACGCTCGGCGGGACACACGCGCGTTTCCAAGCGTTTAACGTTTCACGCGCTCAGTTTTTGAAACTATTTTGATTTCAGCACGTTAGATTTCGACTGGGCTAGATAACAAAACGCTGATGAATTAAGTAAATGCTAACGGGTGCTTAATCTCTATAAAGCAAGAATTGTTTAGGTTGCTTATTCTTTGTACTAGAGAGCCTTTAAATTGATATGACTGTCACATTTAAATAATACAATTGGGTTGTGGACACCAGTCATAAATAATTCTAAGAAATATTTTTTTTAATCTGACACCTTATTTTAGGCCTGATAACCCAATACATTATCATTTATTCGAAGAATCTAATTTTTGTTTGCTACAAAACTAATAAAAAGTTAGGCAGTTGAGTCCAGTAAACAATGACGTCATAGCTTGCTATCGCCATATAAATTATAGGGCAGAGGTGCGTTTTGACAGTACATAAAAAAAAGTACGTCAAATAATCGGTGATGTCAACTAGCCTATTATACGTTACAATTTCACGTTCGCGTTAAGAATGCAGTGAGTGATCAGTGCAACTGCAGGCTAAAGGTGTATTCACCGTGGTTTTCATAACCGTTTCGTTCGAAAGTATGCGTTTAATTGGTCACTGTGAACTTGACTTTCTAATTTGAAACGATTTGATTGGTAACGGAGCGCGGCTAGGTCGGTGGACAAGTATGACTTACTGCATTCTCAGGGAACGAGTTATAGTATTTTCAATAAATTTGAAATTGTTACAGAATTCAGGATTGATTTTCTCCAAGTAAAAAACGTATCCCTGAAACTGTATAGAAGCGATACAGATCAGTGGTAGTCAAACTGTCGAGCGGCTGGCATCAGGCCAGCTGGAAGCCTCTACGCTCTAGTGTCACTTTGACAACCGATAACACTGCCGGCCTGACTACAATAGGTTACGACACATACAAACGATACCAATAAGTTACAATGAACGTGTTTTTTATATTGATTCAAGACGACTAGGGACATACCACCTTTAAGTACTTTTGTTTAACACCAATTCGGTCTGAAGTCTTGCTTGTTATTGATAAAACAACGCCAAGGTAAATTAAAAAGTTCATCGTATTAAAAAAATCTGCAGTTCTCTGTGAATAAACGAGAATAAGTTCAATTCTCGTTTAGAAACGAGACGCAATAGAAATTTTAATTGTCAGATAGCATCCAATAAATTAAACCAGATGGAACTCAGACATAATACCTACCAACAATAAGGAAAAAATAAATGCCGAAAAGTCTTTTATGGGTTCATATGGGTTCATATTTTATGAGTGCTTCTAATAACTAATAATTAAACTGTGTAGTGTAGACAGAAATTAATTCTTATTCTGTTTAAAATATAACGTTTGCTATTCACAATTATGTTTTGTAATCATCAATGAATTATTTTTTTAAACAATTAAATAGCATGGTATATTTCAATCAGAATCACAGGCGTTCCCTCTGAGACATTCCGTTATTAAACTGCTTTCCATAATAAGCTATTTGCAGTCCAGTTCTCAAACATGAGGGGGGTACGCCCCATGGGATAGGGGAGAGCACACTCAACGATATGGCAAAATAAACAGGACTTTACAAAATGGCATGTAACTTGTAATATGCGCTATCTTAAGTACCATTTCTGCAACTGCAGTTCTTGTGTAACCAAGGAGCTTAGTATTAATTTTAATAAATATAAAAATGACTATTCAACTAGTTGTCCTCGGAATGAGAGATGTCTAGAATAGATCATTCTTAGCGATAAATACGCCTAAATAAAGATATTTCTGTTAACATCACTCTCTTGTATCTTTTACGGTCGGTTTATTATACCAACCAACTAACCGAAAAACGAGTATTTATGGAGAGACAGTTATTTGTAAGTTTCAACTTGCTAACTTTTACTTTTGGACCATCATAGGCTAGTCCTGAGAAGAAGCAGTGGAAGAAGCTCAGTCACAATCGTCAGCCTCTTTTCACGTCCCTATTAAATGGTATTGTATCACTATTGTTACCTTCTTCATCGGGCAAAGCTAATTATACATATAGTAAGATCTGCTACGAAACATATCAGATTTAAAATAGAATTTAAAAAAGCGTTACAATTAGGTTGATTTACATCCACAAATGGTAAAACAAACATTTAATTTTATATAAAATCCTTCGACTATTGGAATGTACATTTTTAACAGTAAATTTCCAAACTAAATTATTTACATTATTGATCTTTAAGAATAAAGAAGAGTTAAGATTCATTAAGAATGATAATTACGACTTCAAATAAATACGGATGTTACATTATGTAGTAATTAAATTAATAGGTTTGAGTACATTATTTTATAATGGCTAAAAAATACCCTTTTTAGTAAACTGCCCAACCTCAAGTCAAAGCGATTTCACAGCTCACAAACCGCGCTTCAACTATGGCACAGCGAGACCTAACTACGAAGTTTAATATTTTATTCGCACGTTTGCTATTTTAAAGTGGTCCACAGTGAAGCCGTCAGCGTTCGCGTGAAATGCACATTTGGTTGGTAGATGGTGGGAGGGGGGGGGGGGCTCTTCAGGTTACACGTCGACTCTCATTTTTGCTAAGACCCGGCTAAACTCCGCGCTCAGACTTGAGAAATCGCGCTCGTTACAAATAAATAGTTAGGGGCAGCGACTGTCAAACTGTAAGTAGACTAGATATGTGCATAATGTAGTAATGTAGGGAGGTACTCGTTGTAATACTAATTTAATATTTGTACACATTTATAGTATAATAAGTGTATATTATGTTAGTTATTGTTTATAGTTATTGAATAAATAAATATGCACCAGCCAACGCGGTAATCGCTCTTGGTTTCGAAGTAAATACTTCTTTGTGTAACTAGCGGGTGCATCCACAACGAATGGTTACTGGGCAACATCCAAACCAAAGCGAGACGAGACAGTTGAGTTACTTTAAATTGCTAATTGTTGCTTCAGAAAAAAATACTTCAGTATTATCTTACGTAATAAGTAGGCAACAAACAGTGGCAGGAGATTCGTTCGTGCATACCCTATCAACGCTGATACATCTCTTTTTTCGTTTGTGTGATAAAATAACAAACATAAAAGTGCTTATTTTAGGCATATTTATTCTACGAAACAAACGTAGAAACCGTCCTTCTGAAATGTCTGCTTTACGTACCGTGACCCACCTTAGCCACAACCTCACGTCAAGACTACTCAGTGCTTCGTGCGTAGTGTACGGATACTCGCGACAGCAGGCCGTAAGTTTGGGGGCCGCTGGCCGCCGCAGCCGCAGACGCGCGCTTGAGCGAGTGGAGTCGTTAAAACAGCCCGCAGAGCGTGAAGACTTGTCGTTTATCCATTTGCTCACGACAACGACATTTGACCACCAGTGAAAATACAGCTACAGTGATTTTATACGTCTAGTTCTATGTAGCAACGGTGAACAGGTTATGTGTCCTTGGTCTGTTATACTATGTCCAGTGCAATTCGCTAAACAATACGTGTTTCGTAGACCATACCGTGTGGTACCTGTAGGATGTGGGTTAATTCCAATAATAATACTTTGAAGCCACTTTAATCGATGTCTTGTCTGTCGCAATTAACAAAGCTTAGCTTGGTGGAGATAGCACTCGTTTACCGTCTTTCTTCTACCATAAATAGCTTTCGTTTGTAGTATAAGGTGTAAACAAGCAATCACAGCCTTCAACAGTCACTGGTTTGCTATTGTGAAGTCGCAGATCAATCTTTAAAGAACATCGCCAACGATTTCCAGCTTCACTGTTTTCCTGGTTGCTTGCAAGAATTAAATATTCTCACCCAGCCGCTGAGTACTGGTTACGTCAACTACAGTCGGCATTTAAAGTAGGATTAAAGCAACTAAATTGTACGATATGATAATGCTCTCTTACCTATCATTTCAAAGTAGTTGATGGAGTCAAACGTTAGCTAGTCTACAAGTTGGATTATCGTGTCGTGCCCACCAACGTACACGCGCCGTTCGCAAGTGAGCGCTTAGTATTTAGTTTATTTATTCAAATCAAGCCGCGGGCATTACTCAAAGGAACGCCGAGGGCTCTCGTGGCGACGTGTGGCTCTCAGGAGTCAGGCCCGTTTGAGTCCTACGAGGTGTAATTCTTTTATTTATTATTTTATTCATGTTAAAGTTAAGAGTGATAACTCTGGACAGTTTGTTGGGTATTTGAAGCGTTAAAGATTGTAGCTTTCTCGTCCACGTGGTCCGGTATAATTTCGAATATAAAACTGTTTGTTTTATAGGTTGTGATAATGGTTTTCGCAGAACCCTAACATTTGTACAGATATTAAAGGCTGTATGACAATGGTGAAGTGTTCTTTGGTTCATTTTAAAACATATATATTTCATTTTACGTAATACTAACCACATCAATGGTAACAAAGAATATATTTTTTAATTTATTTTACAACTGATGTAAATAAAAACATTCTAATACAAAGAAATATAACAAGTATCTTAGATAACAGTAGTACATGTACATTTTAAAACGTAATGCGGAATGCGCATGCATGTTAAATGCAGATTACACGTAGATTAGATCTAGACGCTCTGCTACGAACTAAGTGTCGTAGCAAGCCGGCTACGGAAATTGTAGCACCGTTACGTCTCGTAGTAACGGCTACGATGCTACGTACTGCAAGATACTATTTTGGACATCGGAGTACTACACAACGGGTAACTATTTAAATGTGAAAAAATATTGTACTTCCTCCGCCTCAGGGACTTGACATTTTTATATTTGACCTTTTACGAAGTTTAAAACAGAACAAAACGTGACTGCCACACGTTTTAAAACAAAAAATTGAGCTCGCTGACTGCTTTTGATTAGAATGTTTTAAAATCATTAACCCAAAGTAAGTTTACAACCAATTATAATTATCCAAATATCATTTATTATAGCTATAACTCATACTCAACTTCTCAATCTGGAAGTTACTGCGGGAGCCATGTGACTCCCGCAGTGACTTCCAGATTTGCTGATTGAAAGCGACTGCAACTTTTACTAGGTCATCTAGCCATCTTGAGGCGGCCGGTCGTGACCTCCATCCCAGAACCTTTCTGCCCTATCGGTCGTCAATTTTAGGTACGATATGCCATGCCACTGCCACTTTAGCTTGTTAATCTGTCAGTTTATGTCAGCGACTATTGCTTCTATAGCATGCTGTGCAACCTTAAAGTTTTATGATGCCTTTCATGACAGGCCACGTTTCAGTTCCACGGGTCATCACTAGAAACACACACTGGCTATAGACTTTTGTCTTAATTGGATGAGAAGACATTGCGTAGTTTCGGAATCGCGGCCTAATAGAATTGGATTTGACGATAGATCTCCTCAAAATTATACCTACCTATCTGGATCATTGTCCCAGGTAGATATATTTGTCACAAATTAAAAATAATTATAAATATTGGACAACATCACATACATTGCTCTGATCCTAAGGTAAGTAGCGAAAGCACTTGTGTTACAGAAATCAGAAACAACGATGGTACCACAACACCCAGACCCGAGCCAATATAAAAAAATCGTTTTCTACATTGACCCGACCGGGGATCGAACCCGGGACCTCAGGGATAGCGACGCCATTTAAAGTCCGGCGTGCTCGCCTCTCGGCTACGGAGGTCGTCATAAATTTCAACCAATAAAAGCATTAATGTTTGCATCCTAAATACTTAAATGTATTACCGTGTTTGTCAAACCAACATCAGTATTTTGCGCACGTGATTAGCGGCTGATAAATAGCGGCACTTGAATAAATAAATGGAGCCCTAACTAAATAGTAGCCGTGCAGGGGTGCGCGGGACCGTGGTGATTAGAGACAACAAACAAACAGACGATTGCATTCCAAATTAACAGACTTATGTATATCTAATTACCGCAGTATTTAATTAGGGAACTACACTAATTTGCATCAGTTATTTTGTAGCGCATAAAGTACATTTCTTACAATTATTCTGATTAAAACTCCACACCGACCGTGGTCACAGACTGACTGGAACAGCGATTCGCTGTTCCAGTCAGCCTGTGACCACGGTCGGTGTAACCCGATCGAAACGTCAGGCAAAAGAGGTAACATTTTGTACCTAAATTATGATCGCGTTAATTCCCGTTTCATTGAGTTTTAAATTATGCAACGCGAAAGTTTAAAAGTAATTATTCTGATTAAGGATCCGATATGATGAATCATTACAAATATTTTTTATTTGTTGTTCATAAGCACACCTTTTGTTCTGTATTTAGGTGTATTAACAACTAAATAACTTTTCCACAGTAAAGAAGCCGAAATATATTATAAAAATTTTGCATGCAACTTATAATATATCATTTAATAAGTATGTAGGCTACTCACTACATTTTTCGAATATATTTATCTATTTCAATAGCACATTTTACAAACACAAATAATAATTATAAATAATTTATACAAAAAAAAACCTAAATAACTATGTAAAATAAATTAAAACTAGTTTACCTAAACTTATATCTAAATTGTAAATTCTTAACTTAGACTTACTATTTACACATAATAATATTTCATAATAACATTCAAGATGTTTGTTTATCGATAGTCGATATCGACACCGCAACATCGACCTCGCGGTAGCATTATGCGTTCAATTTTGCTTACCGCGGCGCATTCCTCCGCTACGCCTGTATCGGACGAACCACTCGGCCACAGTTGAGATTTATCTATTGAACGCGGAACGCATGTCACTTGCGCCGTCGATGTATGCCCAATTATTACGTACGATTTTTGTTTGTTACGGATTCGCTTTTATTTCGCTTCTTAACAAGTAAATAGTGTTAATTAGCTATAACGCTCTCTCCACTCCTTCTAAACTTTATCGGTGTGACTGTGAAACTTGTGTATTCAATGTGCTTTGCGGAATATACTAACCTTTCTACCACTCCGGTCTTGTGATTATTTCTCACCCCGCACATCATACACAGCGGTTGTCTTCACTACGGGCTACCACCACAACCGCCTATAAGTAGATACATTCCAGATAAATATAAAATTGATAGAATCAGGCGTTACTTTGCGGAAATCCGTAACTCAATAATTACATGTCCATAATAATTTAAATAAATATGCTACGAATTATATTTGAAAGTGCAAATAAATTTTGTTGGACTCCTGAGACCTCGTTAGTCCAAAGCAAAAACTAGACGAGGATTAGCGGCTGCACGAGTTGCCTTCGCAGGAGTTAGGCTGGCTGTACATGATATACAATTACTTTATTCCTTCTGATGATTTAATTTGTAGAATAATATTAAATTATTATTAAAATACGTGACAGACGAAATATATTGGCGTTAAAATTATTATTGTTACCTTATCTGTACCATTTTTTTTACGCAAATACATTTATTTCACTGATATTGTGAAATGCCATTTTTATGATTATCATCAAAATCGCTCACTTCAGTACACAGCTGAAAATAAGCTTTTCCCGCAGCCACAGCCTGATCCTTCCTCAGCTGTTCTTTCCACCCGCTGCCAGCAGCGTAAACCCTCGCGCCACCTTGTTGGAGGGCGTCCTACGCTGCGCTTGCCAAATCGCGATCTTGACTTTAGGGCGTGTCTTCCGCGACCAATGTTACCAGGTTAAAAACCTACTACCTATTTACGTAGTTTTTCGAATCGATCGACTAAGGCAAACTGGGTCAACCCGTAAGTTTTGATTCCATATCGAGCGCGCTATTTATCTTGCTAAATGTCAGCTTAACAGTCACTTCTGTAAGTGTAATAACCTAATGACGAAGATTAAGGCTAGACTAGAACACAATCGTTTAGAAAATTTCATTTAAAAAGTGATTTGTTTTGTTCGGTAATTAGGCGGTAATCGCCTCTTACATTGCGACATTGGCTTGAGGCGAAGACTGTGACTAAGTGCTCCTATTAAAGCTAAACCTAGCCTGCTTTGGGCAATAAACACAGGCAGGGTCAATTCCTAGGGATGATGTTATCTAGAAAAACATTTGACTAACATGGATTGGGCTCATATCATCTGCATCGTAGTTATTCTTAATGTGTAATGGAATAAATGAAGTATGAACATCTTACGTATACATTATAGTTGAAAGAATAAATCGACTATCAACTAATTTGATAATGCGTACGTAGCACGTTCAAGTCATTTATAAATGTTCTGAAATATTGTCTAGTAACAGTTGGAAAGCGCCAGTCTATCACTAGCCTTAACTACGTTAGTTCTGGTAAGTTTAACTTATTAATAACTGGTGGTATTTTAGAGCAAATTGAATGTTACGATGGTTAGTTAACGGGTTCCGCTTAAGTCGTTTACTTGATTTACTTACTAGCATTGGGAGAAATCGAATAACGCTCGATTGAAACGAAAATAAATCTATTATAATAATTTGTATAAGTGCCTGTTTTTCAATGTACAGATAAGTTCTGCATAAGTTCTAAATAAGCTATATTTTACTTATCTGAAGGATAAACAAGATTTTCAACCACTTTTGACCACTACATTATGTTTATCTTTTACATAACTTTATCCGTACATTGTGAAAACGGGCCCTATACATTTTAAAACCTTTTATTTGTGCTATCGAAGCTGCGTCTCGATACATAAATAGATGTAGCCACTCGACAATCCAAACGTAAATAATGTAAAAATATTAGAGTAGTATACATAAAATGGCAAAGGTGAATCCAAAAACGAAGCTCACCAAAATTAATATCATTTACCAGTACAAGTAAGTAATTATGGATACGCTTAATCAAATTACGTTCAGTGTGTCACGACAGCATTACTTACGTCCGTTCACGTCCTTAATAAAGTAAGACGGTTTCCTCGAGATATTAATTCTAAAAATAGCAAAAATTAATATAAATAAGATGTCAGACAACAATTTCTGACTTGTCTGAACAGGCCAGAAGGATGAACGAACTTGTTTATTATGTACGAATGGAATAAGGTCGTCAAGGATAAAAGAACGGAAATTGGTTATGAAAACACAAAGAAATGGACAGTCATATTTCTAATTCTGGTCTTTGTAGCTACATTGCAGGCAGACTAATTGAGTTTCTCTCTAATTATGTATAGCTGGTAGATGTAAGTAATACTAATAGGGATTTTATTTAATTTGCCTTATCAATTAAATGTTATGGTCGTATTTTATTTTTTTTATTTAGAGGCACAACTACAGAATAAAATTTAATACGTATTCACAAATTTGTAATCTAGGTTTCAATTTAAAATTGCATTCAATTGAATGTTGTACATATCGTTCACAAAGAAAAGAAATATAAAAGTAAAAGGATACTTGAACTAGTTCAGTTAAAATGGTGGTGTTATTAAGTGTATTGTCGCTGAAACAAATATCGGTAAGTTAATTTTCGATGAATTGTGACATCGGGTATTCAATCTGTATTAGTAAGGCGTTGTCGTTTAATAAAGCAACCGATCAATGGTGTAAGATCCCCGAAAAAGACAAGTGGTTGTCCAATGTTTTTATTTATTTAGTTGATTATAAATCCGACCTTAAACCCATAGACTCCATACAAACTTACGTGCTACCTCGATGATAATGTATGGAGCATCTGAAAAAAGCATGACTTCGATATTTCTCCCTTAGGATAGTTGTTATACCTATATGATCAGCTGGTCACGTGGTTTTAAGGACTTTTTTGTACACCCTGCTTCATTAAAACCCGCGTAAAAAAATAGCGAGTTTATATTGGCGATATGACTACAAAATAATAACCATGCTGTTGGCTCTCGCTATCGCGCTGCCGTAGCGTGACGTCACAGCCGATACCTGATAGCGAGGGGTAGCGATGCACTCGGCCGATACGGGTATCTATCGATTATTTAATTTTTAGCAATTACCATGCTAGGTTTATCTAAGATTTTTAATAGCTACTTGAAAAAAATCGTCCGCCTCAGGTGGGATCCGAACCCACGTCCATCGCATACCGGGCAAGTGCTTTACCACTGAGCTACCGAGACGTTAGCCGACTCGACGAAATGCGAATTACTTGCCCAAAATAATTTGTAGGAATACCAAACCATCATCGGATGAGTTTTATTTGGCAAGCTGTACATTTTGATTATTAACTACACATGTGTTGTAGGGATAATAGTGTGTTGTAAACTTTCCCGTATATCAATAGAAACTAACTTAATAAGATAGTGCAGTGCAGTGCTCACAAGGTCAACTTGTCATGCTGAAGGGTCGCAATAACGATAATTAGCCAACGAAATAACGAAAATAATTACGCACACCTTCGTCAAGGTGCGCTTGATTTTACTAGCATTTTAGCGTTTTCTCGTTTTCTTACGTTCATAATTTTTAAAGATAATTAAACATTCAATATCAAAATTTTATCCTTTCTTTGGCTTTCAACTACATAGATCAGCTACAGTAAGTTAGTAAGTCACGTCACGACCGAACTTTTGAAATATAATTTTACTAGCTGTTCCCGCAACTTCGTTTTCGTGAACTACAGAATGTTTGGTATATCACATATATCCCACAGGAACATTTAACCGTGATAAAAAGTATCCTATATGTTAATCCAGATCTTATTCTATATGTCTGCAAAATTTCATTTAGCCGTTTACGCATGACTGAGTCACAAACATCCTCACAAACTTTCGCATTTATAAAATTAGTTGGATTACCTACTGCATCTTTTAAGTGCATGAGAATATCCAATCCAATGTTAATTGTCCATTAAATTCTCTAATATCGACGACAAAACTGTCGACTCTCCATCAACCCTGGCGTACCGTTGTTCGTATCGATGTTATTATCGACACAAGCGCTGCACATTCGGAGGCGATTGAATTAGCCGCGCTGCAGCGGCAGGTGCGCTCAGGTCGCCTGATGCGCGACAGTGTGCACACTGCATTACGATCTTGAACCGATTTGCGAACTAAAATTGAAATTGACTATCTATTTTAAGACCCTAATATTATTGTAATATCAAGAACTAATCAAAAATATTGTAACACCAAATTAATGGACAGTAAAAATGACAGCTTTGATACGGCAGTAGGCCAGCCACGTCTATAGCAGAGCCCATGTAAGGAGGAGAAATAGGATTCTCAACCCCTCAAAGGAAGACTACATTACGCTATACATAGTGAAGGTCGACCCCAGCTCGATAGTCGACCTTACGAAGATTGCAGTGGCTGAATGAGTAAAGAAAGAAGTCGTTGTAGGGCAGCGGGCTGTAGAATGAAACAGCTGGTCCACAATCACCTTAACTAGCATGGTAATTGCTAAAAACAAATCACATGTCGTGCTTTGGCTCTTTGAGGGAGACTTATGCCTAGTAATTAGTTGACAGCAATAGATGACGACGATGTTGAAGAAATCGTATTAGGTAAGAGTTTAATAAAGTGAGCTTCCGTCATAGCGTTATCCGTTATCGTACAATGACTTAATCGCATTGCACAATGAATTCCTCGAAGCAATCAAATCAAGGAGACTCTATTTGCTTAGCTAGGCTATGGTTGCGCAATGATCGGAGCCACGGTCTGCTAATAAATTAACAACCATCTCAGTTGGACCGACTATGAATAGCCATAAATATAACTGTTGATAAGGTATTCTTGAATGAATGAAACAATGTGTTTAATAACAATAATTACCCAGACTTGCCGAAATGCCGACATAGCCCGACGGATTAGCAAGCTAAAGTGGCAGTGGGCGGGGCACATAGCACGTAGAACTGACGGCCGATGGGCAGAAAGGTTCTGGAATGGAGGCTACGTACCGGCAAGCGCAGCGAGGGACGTCCAGTGTCCACCCACAATGTGGACAGACGACCTGGCAAACGTTGCAAGAAGCCGCTGGATGCAGACCGCTTCCAACAACCAATCTAGAAGTCACTGGGGGAGGCCTGTGTTTAGCGGTGGACATCCTGTGGCTGAAATGATGACCCAGACTATTTCTAAGGTCACGGGCAAACGTATTCAAGCCTGTTTTCAGAAATAAGCACGAAAATTGTTCCATGACTTGATGAATCTCTACCATTCATAAGAACTAAATATTTGCGGTGAGGTGAGAGGTGCTCGTAGCTCAGTGGCGGCAGCGCTTTGTTATAGATTTCTGAAGTTAAGCAACCAACGCCGCGGTCGTGAGTGGATGGGTGACCATTATTCCGACCATATTTAGTGACATTTATCACGAGCATCTCCGTGCTTCGGAAGGCACGATAAAAGTTGGTGCCGGCTGTTAACGCTTGATATTAGTGTGAAGCCTAGTCAGAGGCTTTATGGCGGCTTGATAACATCTGACAGTATGGTTTAGTCACTGGCCTTACAACACCCCTCCACCAATCCGCACTGGGCCCGCGTGGTGGAGTATGGCCTAAACCACCTCATAGTTGAGGTGAAGCCTGTGCCCTGCACTTGAGACGTATATAGGCATACTTTTAAATATTTGCGGTAATTTAGATTTGTATGTAATTCGAACCTAACTGACTGTCTTCCTGTAATATTTAGAGACTGGACTGACTATGTATGAGGGAAACTATCTATCGTTCGCGTCGTCCTGCCGCATGCTTTGATAAATTTATTGCTCAAAAACTAAAGTAGAGCTCTGTAACGAGCACCTAAATAATAACCTTCATAAATCGCGAGCTTGCGGCGAAAAACTTTAAAAAACTTACGAGTGACATAGTTAAATGTGCTACCGTGTACACGACAATAAACCTTATGCGGCAGCAATAGGGTATACAATATTGTGGCACCTTTAGACAGTTCGGAGTTTGCGGTTTCAAAATTACGAGGGCTGCCAAAAGTGTAGAAAAGTTTTAGCCGTTTTAACAATCTTGTTAAAATATGTTAAAACTAAAAGTTAAGCCAATCAACGCAGAAATAGCATGTATGCCATCTTATTAATGATATCTGATTTTAAAATTAAATTTAAAATACTCTTTATAAAATTCACTGAGAAGAGTATACGTTTTGATCAAAATTTGGCTAGAGATTAGAATGCCCCATTAAATGGACTGAGTTTTTTTCTAGATATGCGATCATATTATTTGTCCTTGAACTAATAATTCGGATTTTTAAGTCAACCAATCGTTTGCCATTTGTGCTATATGGATTTATAAGGTTCATATTTCAAGTAATATCTTTAAATAAAAATAAAATGGGAATAGTCGTAGTAAGATTATTCTGATACTATTTGATACATTGATTTTCTGCCCATGACACCAGCATAAACCTTAGTTCACCCATGGACTCACGCACTCGCAAGAATAATTAATGCCGAAAGATCGAAGTCTCGAAAACAATTCAAATACATTACTTTTTCTACAAACATGACTGTAGCTATTCGATTCATCAAATACAATAACTTTTGATGTAACTAGTTCTGAAGCCAGCGCTCGTCCAACTTCAGCGCATTTCCCTTATCACTCACGTACTGCAGCTCTGCAGCGACAACGCTGCGCTGCACGTCCGTTGTTTTTCCTGCCGGTAATGCAAGTGTCAGGGCTCCCATCAATAACCTCAAAATTCAGGGCCGGGGCGACTCTGGATCAATCTACACGTTCAGTATTCGCCACTGAGTGTAGGGTGCCCAAAAGGTTTGTAATTTTATACAATTTTTAAATTTAGGGACTCAAATGACAAATGACAGTTGAATTCATTAACATCATCTTAATCATTTCAGCCATACGACGTCCACTGCTGAACATAGGCCACATAGCTTAAAAATATGACGACCGTCTGGTGTAGTGAGTGGTTCGCGAACCGATGCCTGGCGGTTGCGAATTGCTTATAAAAGTTTTTAAGTATGTTTATCCGTTATCTAGTCAACTAATTGGTACAATCTTTGCTATGTTTGAGGCTAGCCTTTTGGTGTGATTGTGGAAATAATTAAACTATTATTTATAGCCCATGGTGGGGCAGTGCAGTGGATCTGGTTGCAGGAAGCTGCTGGATGGAAGCAACTTCCGACTGGTCAATCTGGAAGTCATTACAAGGAGTCCTATGTTCAGCATTTGTATAATGTTGTTAACACTAAGTGCAACCATTCTTTTCGATGTAAAGAAACTTAATTTATTTTTTTAAAATGAAAAACATAATCTCTGCGCCCCAGTGTGTATTTCATTCAAAATTATAAAATGTATAGTACCTTTTTACTTATGACACGAAAATTATGATTATACATGAAAAAAATATATGTTATTATTTCAATAATTAGCTGATAAGAACAAAGAAAAATTTTGAGCCTAATTAAGTGTCATTGGGTCAAAATCCTTTCTGAGCCAAAAACTGTCCCGGAATTTCCCGTAATGTTGCTTACCCTCGACTCAGTCCTCGACAGCAATCGCCCGCCGGCCCCGAAGCATCGCCGGCACTCTTCATCGAATCGTTCGCCGCTAAGTGTTCCAATTTGTGAACAGATTTTTACATCCCCCTACTTACCTCCCAGAGGAGACAACACAACTTGTTTCTGGCTAGGGTTGGCAGAATTCTTAATGGATGGATTGCATATACAAACTTTCACTAAAGAATTAACACCGAAATCTCAAAAATAACACTCGGCAGGCCGACACTTTACTATGGGGATTTTTTTATATTGGGAGTTCGTTGTTGATCCAATGCAAGAAATTTGTGTATTTGAGCGGTATAATCAATCCATAAAGTATCCAATCAAGTGTTGTTCATTAATTGCTCTAACAGTGACCACTACCAGCAAGTAATCAGATAGGATCAGATCTACCTTCGTTTCCTCACTATATATATATTATATATTGGACAATATATTGTACTCGTATTAAATTCAGTCCGTTCATTTGTTTTCACCTTTATTCCGTTCCCTATTCTTTCCAAATAAGAGAAATATCGGTACGAAATAGTACGATTTGTACGTAAGGCATGTATGAAAAGTTGTGTTTTGTTTTAAATTGTAAATTAGTAGGTTATTAAGTACTACTTGCATTGAGTAAAACCGCTTTAAAGAAGGGAGATTAGATTGACACCAATGAAGAATAGATGTCCCCATTTACCAGACAGCTCCAAACATCTGCTAATGCCTGAAGTAGCTAAAAAAAAGTAGTCCTTCGGCTTTGTTCTAAGCAGCCCTAATAGAGCCAATCGGTCATTTGAATCGCGCGAACAGACGCGTCCAGCTCGATGTTCAACACCCAGGGAATGTCGTGACTGATCCACGTCGTTTGCAACAGACAACTTCGTCCCATAGACGTATACGAGCATAATGTTAAACAGGATCACATTCAGAATGTTTTGAATTAATGAATTAAAAATCGGTGAGGTCGTAAAATATGTGACTGCCTCTTCAGTTTGCTTAATAATAACTATATCAATTAGTTTGGTTTTCAGTCGGATAACGTCATTTATAGAGAAATCCCGCATATGAATAGTGGTAGGGTGAAAAAAATTAGGACATGTTAAAGCGCTTAGTTTAAGCCTATTTGCAGAAATAAATTGGTTTTAATGGTTTTTATTGGTGCACAAGAACTTTATGTAGGCCAGTATGTTATGTATTACTTAGGTAACTAGGTATTGCCAAAATTTATCACTCTACGGAAACGAGAAACATTGGAAATTTGATAATTACACAATCTAAATATCCACTTGGGGTCGATGAGGTAATATTATACGCACTTCGGACACGTCCAGACAGTACCAAAACTTAATCACGACTTTGTTTTTTTTTTCCAATTAGGAATCATGAATAATAAGTTGTGGCTTCTATAGACCTAAGTTATCAATGTTGTTGACCAATTTTAACGTTCTCAGTAAATTACAAATTTCCATTTGGATCTGAGAGAAATATTTTGCTTTATTTTTTAAGCTTTATTGATTAACTTTTATCGGAAAATGTTATAGAAAATTAGTTTTCAGTTCGTGGAAATTCACAGGCTTTAAAATTTTAATATTAATTTTTAGTAAGTTTTTTTTTATTTATTTATCAGGAATATCAACTGTAGTTACAATATTTTTAATCTAGAGGAAACATGCTTAGGTAAATAAGAAATATTGCACAACAGATTTATAGATAAACACAAATTGCACCATATTTCGCACATGTGTGGGATGTGTTTACAATAAACTATGATTATTTAGAGAAAAGAAAAGACAAAAAAAAAACATTATGGCATTCAAATTAAGATTTAATAAATACAGAGACCAACTTATTTGATTTTATTCCAATAAATGAAATAATAAAGAATTTATCTTTTACTCATATTTAGAGAGGTGCAGTAACTAGCAATAAACATTACCTATAAGTATTAGGTGGCTCTTAGTACCAGGATCCTGGATTTAATACCTAACATTTCCATGTGCCATATCTATTAAAAGTGCGTTAAGTTAATGATTTCAAAAGCAGACAAGTCTAAATCTTGTACAGCTAACAAAAAAATCTCCAGCAATTAAAAGGTTGACGCTAGTTGTATAATCCAACCAACTAATAACTCAAAGTACCTAGTTCCTGTGTCGTGTTGCGCCTCGCGAGATCCGCCGCCAACCGCGCCTATTGTTTATTTTTTGCACTTTACGATATTTACATCGATATAAATTGTTTTCTTGCCCTGCATTGCCGGAAGTGTCCGCGATAATTAAGAAACAGGTGTTATGGATAATTTATTTCTGGCATTTTCTAATCCCTTAAGGTTGGAGTTCGTCAAAAGAAACTCTTATGCAAAAGAAAGTTTAAATCTAAAACCGTTTAAATAAACCGTAAAATAGAATAAAATAGAAAAAGATTTATTTGACACACACAGAATACAAAAGGAAAAAAAACATTTACAGGATAATAAAAGCAATATGTGTCAAAAAGGCCCCCGCTCAGCATTTGTCGTGACAAAAAATAAAATTGATAGAATCAGGCGTTACTTTGCGGAAATCCATAACTAAACAATTATGAAAATGTAATTATTTTGCTTACAACTTCCGCTTAGTTACGCCGGCATAGGAACCCCAATTACACCACCTGTAACCCACAATCTGAGGACAATCACAGGCACATGCAAAGAGCACCGCCCTCCCTCCCTCAAATTGCATGCGAACAGACGAATGCAAAAGTTAGTACCCAACACCGACATAAAAACCTCGACGCGCGTTTCGTCACTTCACGTGGCATCATCAGGAGAGATGTTGTCGCCTCGGCTGCGCTTCGTCGTCGAAGCTTGTTTTGTCGTGACAGTCAGGGACGTATCACGACGCTGGTATTCAACAGGGACCCTGACGGTAGGCTCGGACCATACCCGACCGGAAACCCGACTTGGTTAGCGCGGAATCAATCCATCGTTAAGCAAAAAGGTTGTTTTTGAACGGACTCTTGCGGATGCTTACGGATTCCGGCAGAGCCTAGACCGAGCCAGAGAGGTACGAAGCACGGCACCAAAGAGAAGAAGAAAAGAAAAAAAAGAGCATGACAAACAATAACATTAGACAAAATACTAACAGACAGAAAAAGACATTAATACAAGATGACATAAACAAAGCAAATACATTTTTGTCTGGAACGAGAGAGCAAAAAGCACCATCTATCAGTAGGTAATCGAGTTCTGGATCGGACCGGGAGCGTAACGGAGTTACTGCCGGGGACGATCCAGTAGTACTTCTGAAGGACATTCTGTTATTAAATATAATTGGTAGATAGCTTGTGAACACTGGAATGAAATTCAATGATGACGCACCATAAGTTTCGGAAAGTAGTCAATAGCTCATGAAACTACTAGCAAGAGTCAATTGTCTTTAACTCGTCAAACGCCGCGAATCTATGAGGCCGCGTAATTTCTATTGTATGTCATTTCCCTGGGCTAAGGGTTAACAATTTCCAACGTTACCCCAAAGTTCAGCAAAAAGAGATTTCATCATGGAACGCAATAAATAATTGAGTAATGACAAATTCTATTGTTCTGCTGTCTCATGCCGGTAAGTCAAAGTCAAACAAATAATATAACACTTCAAGTTTTTTTAAAGATTAATAACCTTTTTACTGTACATTCAAAGTATTTTTTTTTAATTGAAGATAAATAACACTTGAAAAAAATCATCGACCTCAGGTGGGACTCGAACCCACGTCCCATCGCAAGCAGGGCGAGTGCTTTATTTTTTTTAAATTATACTTTTGACATATACCTGGCTAAGGCCAACTAACTACTTGCAAATAAATTACTTATCACTCCCCATTTTATCATGATTACTTCAGAGTTAATAATCCATACCAATTGTCCATCTTAACTTAATAATTATATACTTAGTAATTTTTTATTATCATTAGGAACATACATTATCTGCAGAAATACAAAATTACTGTACACAAATTGTAATGGCCACTCATACCGAATCAAATCAAATCAAATCGTTTATTTGCTTTAAATGAGAATCTACGCTCACTCGCGTCCGACTCCGTTCCCACCGGCACCGAGCTTACGGTGTCCCGAACGCGCGCGCGGTTTGGTCGCCCTCGCTAATCTGCGCCAATCCATTTGCGAGTGAATAATATCATTGTGCGCGCGACACTGAAGCTCTATTTCTATTTACCAATCATTTGCTAAAAGTTTACGTTTTGTTCTGTTTTGTGAACCGGCAGTCACAAAAAGAAGTTAAAATACTTAGGTATATTAACTGTTTTAGAAGTTTATATTATTGTCACTTTTGGTGCCATTGAACCAACATCCACCTACATGAGAATTACACTGAAGTATGTGTTTTTACCTAGCATATTCAATAGTCAGATTCATTTTATTAAATAAAAACATTTATGTACATCAAAAATCGTCACAATGTTTTACAAAATAAGTACATTTTTTTTAGTCAACAATTTGTTTTATCGTCAACATTTTACCGTTGGTTGAATTTTAATTTTATGTTTTTGTATTAATATAATCTATGAACGTATTTAAGTGTGTCCAGTCCAGTACTACGGGGACAATTTATGTAAATGTGTTGTTCAATAATTGGATAATTGTCTACTAAGTGATTATGGCAATGTTTAATTCGGAAATGAAGCCACAGGACGTCCACTGCTGAACATAGGCCTTCTCCAATGACATCCAGATTGACTGGTTGGAAATTTCAGTGAACAACAATCGTGCCAGTAAATAAATCGGTAAAATAGTTATTCCACCGCCGGGCGTGAATCGTGATTAAGTTTCGTGATCGGACGCAGTAGTGCGGCTGTTTCCTCGGCCCTAGCAATATAATAAATTGTAACGACTCTTTTCGTTCTTAATTACGGGCACTGCGAATGGGCACTACTTCATGTGTCATTTTTACGTGTCTCCAATGAATTTTGCAATTTATACGAAATGAATTTATAAGTATCTCTAAACAAACCAATTCTCATCAGATTTTGGAATTATATTCTGTTTAAAACTAAAAATTGCATATTGCTCGCAGGACTGATGGCCGTTTGGGGCAGGAAGGTCATTGAATGGCGGCCGCGGGCCAGAAGGCGTAGTGTTGGTAGGCCCCCCACAAGGTGGACCAGCGATCTGGTGAAGTCGCGGGAAGCCGCTGGATGCGGGTGGCACAGGACCGATCTTTGTGGAAATCCTTGGGCGAGGCCTATGTCCAGCAGTGCACGTCTTTCGGCTGATGGATGGATGGATGGAAAAACTAAAAATATCCGGTAACATCCTACCTGTGGTTCCCTGCGCTACTAAGAGATGGAGCTGCTGGTATATTAGATCGCGGTGACAAGATTGATTATCAAATCCAAGTCTTTAGCCCATTTTTCAATGATTTCATATTTTTTCGATAATAGTTATGTAGAAAATATGAAATTACCTACATTAAGCAAAGGAATGTATTTAAACAGTCCTGTCCTTAGAAATAAGAATTAACTCGTCGCAGACGCAGAAGACCTACCGTATTGAAAGTTGAAAATTAATCCCTTTATGGAGCATCTTTCAATACTATACTTGTAATACAACAGGCGTGTTGTCAAGAAAAAAAAATATACCGAATTCCAAGACAGTCATTTAATTTTGCAAGTCGTGTAGAAAACAACTTAATCTGGAGGCGTAATTTTGCAACATGTAAAAAGAAATACTGAGAAAACAGAAAACGAACTGTCGCATATCTCTTCCAGGAAATTACAGAGAATATTTGCGTTAGTGAGATACTCTTATTATTTTGTCTTTTAAGAATCACAGACCTGACTTAGGGCTATCAACTAACCGGGATTAATGTCGGGTGATACCTATTCCCAGAGCAGAGAAACCTGTTAATACTGCACAATCGTTTGTTCTGAACCCTGTTGCTGTATTTTGCAATGTAGAGTCAATACCTTAACTCGGACTGACGTCAGGCTGGTCTTGTCCACCAGTTTTTCTACATTAGTTAACTAGCTTCACAAATAATAGCCAGAAATTTCATTTTTGTGTAGCCTCATGTAAGAAATTTCAGAAAGTTGTTATCCCTTTAACTATAGTTTGAGAATTATCTACAGAACTTGACACCTATTTATTTTAGGTCTCAATTATTTTGACTTGAAAATCGTGCTTGTTCTTGTTACTAATGAACTTGACTACCTAATATTTTTGTATTTAGGTAGATAATATTTTTGTCGACCTTCGCAGCGAAGAGGCGAACACGCTGGACGGTCGGGTCTATTTATAAAACGAGCATTTATACATAATAACTGCGTCGTGTCTTGATGTTGTGGAAACGTAATTTTTTCTGTGTTTTAACACACAAGTGCTTTAGCTACTTATATTAGGACCAGAGCAATCGTGATACTGCTTCTCTAAGATGTACTTATCCTTTACGAGTGGCAGCAGCCCTGGCCCCGCTACGCAGCGCAGCCACGTCTGCCGGCGGCGATTGTTCTCGAACAAAACTCCGAAGACGCTTTAATAACATGCCGTCGATGTTTGTCCACGGGCAGCGCTTTGTAGCGGGGAACATCACGCACCAGCCACCAGCAGCGGAACTACTCCAATAACTTAACGTGAATAGCGTCTTACAAAAACTCAAAGTTTCATACTTGGTGAAACTAGGTTATGTTTCGTTAGTCTATCTTTCTAGGAATATTTGAAAAGAGTTTTAAAGATACCTGCCGGAAAAAATCCTACACCATATTATTAACTGGGAAAGGTAGTACTATCGCAGGCTTCGACGCCTGACCAGTCTTAAAGCTAAAATCGCTTGCAAGCACCTCATTGCCACTCACTTCAAGCCACGCCCTACGTTCATTTATGTTTCGGGTTCAATCAAGACAATAGGTGTTTAGGCACAAGCAAGCAAGCTTCTATGTATCTAATTGGTTGCAGTAAAACAATAATGCATAACCAATCAGGGCGGGTTGGGGCGTGTCCGGCGCAATGCGCTTACACAGGAATATTTCTACAAAGCGGTAAGGCGTCGGAGCCTAGTACCTCAACAAACTTAACTTAGGTGGTTACAATTTTAAGATTCCGGACCCAAAGGGTAAAACGGGACACTATTACTAAAACTCCACTGACCGTCTGTCTGCCTGTCACCACGCTGTATTTCATGAACCGTGATAGATAGAGAGTTGAAATTTTCACAGATGATGCATTTTTTGCCGCTATAACAACAAACATATAAAAACCAGAACAAAATAAATATTTTAGGAGGCTTCCATACAACAACGTAATTTTTTTTGCTCCTTTTAATAGAAAAAAAAACCGGCCAAGTGCGAGTTGGACTTGCGCACGAAGGGACACTGCACACCCTTCGTGCCCAATTCCAACTAGCTCTTGGCTGGTTTTTTTTTTATAAATCGACTGTAGTTTTTGAATAAATTTTATTTATTTAGAGTTTAGACTAACTCGTTCTTGAACACGCAGCCGTATCCTGAAAAAAACTTATAAATCTTATTATTATTACTTTGCCTCAGTGTCTTTATCATGCTTTATGAGTTCAGGAGTGAGCCTTGGTATACATACATCTTTATGCCTACGTTATACACGATGAATATCAAATGAGCTGGTAACTGGATACACAACAACTTTCAGCAACATGAAATGTTTGTCTTAAAATTATTATACCACGTCGATATTTATGTATCGAGTATTTCCTTGATATGTGAAACATAAAATATTTTGGCGTATCTATGACAAACCTTCTATCTATAAAAAAACACCGCGGTCTATTTACATAGAATTTGAATACTCAGATTAAAACACAGTCTAAATAATAGTCAAACCGAATTAAATATTACGACGTGGTACCAGCAACTAACATGCTAACTTTAACAATGTGAAATAAATAATAAAACGCTGCCCATTCTCGCCAATCGTAAAGCGACAGAGCAGCGCTATGTCGACAGTGCTCACAAGTCGCGAGTCGACGGTGGCGGACCGCGCACACGATCGGTTTCAGTAATAGCAGTGACGTCATTGATACCCAGAGGAGCCGCAACGGAATCCATGTGACGTCATTCCCTCGCCGACACACACATCGACAAGTGAAGTTAACACCCACACTAACAAACGCTACACGACACGGGTTGCCTCAGCTATGTTTTGATCGAGGTGCATAGACACCACATTGCTACAATATTGAAAGGGTCAACACAATGATATTCTTGATTGTCAGCCTACTGATAGCTCAAGGAAGCCTGTATAAAACCGGTAAGTACTCTGATGTTACATAATTATCAGAAAGAAAGAAAATTAGGTAGGAAACCCCTGAGTGCGGCAGTACGAGACAAAATTCTGACAAAAGATATTTTAGCCTTGCTAAATTTCTTAAGAAATATTATAGGTATCTAGTCTCCAAACCAATTTTTATTAGGTATATGTACTTCACAGAAAACCTAGCTGCGAACAATACAACAAAACTAGTAGAAAACATCCGTCGGCAACTCATGGAGAATAACTACGACTATTTACCATCTGAGGACGAAGTGTTATTTCCTACACATCACTACGACCAGGACATGCCCAACGATCCTCTATACAACGACAACGACACTCTAACAGAGTCTATCGAGAGACGGGACAGGGCAGATGTCGTGCAAAGAGTCAAAGAATCGAAAGGTGATTCCAGAGCGATCGATAATGCCATATCTAAAAATGAGCTGCTGTACTACATGCATGACGACAGGCTGAGGGACGCGGAGAAGAACAACGTCGTGGTCGACGACGATAATGATGACTTCGATGACTACGATCCGGGCCGTAAACCGAAGTACAAAGTTTTAAAGGTAACAGGGCCATAACCATGAACTCTTAAAACAATCTCAAAGTTGTCAAATCTGTCAATTTTAGTACGTCATTTCATACAAAATTTGACAGAAATGATAATGTTTGACAGATTTGTGATTGTTTTAACAGCTCATGGTTAGGGCCCAGGACAATTTGTAATTTTATTGTTTCCATTGATTGGTGCCTTAAAATAGAAGTTGCTATTGTTAAACTTCTCTATAACAAGCCCGATTCTCGTATTTTAACGATAGCCGCAATCCAGTGTCGGCCCGGTCCCAGTAACATTGCAATCATCAGAAATGGTATTCTCGTAAACAAAAAATAATAAGGCTATAACAGTTCGTAATTCAACTAAAAATAAAAAAAAACAATATGAAATATTTTTGTCAAATTTTCAGTCGCGTTACGATAATTTAATGCTTATTATGTAAAAGTTAAATATTAAAAAAAAAACCGTTTTACATAGTAATGTTACTTAGATTGGATCGACACTGAATTACGGTTATTGTTAAAATACGGGAATTGTGCTTCTATACCACATAACCTGCCGGCGACTGGCGTGCCGTGTGGTGCCGGCACTTTAAAAGAATTGCACCACCTCTTCTCTTCCTATGGGTGTCGTAAGAGGCGACTACAGGAGAACCGCCACAAGAAGACGGGCAGCAGCGTCTCCTCTCCACCATTGGTCAAACTGCGATCGCCAACCCGCCTGCCAAGCGTAGCTATTATGGCAAAATCCTCCTTTTGGAGAGGCCTGTGTCCAGCAGTAGACTGTTATAGGCTGGTGATGATGATGACCGGCGTCTCTATCTACGACAGAAGAATGTTCGCCTATAGATTTTCCTCCGTGTTGCCAAAACTACAAATACTTATTAATCATGCATTAAGATGGCAAAACGGACTTAACTTATGGAAGTAATTTATTTTGGCACAAACAGTCATTACAAGAAATAGTTATAAAGATTATATTATATATCTATGTAAATGGACAAAGCAGTGCCGAAAAATTACATCGGTTATATTAATAATTAATACTTCTTGTTGTTAATACTGGTACTTAAAAAAAAAGTTACTAACTTATCTTGAATGGTGAGGCGTCAACAAAATTTCAGCGTAATTACTACAATATACAATGAATCAACATGAATAATAATAATAATAATATATTTATTTGCAGAAAACATGGTACAATGGTTCTTAAAATAATTACGAATAGTATGAACAAGCATGTTTTACCGATCTATCGGTATGCAAACATTTAGTCGTCGTGCAATTATTTAATTAATTATTAAATATTATCACATATAAACATACTTAAATACGTTTATAAGCACACATAACTAAGGTACAAACGCTAGTGCTCATCACCCAAACATTCGCCCCCTACGGGACGCAGTCCGGTGCGCAAACCAGCAACAACAAAATTATTTATAAAATTTTCACTTAAAGGCGCACGTGTATTACCGAGATGTGAATCCACCATGCATACCTATTGAATAAATGTTTGGAAGTAGAGGGTGAGAATTTTCATTTGGAAATAAATAAGTAGTAACCATACAATGGTAGCCTTACGATTAGACTTGAGATCGAACGAAAGGTCCTCTACCACTGTCCACAATCGTTTGACCACCTACGCAGTAGCGGGCATTGGTTTTATCTGAAGGCAGGCAGTAGATACATAAGTGTCTTATTAAAATCAATGAATAGAAAAGAACAAAGTAATAGTATTCTTTATTTGCATAAGTACATGGTATAAAAGATGTTACAAATTAGTGTGCACAAGTCTTGCCAAACTGGCATAGAATAATTTATTGGTTTTCATTAATGACACATATTTGTAAGTACCTACTGTCTGCCTTATTTCATTTAACAGGTAGGCACTGCCTAATTTCCTATATGCACCGCACGCCTACGCTTACACCTACGTGAGATTCCCCACTATTTCCTCGAACCGCATAGTCCCAAGTCAATACCGTGTCACCTTCATCAGGTCAAGAACAAGGACCCGAGCCGGCGCAGCAACTCGTACCGCCGCTTCATCCAGGAAGAGAACGCGGACGGCGTGGCCATCATCAGCCTCGACGGAGAACCGTTCCCCGAGTTCCACTTGCCGCGCGGGCGCCGCCAATACATGCTGGAGGCCGAGGCGGAGCCCGAGTCCGGGGACCTTGTGGACAGTGCCAGGGATAACTCTACGCAACGTGGAGACGACGCTATCATGGAGGATAGGTTATTAAATTAAATGACGATTTATTTAAACTGGATTATCGATTACTAGCCCATCAAGAATGAAGATACTGATTCAGCCGCCTTCATTATTCGACTGACTCATTCAGATCAGATTAAAAGGATGTAAATAACAAAATTAGGTGCCGTTTTTATTCTGAGTTATTTTTAATTACCACTACCTTTCATAAAATAAACATCTAATTTTAACCCTGGAACATTTGCTTATTTAGATAAAGGATTAACCTTGCGATCTTGGTGTTTCATACAAACTTTGAACCCCGGTTTTACCCATTTATTAGAAGTATTGGAAAATCCTTTCTTGGCGCCCACCTACATCATATTAGCGATATAACCGAATCTCAGCGCTGTCCGTTCAGTGGTTTAATCTGTGCGTTGATAGATCAGGCAGTCAGTAACTTTTTCATATTAGTCAATGTCTAGACATCTATAAGACTTAACACAGTGGTGACTGGCGACTCTGTCTGATCTAGGGGAAGCTTCAGGCCCCAGCATTCCTTCTAGAGATCTCCTACATAGAATCTTGAGATCTCTAGAAGGAATGCTTCCTGTTCACACATTTAGCTCACCTGATGGCCAGTCCCCGACGCACGACGACGTCGTTTTCAACGAGTACACATAGCTGTTAAGCTAACGACCTGATAGACGTAGATAGATAGACTCTTTATTGCACACCAGACAAAGAAGTTTCAGTTAATATATCATTTAGGCGGCCTTATCGCTAAAAGAATCAAGAATCATTTATTTGCTTTCAATATAGTACATAAGATCTTAAATGTATTACGAGTAGTTTCATATACTCAGCCATAGATAATAAATAGCATGCAAATATTTTAATTTATGTCACAAAATGTAAATAAACACATACAGAATACATACCCACAAAATATTAAATTATATATGTCATAATTAGTTGTCCATTTATTTCAATGCCTACTCATAATAACATCAATGTCATTTTTAGATTCAAAAATATATATAAATAGATAAATAAAGAAGTAGGGTCAAAATACACTTTTAAAGGCCTAAATTGTTTTTTCACCTAAAAGTGTCTTTATAAGGGAATATCGATTATTTATTACCCTTTTAAAAACTGGTCGTGTTTGTATTTCTCTATTGGGTAATAGCTGAATGTACCTACTTGTTAATATATAGTTTTTAAGCATTGAGCGTGTGACCACGCCTTGGCAAACGTAGTGTAGGACGCCCCTCAGCCCGATGGACAGACGACCTTACGAAGATGGCTGGCAATAGATTGATGAAAAAAGCAAAAGATCCTGCTCTTTGGGGGAGGCTTACATCCAGCAGTGGACTGCAATAGGCTGAGATGATGAGCGTGCGACACCTTATTGTTAAAAACCTTCTTTATTACATTCCAAAATTGTTTATTAGTAATTAGCTGTCTCGGCGTGCTTCGTAAATGCAAACAAATCCAACACAAGTAAATATCATAAAAATCGGTCCAACTAATCTTGTGCCAATATATAAAGATAGATTAGTTCTTCGCCATTGCTTTATTCTGTTGACGTCTGACTGAGGTCAATTGACCGCTGTACATACCTAAACCTACATTGTCATGTGAGCCCGATCGTTTCGAGTTTAGGCGAATAACAACGTTGTAAACTTGTACCTGGTGTTATTGCGAAACTTCGGCGACGTGCGACGCGGTTATCGGCAGTTTATTGCAGGCTGCATCGAGCCGGCTCTAATATATCGCAACTTCTGATTACGCACTCGTCCGCAAAGGATGCGTTTCGCCGCTATTGTAGTTTTATTGACGAATTGCTCTGGTATTCTGAGCGATGTTATCACGACTACGAACGCGCCAAAGACTGGTAAAGTTTCAATAATTATCGCTATCATCTGCAGTTTTAACAATTATATAGATTTAAAATTAACACTAAAACTGTCTGTCGCTTCACAATTTCTTTGATTTGCCTTCGGTAAATCATGATTCCCGTTATTATTATTTTTTCTTAAAATAAAATTATTCAATATAAAGTCATCAGAATGTTTCAGAATGACAGTATCATAGTTGATAAACTTAAATATCTACGACAAATAAGATAATTGCTTGTTGACATGTCAAATTGATTATTTGCAGATTTCGTCGATGTACTGAAACGAGATTTGCGTAGGAACAATGACGACTACATCGAATCAACTACCCTATCCGTCAATGTCCCTAATCCCTACCTTCTTCAAACAACTGAATACGTGCCCAATAATACCATCAAGTCGAACCAAACGCTTAAGACACAAGGGACATTCTACTACAAACGTGGAGCTTCCAATAATAATTTATTCATCGATATAAAAAATAATAACGCAGCTCACAGAAGAGTGTTCGATTCTCTAGAGAGCAAGAGCGCTGAAGATACCACAGAACTTACCACAAATCAATCGAAATCGGAAACTATAACTGTTCCACATAATGTAACGCTCTCTACCACATTGAAAGTAACTAGACCGCAGCCCCTTGAGACTGAATCAAGTTCTACGACTTTAAGTCTTTCGACTTTTAAGATAAAAGTTCGAAAATTAAATCGTTCCGCGCTGACTCCAAGGCCATATTTTCGGAGTTCTAATAAGAAAGGTGGCAAGGAAACCGAAAAGTTAGGCAAGATTAAGAATTTCATTGCAAGGAATAAGGAGTTATTTGAGGATTTTGTAAAAAAGAAGAAGATGCAGGAGCAGAAGAAAACGATGGCAGTGAATATTATTCAACCACCAGGAAAGGCATCAAACTCTGAAAGCGAGGTACAGCTATGCATGAACTAACAATCATCATCTTCATCATTTTAGCCACAGAACGTCCACTTCTGAACATAGGCCTCCCCAGTGACTTCCAGATTGGCCGGTTGGGCGGTTTCCTGCAACCTTTACCGGGTCCTCTGGTGGACAGACCTTGTGGTTTTGGAATAAAATGGGGCAGCAAGGTTGTTATGGTTAAGGTGATTTTAAAAAGTGAAAAATTAGAGCAAACATGCGTACGTTGCTAGATTAGACTAGACTAGATAGAAAAGCTTTTAGCTTTTCATTTATTAAGTAAGTACTTCAGGAAAAAAATATTTAAAAAAGGAATTTACACAAAGCTTCATTTATAATTGATATCAAGATCCGCAAATCAGGTCAGATATTTTTTTAAGACTCTGAAGTTCGTGGTAAGTGAGTTAACTGAGTTTAATATTAGCGTCGAATCGATGCGACGAGGGCTCCCATTCCCATGATCTTATATTCGCGCAAACATAGGCTCAAATTCTATTCTATCTTTATAGATATGATAATCTGAGTGTGGTGTCAACAACCTAATTACTAAGACGATTTAGCAATAGCGCAGAGGGTACTGGAGAAAACCTGACAGCAACAGAAGCAAACTGCATATTTATCCCGATAGGTGGCGAAATGTGTTTGATCTTTCCTGTGGAAAAATTAGAATTTTGGTTCTGCTATATACAGTGTCCGGGTTTTGATCGGCGATATTAAGGGCTTTTAATTCATCAAATTTCAATCAACAAAAACCCCCCATATAGGGGTCTAACTCTCCCCCTCTTAAATATTTAAAAATTTTGATGGTATAGCATGCAAACACATGGTATTAATATGGATCTGTAGGTCCTAAACATTATGGATCAAGATTCATTTGAAAGGCAATTACCTATCTTATAAAACAAAAACCAATTCAAACATTAAAATAACTGTCATAGAGAAAAAAATGAAATTCTAAGAAACTTGCTAAAAATTTTACCAGTTTTTTAAACGTATTACAAAAACTAGACCCATAATGAATGTACTTTATTTTTATTTAATGTGATACATTTTTAGATTATCTACAAACTGTTACCAAAATTACTATTTTGGGTGCCATACTTCAGGAGCTACAGTAGTTTGAATCGGGCCGACATTTTCGGTTCAGCAGTATTTATCGAACAAACAAAGCCGACCTGAAGCGACTACTGTGATCCATCTGCACATATTCGTTTTGCTGCCCAGCTTTGACGATTAATGCCGGCCCGAATATTTCTGTAGCAGCCCTTAGGGACCCCCACAGTAGCGTCTTTCGAGCGTCGTCGTCGTGGCAGTGTCCAATCAGCACTAAGTAAATGCTGCTGCGCAAGATTGCGTCAACACTGATTGGCCGCTGCCACGACGACGACGCTCGAAAGACGCTAGTGTGGGGGAGGCCTTGGAGTTATTTCCAAATGGTGTGAACCTCTCGATTGCAGAGCGGCGCGCAGATGCAATACGCGCGGCTGCTGCAGACGCGCGCGCGCCCCGTCGAGCTGCCCATCCCCTCCGTGCGCCCCGAGGAGCTCGACATGGCGCACGCCAAGGGCGGGAAGATACACGCCTTGAGGATTAAGGTAATGTTTACCTGTATGTGTGCAATGACAAAATAACCTGGCCCGATCACCCCTGCAAGTATGGGGCCCGGCACGTATTATAGGTACGTACCTGAGCCTTTGCAAACCCTTACACTCGGCCGGGGCGCGGAGCCCACTCCTGGGGTGAACCTAGGCTGACCGCCTTCAACGCTCGCCAAAACTGCTCGATGTCGAAAGCTAGAGAAGATAAAGAAGCCTTCCACAATAAAGCCATCAACTTGCAGTGGATAATAACATCATCATCATTACAGCCATAGGACAACTAAGCCTGCTGAACCTAGGCCTCGGCTAGGAAACGGCCTGCATGAAGTCTCATGTAACAGCACCACACCACGCGAATGATTTCTAATGCAACAGCTAGTTTTATTTTATTTTTATTTTGTTAAAGACACAAAAAAAATAGAGTTTTTTTAAAGTGCCTTTCAAAAGAAGATAATGATCTGATTTGATTATTTTAAAATCAATTTATTTTGTATGACTACCTAAATAATATTGAATTGTCTAATTTGTGTAATTGTCGTATTGTCTTCTTGACCCAATGAAAGTAAACGAATAATGTAACCGCTGTATGAGTATGAGAGTGAACGTGTGGGATGAGATAGTTACGGTGGCAACAAGCCTAGCTCTGCCCAGAAGCGCAGAAGTTTCCTGGGTTTTTCACAGGCTTCGCGGAGCGACCTAGAGTTTACAGAAATTTCATTGCGATGTGATGCTACCGCCTCGCATTCCAGGACTATGTGGACGGCGGTTTCATCTGTAGCCTAGTGATGTAAACTTTTCTAGTTTGTATGATTTAAATGTAATGTAACCGCTAGGGCCGGCTCTGCCACCGGCACGTGCTGATCCCGGAGGGCCCGAAGTACGACAGCCAAGGCAAGCAGTACGTGCCGGCGTACGGGCACCACAGCGGCCGCAACTTCAGCCGCACGCGCCGCCCCCCCTACCTGCTGCCGCGCTGCTGCAACTGCTGCAAGAAGTCGCTGCTGGGCTGCGAGTGATACCGACATACTGCCACCATCATTGCCGCGCGAGGCACCTGCTTTGAAGCGTTAGGATTCTGTTAAGGCCTGTATTCACTTTATTAGTGCGAGTGCAGGTGATTAGTAATCGTGGCTGTTTTAGTGAATTAGTGCAGGTGTGTAGTGCGAGTAGTGTACGTAGAATTCTGTTTAGTGCCTGTGCTGTGTTTAGTAAATTTGCCGTGTCAGACGTGTTTAGTAGCAGGCACGCTGCGTGAGAGGGGAGGGGGGACGCGCGGGACGGGCAACTCGCAGGTCACTCGCTAAAAAGAGACGCTTCTAATCACTTTACAACGCAGGTTACTAACCACTCGTAGATACTAATAGCTGTCCAGACGTGTTTACTCCTAATCACTAAGCACCTGCACTAATCACTAATTAAAGTGAATACAGGCCTGTATCCTCTCACGTGTCTGGTTGCTTGATAAGTATATCCGGTCTCTAGGAATTCAAATTTTAAGAATCCTTTACGTCGTCCATTGAAGAATTAGAATTCCAATTCCCATTAAAAATACTAAGAATCGTTACTAATTTTCAAGGATTTTTATACAATTCTTGCGATTTTGCAAATTGGAATTCTAATGCAACGCTTTAAAATACGTCCCCAGTTCCTAAGGAATTTGCATATGATTTCATTAAGCTTTGAATTCTAATGCTTAAAATATGCGACTTCAAAACCCTGGACGACAATGAATATTTTTTCATATCACAATACGTTTTTAAAGTCCACCACATTCATTTTCGGCAAAAGTTTTTGCTTATTTGGACTTCATCCTCTTGAATAATCTATAGGTGTAATACTTATTTATTGATACCTAACGATCGCTTTTAAAATATATCAGTTGGTTTTTAATAAAAACTTATCTACAATATTATTTTTATTTTAAAATACCGACAGTAAAAAAAAATATAAAAAGTGAAAAATAAAATGTAACTAAGTACTGTGTATTTGTTTCTTTTTTTGCTCTTTGACTTTTACCGTCCATTAATGTAGGTATTGACCCAAGCGTCATTCGCGTCGGGGGTAGGTAGGAATGATAATGGCAGCAGATAATTAAGACCACCGTCAGACTCAATTGCACCTTGTAGCACAAGTTGTGCTGCATCATCATTATCATCACCAGCCTATCACCAGATAGAATATGTTGGAAAATAATTACATTTTAAGAACCATATTCTGGCAAATAAATAAATGAATTGAATTGAATTGAATTGAATTGAATTGAATTGAATATCAGTCCACTGCTGGACACAGGCCTCTCCTAAAGGAGGATTTTGCCATAATCGCCACGCTTGGCAGGCGGGTTGGCGATCGCAGTTTGGCCAGTGGTGGAGAGGAGACGCTGCTGCCCGTCTTCTTGTGGCATTTCTCCTGTAGTCGCCTTTTATGACACCCATAAGGATGAGAAGGGGTGGTGCAATTCTTAACGTGCCGGCACCACACGCCACTGTTGTGCTGCATAACTGAAATATGATAGTGAGCACTTCTGTTTTACTATTTGTCAGACGAAATGTTTAACGAGCCTGAATGTAAGTACCGATTTTTATAAATGATGTTTTTCCTATCGCCGAACAAGTGATATAATCTAGTACATAGATTTAGAAAGTCCAGAGCTACCTACCTACGTACAAGGATTTAACTCACTCTCACGCGTTGATCTCTTATTTTATGGTTAAATATTATTGTTTACTGCGTAGTAAAATACTAATAAATGAATAAAGTTTTATTCTGTTTCTTCAGAATAATGTAGGACTGAAGTCCTATATTATTCTGAAGAATTCATTTTGCTTATCCATGGTTTGCTGAAAATTAATGATGAAATAATCCAAAATTAAAATAAGATTTAATATTATTTATTATTTTAAAAAAAGTAGTGGATGTTTTATAATTCAACGTAATTACGCTTACCGGTTGTCAATGTATTGTTGCAAACTGAAATACAAATATAAAAATTCATCTTTAATCGATGCAACTACGTTGGTCTAGTTGCAGCAGGTTTATTATTGACTCACATAGCGCAATTATTTTAAGTTCTAATTCACTAGGATAAGTCTAAAAAAGTGTTCTGCTCAAAACATTGAAATCGGAAAACTAATTTGACTTTCCCACACTAACCGCCGACCAACAAACATCAGTTTGTCTTCTCTGGATAGCGTATTTTTTCAGTGACAGTTGCTTTGTTAATTCTTCTTCTATTTTGACCCAAGAAGAATACGTCCTTATAATGTACTCTGTGGATACGTCGTTTTACTTAGGTCGATAAATAAAGGGCAGTTTAATAAGAAATTAGTACTAACATGGTTAATTATTGTTGCTTACAAATTGGGATTTGTTATCAAAATAAAGACTAAAATAATTACTATTATAAGTATAACAAATGCTTACCGAGGATCAATTTTGCCGTCCAACATCATCCAATCGCGGCGGAAGCCATTCTGCCTGGCCTCGCCCGCACCGGCCGCCTTCGGGTTTTCCACAAGCGGCAGGGGCCAGCTGCTTCCTCCACCCCTAGCCTCTTTTGGATTTAACACCAAATAAATCAAAATGCATGGAGCGTGACCGCAACTAGGATAATGCGAATTTTTAGACGCTCCACCACTGATCGCCAAGTTACCAATCTGTCCTCCTTTCCCTCCGTGCGCTAAAGACCCTACATAACATTGAATGTTATTCTGGTCAAGTCTGTTATCATTTCTCGCCACTTGCTTGAGATTCTGACTCACCTCGGTGTTAGCCTGACTAGGAACAACAATATTTGGTACAGCACCCAGTTTACCGAAAACCATGTGACCCTCGTTAGCTTCTCCTTCAGTATACAAATTCCCTAAATTTCCTCCCTGCCCTGGCCCTGCTTCCCCCACGACCACGATTCCAGCCCCAGAACTCTCTCCACCCACACCGACATTGCCGGGTCGTTCACCATCACCTACGAGGCCGCTACCTACTCCGCTATGAGAAACAGAACTTCCACCTAAACCTAAATGCATGTCATTTCCTTTTTGACCAAACCCTAACGCTTGATTCATAGCAGGATAGGCAAAAGAAATCTTTTTGACACCTTTATATTCTGGTGCTTGATTTTGATGTCCTGGCACAGGGTTAATATTACCCTGTCCAAATCCAGAAAAAAAGTCAAAATACTGATTAGAATTACTACCAATACCAACGTTACTGAAGATACCGCCATGTCCGCCTATTCCCAAATTACCTACAATTCCGCCTTTTCCACCAATACCCAGGTTGCCTGCTTGCCCGCCTTTGCCTCCTATCCCGACATTTCCAGTGGTCCCCCCTTCTCCATTAAATCCTGCATTGCCCGCGAAACCTCCTTGACCATCGATAGCAAGATTACCGGAGTTAAAGCCCATACCATTCAAAATTTTAAACGCTATACTGTCTCCCCGAGCTGTTTCAGCTTCCGTATCCCTTGTATCGCTCTTTCCTCCCATGTTACCGGCCACGCCGCCTTGCCCATTCACTGCCGCGTTTCCGCCGACGCCTCCCTGACCACCGCCACCCAATTTTCCCCACATGCTCTGAAATCTAGCTGGTGTTTGTTGTTCTCTATTTTTATCTCTTAGTCCGAGTTGAATCCTACACAAACCAAGAAGCAACTCTTGATCTTCGCTATGAGATGCTTCATACACTAAAGGCCTATTTAGGACAGATTCCCATTGGGATCTCAAATGTTCCACTTCAAGATATTTACGACATTTCTGTAGCATTCCTTCAGAACTTTTATTATCTTTGGGCGGTGATTGTCCGTTCGAGAGTAAGAGATTATTGTTTTCTTGAGATTGAGGATCTGCTTGGCTTAAATCTTTCTTAGTAGTTTTCTGTAGTCCTTTGAAATAAGCGGCGGCGTCATCTAGGGCAAATTCGCTATTCGGGATTGCGCTGTATGAACCATCAGACAGGTCGCCGAGGTTCCCTGAGGTCCCTCTCAAGTCTTTGAGCCTTTTATTCTTGTGGTGTTCGTTTTCCTTTAGTGGTATCAGGAGCTCCAGATTAGATATAACATCCTAAATGAAAATAATGTTTAAATCAATGTTAACTGCAAGATAAATGATTTTGTAGTCAGGTTGGCCAAGTGGGTTTACTGGGTGGTACTGGTGTCTTTCATTTTTGAAAGTCCACAATATGTACATACATGGATAGAGACGTTAGGTAGGTGTATGCAAACCATTTACACGGAAAGTTTAATATCAATGACAAAGTTTAATATCAACAGTGAACTTGTGTTGTGATCAAGGCGAATACTTATTACTTACTTCTTTTAGATGTTTATCTTTGCCGTATGATGATCGAAGCGGATTGCCTGCGGTATATACCTAACAAGGACAGCAACATTATAGTCTTGTTAAAAAGGTAATAATAACAAACATGAAACATCATACTGAAGTACTTACAACTGAAAAAAATGTAAGTGCACAAACTGTCAGCATAATTATAAATGTTTATATATTGCCGCGCGTAGTCGATCAGCTCCGTGATCGTGAACTGTCGCAGACACAAGCGGCGGCCGAACCAGCCGCTAATTAACGATTGGATGCGCCGAGAGATAACACTCGAGTTAGTAATTAAATCCTAGGAAATGTTCGAATAAACCCACTCGGTACTCTAATAAATTACTCCCATTGTTGCCAACCGCTATATCCTACTAATATATAATAAATGCGCATGTTTGTAAGTATGGATGGATGTTGTTACTCTTTTACGCAAAAACTACTTTACGGATTTAGATGAAATTTTGCATACATATAGAATATGATCCGGATTAACATATAGGATACTTTTAATCCCGATTAAATATTTTTGTAATCTCACAAGATAAACTAAAGACCACGTGACAGCAAGTCGCGGGATACAGCTAGTAAAACATAAATCTCTAATAGTTTAACCTATGGAGTATAGAAAGTAAGGGAGGACCATCAGATTGGTCTGGCTGCTCACAAAGAGTATGGAAATAGTTCTTAAAAGTATTACGTGTAAAAAATGAATATTGAGATTATAAGTAGAGTAACATATAATTATGAGACCAACTAGCGTATAGTACGGACAACAGCACGTCGACCTACCATAAAATGTCAATTTTTCTCATTTGAAAATGAACTCTATTTGTCAGGTTTAAAGTTGAAAATCTATTGGAGAATTTTCGACTTTTGGGGTAGGTCGACGTGCTGTTGACTGTACATCCAACTATACGCTTTCGAATAAAAAAAGATTTAGAGAGAAAGAAGAGAGATTTTTAATATTCGGTCCACAATTGGCGGAGATATCGAATAACATAACATATATTATATATGCCTTCCAACTGTGGTTATCCCTTAAATGACTTGGACCCGTGTCCTGCTGCTTTCAACATCTATTATTATAAGTCTAAAATTAAGCTTTCCAACTTTGATGGGTTAATGTAAGTGTAAATGAAACACAAAATGTCAGATAATATTACATTTAATAACCCTAGGAGGTATGATTAAACTTATTAAACATAATCATTTCAAATCGCGGCGACAGACTGCATTCACACTTGTACATCGCTCTTACACATTTACACGCACACACACATCAGTCGCCGCGTCTACATACAACGTTAAATAATTTACAATTGGACAAATGTCTGTGGGAACATTTGCCACTTCAATTACAATCGCCAGTGGAAGAGTCTTTAACAACGAAAGTACACCACCACAGAAGTTAACCGAAGCGCCAAACCCGTCAAGATTATAGAAAAAACATGTGGTGATCGAACGGAAATCATATTTAACTGATCTCCGGTTTGTCTGGCGCCTCGGAGCGGGAACATTTTAACGCTACGCTATTCTGGCGCGTTCTACGTCGCGCCACGAATGTTTCAAAATCAAGTCAAAGTATATTTACTAGTTTCGCGACGCCACGTGGGCGCCGCCAGTTGACACCCCCGTTACGAACTTAGTTCAACAAGGAACGATACAGACGTTTACACAAATATAACAGCGAATACAATAGTTACAATACCCGTCAGGAAATAATAAACATCGATGTTCAAAAAGAGACCCGGCTTAATTAGCTATCGCATAGCTTCGGTTTTGTCGAGCGTCGTCTCTTCCTCTCTTTTTAAAGATCGATATTTTACAACAATTTTAAAATCAAAGATTATTACATAAATAAGCGTCTAAACATAAATGTTACGTACCTATGTACACGTGAGCGTATCCGAACAACAATAACTAGAAAAGTTTTATTGCGATCACAACATTTAGTAGTATGTTAATACATGAAACTAAATCACTGCCCCAGTTTTCCTATAAAATATCAGTTAAGATGACTATTTGTAAAATCACTGAGACGTCATTTTGAACATACTTTTTCTCAAATATTTTACTTATTTATAAATTTTATAACAATAAAAATGTGTTTTATTACAGTACATTTACAAAACGATTGAAATTACTAGATTACACACATCAAGTAGTCAGTAATTACAATATCCCTGCTTCGATCCTTTTGAGTGTAATACCAATTCCATGCAGTTTATAATTACATAAAGACGAAAAGTTTAATCAATCTATCGTCAGACACTTACGTAGCCATGCGAGCTTCTTACAGCTATCTAATTAACGATAGTTATATTGTGGAGATATTTCACCTTATTTATATTACGAATCAGTTTATCTTTTTCAAGCATATTCCATTTGAGTGACTATGTTACTATATTAACGAAAAGTAAATATGTTAACTTTAAGAAATAGATATTAATAAAACCAATAAATTAATAACGTAGGAACATATCTATAATTGGTTCATGATAGTCTGTATTTATTAAACAAAGATTATGGGTTTCGAATTTATAATAATTCGAGTTAAACTTGACACAGCATTTGGTTACACAAAACTGGAATATATGAATATTACCTTGGCTAGTCGGGCCATATAAATTATATTGTCGACCATAGATTAAGTTTGTTTTAAATCTGCAGACTAAGCCTGCGTGGTTTCGAAATAAGAGTCAATAGTTATCTCTGGTTAAACGCGTGAGTTAAGACTTTACCGTCACTTACCATCAGGTGAGATTAAAGTCAAAAGCTAATATAAAAACTAACTACAGCAGCCCATAGTCTTAAAAAAATACTGACATAAGCATAGTTCGATTTTAAGACAGCTGACATGTCTAAGTTATTTTTAAAGGGCGCCACCGTCACACCGATCTGTAAAATACTATGGATAAACGTAGTTCCATATTTCGCCACGAATTGTTTTACACGAAATTGTGGTAATCAACTAAACACACATTATATCAATGGCTTGCGTTGTGCTGCTTTTCAGTAGTACTTTATCATACAAATGCTCGATATGACGTATTCACAGAGAAAAGCGGCTAAACGAACACTAACCGGGGTGCGCCAGTCGAACATCAATCGGTGAGAGGGCGCATCGGGAATTTTGATAAATGTCCTAGCCTTTCTTTTTAACCGACTTCAAAAAAAGGAGGAGGTTCTCAATTCGTCTGAATGTTGTTTTTTTTTATTATCAAATCTATTTTATAAAACAAAGTATAATCTATGGTCATCGGCGTATCGTTCCAGCCGTCTAGATACAGAAGCAGCCGAACCTTGTGATCGCTTGCGGGTGTTGGCTGCGCCTGCGCGGGGGGCGCGCGGGCCGGGGGGGCGGCGAGGGGGACGCCGGGGGGGCGCGGGGCGAGGGGGGCGAGGGGGGCGCTGGCGAGGGGGGCGCGGGGGGCGAGGGGGTCGCGGGGGGCCGTCACTTGTGCAGGCCGGCGCGCTTGGCCTCGAGCTCGTAGATGAGCAGCCGCCACATCTTCACCACGAACACCTCTGCTTCCTCGTCCAGCACCTGAGTCGCGACCACCAAATACATTTGTTAAAAAATTGTGACTGACGCTGAGCTCTGATTAATATAAGCTTAGTCAGTATTTATACTCCATTCAAGATAAGATGATCGCTCTGACACTTCACACGTTCCGGTCCACCCATACTACTTACGGATCAATGCTATCATGCCCTGCGGCGCGGAGCCAGCCAGCACCTTGCTGCAGATGGGTGTGTAGTGTAGTAGTGTAGTGTAGTGTAGTGTAGTGTAGTGTAGTGTTGTAGTGTCGCTCACCATCTGCACGTCGTCGAGGATGCCCTGCGGCGCGGAGCCAGCCAGCACTTTACTGCAGATGGGTGTGTAGTGTAGTAGTGTAGTGTAGTGTAGTGTAGTAGTGTCACTTACCATCTGCACGTCGTCGAGGATGCCCTGCGGCGCGGAGCCAGCCAGCACTTTACTGCAGATGGGTGTGTAGTGTAGTAGTGTAGTGTAGTGTAGTGTAGTGTTGTAGTGTCGCTCACCATCTGCACGTCGTCGAGGATGCCCTGCGGCGCGGAGCCAGCCAGCACTTTACTGCAGATGGGTGTGTAGTGTAGTAGTGTAGTGTAGTGTAGTGTAGTGTAGTAGTGTCACTTACCATCTGCACGTCGTCGAGGATGCCCTGCGGCGCGGAGCCGGCCAGCACTTTACTGCAGATGGGTGTGTAGTGTAGTAGTGTAGTGTAGTGTAGTAGTGTCACTCACCATCTGCACGTCGTCGAGGATGCCCTGCGGCGCGGAGCCGGCCAGCACTTTACTGCAGATGGGTGTGTAGTGTAGTAGTGTAGTGTAGTGTAGTGTAGTGTAGTGTAGTGTAGTGTAGTGTAGTGTAGTAGTGTCACTTACCATCTGCACGTCGTCGAGGATGCCCTGCGGCGCGGAGCCGGCCAGCACTTTACTGCAGATGGGTGTGTAGTGTAGTAGTGTAGTGTAGTGTAGTAGTGTCACTCACCATCTGCACGTCGTCGAGGATGCCCTGTGGCGCGGAGCCGGCCAGCACTTTACTGCAGATGGGTGTGTAGTGTAGTAGTGTAGTGTAGTGTAGTAGTGTCACTCACCATCTGCACGTCGTCGAGGATGCCCTGTGGCGCGGAGCCGGCCAGCACTTTACTGCAGATGGGTGTGTAGTGTAGTGTAGTGTAGTGTAGTGTAGTAGTGTCACTTACCATCTGCACGTCGTCGAGGATGCCCTGCGGCGCGGAGCCGGCCAGCACTTTACTGCAGATGGGTGTGTAGTGTAGTAGTGTAGTGTAGTGTAGTGTAGTGTAGTGTAGTGTAGTAGTGTCACTCACCATCTGCACGTCGTCGAGGATGCCCTGCGGCGCGGAGCCGGCCAGCACTTTACTGCAGATGGGTGTGTAGTGTAGTAGTGTAGTGTAGTGTAGTAGTGTCACTCACCATCTGCACGTCGTCGAGGATGCCCTGTGGCGCGGAGCCAGCCAGCACTTTACTGCAGATGGGTGTGTAGTGTAGTAGTGTAGTGTAGTGTAGTGTAGTGTTGTAGTGTCGCTCACCATCTGCACGTCGTCGAGGATGCCCTGCGGCGCGGAGCCAGCCAGCACTTTACTGCAGATGGGTGTGTAGTGTAGTAGTGTAGTGTAGTGTAGTGTAGTGTAGTAGTGTCACTTACCATCTGCACGTCGTCGAGGATGCCCTGCGGCGCGGAGCCGGCCAGCACTTTACTGCAGATGGGTGTGTAGTGTAGTAGTGTAGTGTAGTGTAGTAGTGTCACTCACCATCTGCACGTCGTCGAGGATGCCCTGCGGCGCGGAGCCGGCCAGCACTTTACTGCAGATGGGTGTGTAGTGTAGTAGTGTAGTGTAGTGTAGTAGTGTCACTCACCATCTGCACGTCGTCGAGGATGCCCTGTGGCGCGGAGCCGGCCAGCACTTTACTGCAGATGGGTGTGTAGTGTAGTAGTGTAGTGTAGTGTAGTGTAGTGTAGTGTAGTGTAGTAGTGTCACTTACCATCTGCACGTCGTCGAGGATGCCCTGCGGCGCGGAGCCGGCCAGCACTTTACTGCAGATGGGTGTGTAGTGTAGTAGTGTAGTGTAGTGTAGTAGTGTCACTCACCATCTGCACGTCGTCGAGGATGCCCTGTGGCGCGGAGCCGGCCAGCACTTTACTGCAGATGGGTGTGTAGTGTAGTAGTGTAGTGTAGTGTAGTAGTGTCACTCACCATCTGCACGTCGTCGAGGATGCCCTGTGGCGCGGAGCCAGCCAGCACTTTACTGCAGATGGGTGTGTAGTGTAGTAGTGTAGTGTAGTGTAGTAGTGTCACTCACCATCTGCACGTCGTCGAGGATGCCCTGTGGCGCGGAGCCGGCCAGCACTTTACTGCAGATGGGTGTGTAGTGTAGTAGTGTAGTGTAGTTTAGTGTAGTGTTGTAGTGTCGCTCACCATCTGCACGTCGTCGAGGATGCCCTGCGGCGCGGAGCCAGCCAGCACTTTACTGCAGATGGGTGTGTAGTGTAGTAGTGTAGTGTAGTGTAGTAGTGTCACTTACCATCTGCACGTCGTCGAGGATGCCCTGCGGCGCGGAGCCGGCCAGCACTTTACTGCAGATGGGTGTGTAGTGTAGTAGTGTAGTGTAGTGTAGTAGTGTCACTCACCATCTGCACGTCGTCGAGGATGCCCTGTGGCGCGGAGCCGGCCAGCACTTTACTGCAGATGGGTGTGTAGTGTAGTAGTGTAGTGTAGTGTAGTGTAGTGTAGTGTATTAGTGTCACTTACCATCTGCACGTCGTCGAGGATGCCCTGCGGCGCGGAGCCGGCCAGCACTTTACTGCAGATGGGTGTGTAGTGTAGTAGTGTAGTAGTGTCACTCACCATCTGCACGTCGTCGAGGATGCCCTGTGGCGCGGAGCCGGCCAGCACTTTACTGCAGATGGGTGTGTAGTGTAGTAGTGTAGTGTAGTGTAGTAGTGTCACTCACCATCTGCACGTCGTCGAGGATGCCCTGTGGCGCGGAGCCAGCCAGCACTTTACTGCAGATGGGTGTGTAGTGTAGTAGTGTAGTGTAGTGTAGTGTAGTGTTGTAGTGTCGCTCACCATCTGCACGTCGTCGAGGATGCCCTGCGACGCGGAGCCAGCCAGCACTTTACTGCAGATGGGTGTGTAGTGTAGTAGTGTAGTGTAGTGTAGTGTAGTGTAGTAGTGTCACTTACCATCTGCACGTCGTCGAGGATGCCCTGCGGCGCGGAGCCGGCCAGCACTTTACTGCAGATGGGTGTGTAGTGTAGTAGTGTAGTGTAGTGTAGTAGTGTCACTCACCATCTGCACGTCGTCGAGGATGCCCTGCGGCGCGGAGCCGGCCAGCACTTTACTGCAGATGGGTGTGTAGTGTAGTAGTGTAGTGTAGTGTAGTAGTGTCACTCACCATCTGCACGTCGTCGAGGATGCCCTGTGGCGCGGAGCCGGCCAGCACTTTACTGCAGATGGGTGTGTAGTGTAGTAGTGTAGTGTAGTGTAGTGTAGTGTAGTGAAGTAGTGTCACTTACCATCTGCACGTCGTCGAGGATGCCCTGCGGCGCGGAGCCGGCCAGCACTTTACTGCAGATGGGTGTGTAGTGTAGTAGTGTAGTGTAGTGTAGTAGTGTCACTCACCATCTGCACGTCGTCGAGGATGCCCTGTGGCGCGGAGCCGGCCAGCACTTTACTGCAGATGGGTGTGTAGTGTAGTAGTGTAGTGTAGTGTAGTAGTGTCACTCACCATCTGCACGTCGTCGAGGATGCCCTGTGGCGCGGAGCCGGCCAGCACTTTACTGCAGATGGGTGTGTAGTGTAGTAGTGTAGTGTAGTGTAGTAGTGTCACTCACCATCTGCACGTCGTCGAGGATGCCCTGTGGCGCGGAGCCGGCCAGCACTTTACTGCAGATGGGTGTGTAGTGTAGTAGTGTAGTGTAGTGTAGTAGTGTCACTCACCATCTGCACGTCGTCGAGGATGCCCTGTGGCGCGGAGCCGGCCAGCACTTTACTGCAGATGGGTGTGTAGTGTAGTAGTGTAGTGTAGTGTAGTAGTGTCACTCACCATCTGCACGTCGTCGAGGATGCCCTGTGGCGCGGAGCCGGCCAGCACTTTACTGCAGATGGGTGTGTAGTGTAGTAGTGTAGTGTAGTGTAGTAGTGTCACTCACCATCTGCACGTCGTCGAGGATGCCCTGTGGCGCGGAGCCGGCCAGCACTTTACTGCAGATGGGTGTGTAGTGTAGTAGTGTAGTGTAGTGTAGTAGTGTCACTCACCATCTGCACGTCGTCGAGGATGCCCTGTGGCGCGGAGCCGGCCAGCACTTTACTGCAGATGGGTGTGTAGTGTAGTAGTGTAGTGTAGTGTAGTAGTGTCACTCACCATCTGCACGTCGTCGAGGATGCCCTGTGGCGCGGAGCCGGCCAGCACTTTACTGCAGATGGGTGTGTAGTGTAGTAGTGTAGTGTAGTGTAGTAGTGTCACTCACCATCTGCACGTCGTCGAGGATGCCCTGTGGCGCGGAGCCGGCCAGCACTTTGCTGCAGATGAAGTCCACGAGCGTGGGCTCCGGCTCGCCGATGTACTCGATTATCTTCTTGTTGATCCACGGACGAATCTTCTTCTCCATCAGCGTGTTGTCGATCTGCGCAACACATTACAGCTCCGTTACTCGTTACTGTACCGCTCTATACACTGCTAGATAGCAGGAAACTATCACTTTATCCGATCCGCTACCAATCCGAATCCGAGGAATGTCGGTCCGAAGTAGAAAGGGAAGTAAATCCGATCCGAATCCGAGAACCTTTGCAGAAATAGCACTACGTTCACTTCGGACCGGTATTTCTCGGATTCGGATCGGACGCAGTGCAAAACCGCTCTAATAGATTTTTTTGGGACCTGAATACCTATGGGTTTTGCACTATCGGCACTCTACCGTCAGACTTAACAGAGCAACTACTTGTAACAGGTGTAACGTTTTACGTTAATCTAAAATAAATAAACTATAACTTACAGTAAAAAAATAACTAATTAAATTAAATAACTAAAATTAAAACTACTCAATACTAAACAAGTAGGCATAATAAATAAAACTTAATATTAATTCACCTCAATTAAAAGGAAACCAAAACATTATCTTAGGAATTATTATTTGCAACGCAACGTTCTAAAACTCATTACTGACTGCGACATTGCTCATACGTTGCTCGGTCGGTGAAGGCGATTCAAAGGTCACGGATGTTCGTCCCTGTGTTACTCGCCCGCAAGATACGCTCCGAGGAAGGCGCGTACTAGCTTCATTAATTTTTCAATCACTAACCTACCTATCTACAGTGCTACTCTTAGTGCTACCTATCGGACGTCTAATACGTGTGTTTAGTACATTGTGAATTCCCCATAATTATCGGGTGAGTGTTGCAAAGTGTTCTATGTAGTTGTAAGTAAGCTTTTAGCTGTTGTAGTTAACTTACTCATTGGATTATCTTTGGCCTATAATTACGCTGCGTCATGTTGATATTACTATATTCAAAAACGCACGTAAATTACCATAATTAAGCTTTGCAATTATTTAAATATAAAAGATCGTTAAGTTAAGATATTGTACATTAATTAAGTTGCTACTCTTGTAAAAATCACAATATGAAGGTAGGTCACATATTGCACCACCTATATGGTACATGACACTGCGTGAACTAATTAGTACCGCAATTAATATAAGTACGCATATTATATCTCAGCTTCTATTTGTCCTTTCTTCGTTTGTAAGATTTAGTAATACTTAAGTAATTAATTCCAATTGTTTTGCCCAAGGACGTTGCGAGTTTCCGCAACGAAAGAAGGGATATTTTATTAGTATAGTTATGAATAGCTAATCTGCTGCTGTGTAATAGTAAATTAGTGTGCCTCATCATTGATCACTATTTTTAACCGACTTCAAAAAAGGAGGAGGTTCTCAATTCGTCTGAATGTTGTTTTTTTTTTGCAAATCATTATCATCTGTACCTTCTACCCACCGCTTTGTTGCCGAACTTTGGATGTTGCAGCTAAACTACGAAATTGGAATAGTTGTAAAATATTATGTTTACACTATTACAGGGTCCACCTACCCGGTACCGGACGTTATTGGAAGGACCACTACTTATAGCCTCTATAATAATAATAATAATAATAATAATAATTTATTTATTTCAAAGAACATGGTACAAAAAAGATCTTAGAGGTAAGCAGGTTCCGACATATTCTGCCATTATTTCCTGGCGTAGAAATATAAAATGTTACAATATAAAAGTTGTTTTTACATTAAATTTAAACATTGAATTAATAAATTAATAGTAGGATTAATTGTTAAAGCATATATATTAATTATTTATTTCTCTTACGTCGTCCGTTATTAAAAGTCAAACTGGTTATTATTTAATTTTATGTCATTGTATTCCTTAAGGGAATAGTAGCACTCTTGTAGCAGAAAATTGTGTAATTTATGTCTAAATTTGTTTAATGTCAGTGCTCTTAACTTAATGGGTAATTTATTATATATTCTAATGGCATTGCAATAAACATTGTTGTAGTATATTTTCAGTCTTTGATTTGGTATGTACAATTTAAATGGGTCTCTGCTATTACTCTTACCAAGCACCGTGTCATGTAGAGGGAAGAGCTGAGGATGTTTCTTAACAAAAGTGCAGATGTCCAATATGTACTGGCAAGGAAGCGGTAGAATATTTAACCTCTTAAAAAGTGGTTTACAGTGGTCTAGATAGCCGGCGCCACATATGGCTCTAATGCATTTTTTTTGAACTCTAAAACTTCTCTCCACATCGACTGAATGACCCCATATAATCAGACCATATCGAAGGACTGAAGAAACATAGCCATGATATGCCGACAAGGCAGTGTCAAATGAGGCTACCAATCTTAAACGGCGTAGTGCATATACAAATTTATCCAGTTTTGTACATAAGTTGTCAACATGCTCTTTCCAATTTAGATGTATATCAATAGTCAGGCCCAGAAACTTAGTCGAGCTGACTTGTTCTATAGATGTGCTATTACAGCTAATATTGACAAACGTATCTTTCTGGTTATATGATCTAAAGTGTATAGCTTTTGTTTTATTTAGGTTTATCTTTAGGTTATTTTGTTCTAGCCATCCTATAATCGTCCTAAGTTCTTCATTAGCAGAAGTTTCTAGTTCATTTCTATTTTTACTTTTTATTATTAGTGTAGTGTCATCGGCAAATAAGATAGATTCTTGTTTTAGAGCATTAGGCATGTCATTTATATACAGTAAAAAGAGCAGTGGGCCAAGTATACTACCCTGAGGCACGCCAGAGCCGTTAATTTTTTCGGAAGATTTGCAGATTATTTTTGTATTTTTTATGATTTTGCGTACTTCAGTGAATTGGTAACGTTTCGATAAGTAGCTCTGTAACCATTGGTAAGCTTTCCCTCTTATGCCATATTTTTGTAGCTTATGGAGTAGTTGCGAGTGAGATACATAATCAAAAGCCTTGGTCATGTCGAGAAATAGGCCCATCACCAATTGCTTTTTATCAAGAGCTTCAGTTATCTCCTTAACTATCGAAAAGCAAGCTTGAGTCGTGGATCTACCCCTTCTAAACCCAAACTGGTTCCCTGTAATGATATTATTTTTAGTAAGAAAACTCTCCATTCTCTCAAACATTGCCTTTTCGAAGATTTTTGATATGATAGGAATTAACGTGATTGGCCTGTAGTTTCCCATTTCAGTAGGGTCACCTTTTTTAAATATTGGTTTTACAACTGATATTTTAAGTCTGCTCGGGAAAGTCCCTTGTTCAAACGACTTATTAAGTATGTGAGTCAAGGGAGAAGCTATAAATTCCGCGCACATTTTTATTATTTTTGTGTTTATTTCGTCATAGCCTGTAGAGTTTGTGTTGTTAAGGGATTTAATTATTTTAATAATTTCAGACTCGTCAGTGGGATTAACAAACATGGTATTAGGTGTATTTTTAACGTATTTACTATCGTGTATATTATTGTAATTATTATTTTTATTGTGTTTTGTCAAATTTATGAAGAAGTCATTAAATAATTCAGATATGTCATTTGGTTTATTGTAAATTATGTCATTATTTTTTATTGTGTCGATTTCATTTTTATCACTACTTAAATTAGTATTGTTTTTGATTACATTCCATGTAGCCATACATTTAGATTTAGAATTAACTATATAATTATTATTATAAATTTTTTGAGACTTTTGAATGCATTTTTTCAATATCTTAGTGTAATTAAGATAGTTTTTTTGATTGTATTTTTTATTAACAGCTTCAATCTGGTATTTATAATACAGTAGTCTTTTCTTTATGCAGCTTTTTTTTAAACCTTTGGTCATCCATCTATTTTTTGTTACTTTTCTGCCTATTTTTACTCGTATTAGTGGAAAGCAGAGATCATGAAATAGTTTGAGTAGGTTATGAAACATATCAAAAGATTTCTCACAGTCGTTTTCTTCATATACTTCATTAAATGAAAGAGACGATATAATTTTACAAAATTTCTCAATGTTTTCTTTACAGTAGTCGCGTCGATTTACAAACCAATAACTTATGGGTTTCGGACCATTGTTCGTTTTTGGTACGGAGAATGATACAGTTTGTGCCGTATCGTGGTCCGATAAAGCTAGATGATGTATGTGTGCTTTAACGTAAGGTTTTTCTAAGTTTGTTGCTATTTGGTCTATGCTGGAAGTCTTTCTGGTTGGTTTTTGTATGTGTGGATAAAAATTGTGGTTAGTCAAAATAGATTTAAGTTCCTTTGTGTGGGGATTGTCCTTTAAAATGTCTATGTTCCAATCGCCACAAATTATTATATTTTTCTTCTTATATTTTGTCACTTTGCTAAGAAGTAATGTTAATTTGTCAAAGAATATTTTAATGTTAGATTTTGGGGTCCTGTAGATGCACAATATGATTATGTTATAACTTGCTATTTCAATGCCACAACATTCAAAATTATAGCAGCTTGCTAGTTGATTAGCGATCGGTAGTGGTGAGCAAACGGTGTTATTTTTAACTAATATGCACGAGCCTCCTCGTCTGTGGTCTTTTCTACAAAAACAAGACGCCAGCTTATAGCCCGAGAGTAGCAGATTACTTTCTGATCCTTTTTTAATAAAAGTTTCTGTCAGACAAATAAAATCGATACTATGGTCTAAGTCTTTAGTCAGTTCGGTGATTGTCAGGTCAAAAATTTCGCTTTTATTTAAAATACCTGCAATGTTTTGGTGGAATAAAGTCAAAAATTGTCTATGTTCGTCAGTTATTTCAGTGATATTGGAGATCTGCCCGTTGGTGCTAAAAAATCCAGCGTGTTACTTGGGGCTGAGGAATGATTCTTGTTACGTAGCTGGAAGTAATATGGGATAGTGCCTTTCTTAGGCGATGGTTTAACATTTAAATATTTATTACTTTTTAGTCTGTTATTTTTTAAAATGTCTCTTAGACCCTTTAATGACAGATACTTAGAAGTGTAGTTGTTACAGTCAATTATATAATTAATTTTTACACATGTCATTTTTAAATATATGATACTATTAAATTGAGATTGGTTATTATAAGTCTCAATAAAATTACAATTAGATATATTTCGACACACATTTGAGATACATTTGTTGATTTCTGTAGTATTTAGGTATATATTGTTAGTAACATTCAATACAATAATATTAATAGAGCTAAATTTTTTCAACGCTGATGCAAATTCTATGAGCACTTTTGTCGGGTTATGGTCGTGCTCTCCCGCGCACAATATCAAGTAGTTTTCAGAAGAATCATCAACATTGTCGCACCCTTTCAGTATCTCCTCGGCTGTGGCGTTCGGTTTAATAATGGCACACACTGAGTATTCACCGAATTTGCTTCCAAACCTCGATTGGAGAAGTTGGGAGCCCAGACCAACGCATTGTTGACTGCCAAATATATATATATATTTTTGTGACGGCACGCTGTAGTTTGACATATTATTAAGTGATGAGTTTGGTGACAAAGAGGGTGAGTCTTCTCTTGTAGTTTCAGTTGTTCTTGAGTTTGGAGTCTGAGGTCTGGTGTGGGATTTATTTTGTTCCAAGAAACTTTCACTAGCTTGAAAAGATTGTCGACGGGGTGTGCTTGTATGTGAACTTGTTTGTAGAGTTCGTTTGAAAGGGGTTGGTTTACGTAATGTAGGCTCGGCGATAAGTAGCTGTTTAAGTACTAGGTTTTTTCTTTGTTGTTCGTCAATCTTTTTTTGTAGATTAGTGATTTGCATATTTAGGCGGTCAATTTCCAGATGAGCGCTGGCTAATTTAGTTTTTAGGGTATTTAGTTCATCCTGGAGTTCCTGACTTTCAACTATATTTAAGTCCGGTAGGCTCAAACGAGTATCTTCAATTAATGTCGTGCTGTTCTTAATATTCGAGTCTTCATCGGATTTGTCTAATAGTTCGACCGAAGATGCGCGGGGCTTTTGTCTTTGTCGAGTTGTAACATTTTCATGTATTGTACTATTGTTGTCAGCAATGCAGTCTTTATTCAGTGGTGACGGTGTAGTTTGTGTTGTTTGTATAGATATACGGCTTTTCGCGTGTTTTTTAGTTGTTATGCACCTGTCACACTTCCATTTCTTTTTGCGCTCTGCATCCATTAATTTAAATCTCGCGAATGTGACATTAGCGCATTCCAAGTCTAGCCCTAGCCTGCATTTTGCACATTTGAGATACTCTCTTCTTAGAATGTTGTTTTTACATTGATCACATTTAAGTTTCAAATTTTTACTATCTTTAGATGTAGACATATTGGCTTCTCTTAAAAAAGAAACTTTTCAAAGATGCGTCCGCTACCGAGGTTTGAACTCGCGCCCTTTGGATGTCGAATGGCTACAGTCCCGATGTAATCTCCACTTGGCTATATCAAGTGTGACGAAGTGGTCGAAATTAGCGGTATGTAGGTGTCCTCTTCGTGTATATTATACTTGCGCACTCGAAGTTAGTTTGTGCAAATTTGAACAGATGGCGCCAGTGGCTTGTTTTGCAACTACTTTTGACATTAAGCTATAAGGCCCAATGTAGTTGTAGTCCTCGTCAAAAGATGGCGTTTTTGTGTTGAATGCACAATTATGGTCATAATGTCTATTGTATTAGCACTGATTTTATGCTTGCACTATGATACAGTTTAAATAAAATTAACGGTGTTATTTTGTTTCAATTAGATTTTCGTTGAAAAACAATAGTTTCCATAATATAATGATTTAGAGAGTTTGTTGTTATTTTAGTTCACTGGAATATAGTTGTTTTTTTAACACTATTTGTCTTTAGGTTTCCTTTTTATAGCACTGTTAACGCAAAGTTTTATCACCGAATATCACAGAATTGTTTTGATATTTCTTGAGGATAACACTTGCACTACTTATTTGAATCACATTTTATCTATTGTTCACATTTTTATTTCACTGAGTCAAGTTTTGATAATTTTAATTGTCTCAAAAACACGGAGCCAATGTTTACGTGATGACTAGCGCCATCTACCTTTTCTGTTGGCTGCCCGGCGATCCTACCACTACCTACCTGCCAGGCGACTTTTCTGGAGCGGACTTTCTGCGCTGGAGCTACGCTGCTTGCCTACAGGACAGTGATAGTGAAAAGGACTAAATTATATACATTCGGTCGTTTAGTTCGAACCCTGTTCACTTGAGTAAATTTTAATTTCTATCTTACACTTTTATCTTGTTTCTTTTGTTCCCCCTCCTCTGCTAGGAGTGCGACACAGGGATGTGGAAGTAAATAGTTCCATGTGCGCGAGTGCTCGCACTTAACTGTCAATAGATGTGACTTTTTAAGAGTTTTCAAAACGAAATGCTTCTACAGATTTTGTATAGCAATAACAAGCAGTGATGTCACGACGTTCGTGCGTTACGATTTACTACACGAACTTATACAACAAACAATTACATTAATTGCTTGTGTATTATAAACAATACTAATTAGAGTTACTAACAATGTAACCAAGCACCATTGTCCACAGATAAGTATCAATTTAATCCTTGAGCTGTGTCCATTACATAACTAGCATGTTTTAAGAATATAAATAAAAAATAGTGTGTGAATGCTTGAGTGTGTGTGTGTGCAAGTGTGTATGTGTTTGTGTGTGCGCTAAAGAATGTCTAGCTAATGTGTGTCTGTGCGTGTGAATGCAAGTATCAGTGTGTGCGAGCGTGTGCGCGTGTGTGCTACCTGCTGCGTGTCGAGCTTGTACTGGAACAGCTGTTCCTTCTGCGTGGGGATCTTGTTAGTGCAAGTATGAGTGTGTGCGAGCGTGTGCGCGTGTGTGCTACCTGCTGCGTGTCGAGCTTGTACTGGAACAGCTGTTCCTTCTGCGTGGGGATCTTGTTAGTGCAAGTATGAGTGTGTGCGAGCGTGTGCGCGTGTGTGCTACCTGCTGCGTGTCGAGCTTGTACTGGAACAGCTGTTCCTTCTGCGTGGGGATCTTGTTAGTGCAAGTATGAGTGTGTGCGAGCGTGTGCGCGTGTGTGCTACCTGCTGCGTGTCGAGCTTGTACTGGAACAGCTGTTCCTTCTGCGTGGGGATCTTGTTAGTGCAAGTATGAGTGTGTGCGAGCGTGTGCGCGTGTGTGCTACCTGCTGCGTGTCGAGCTTGTACTGGAACAGCTGTTCCTTCTGCGTGGGGATCTTGTTAGTGCAAGTATGAGTGTGTGCGAGCGTGTGCGCGTGTGTGCTACCTGCTGCGTGTCGAGCTTGTACTGGAACAGCTGTTCCTTCTGCGTGGGGATCTTGTTAGTGCAAGTATGAGTGTGTGCGAGCGTGTGCGCGTGTGTGCTACCTGCTGCGTGTCGAGCTTGTACTGGAACAGCTGTTCCTTCTGCGTGGGGATCTTGTCGATGAGGCTCTTGATGTGCTTGCGCTTCTCCTCCGCGCTCTTGCTCTCCTTCTCGCCGCCGCTGCTCGCGCTGTCGCCGGACTTCTTGCTCTTGTCTTTCTCTTTTTTCTCTTTACCTGCGGAATACGTAATATTAGCGTAACTTAGAACAACAACATTACGAAAGACATTTGTACTTTACCGATATGAGATTGGTACTCCAGTGAGTTGTGTGTGTGTGTGTGTGTGTGTGTGTGTGTGTGTGTGTGTGCGTGTGCGCGCGTGTGTGTGTGTGTGTGTGTGTGTGTGTGTGTGTGTGTGTGTGTGTGTGTGTGTGTGTGTGTGTGTGTGTGTGTGTGTGTGTGTGCGCGTGTGTGTGTATACGTACCCTTGTGCGCGTGCTCGGTGGCGTGGTGTGCGTGCGCGTGCGCGTGTGCGTGCGGCGCCTCGTCATCGTCCGCGAACGCGGCGTGCGGCCGCCGCACGCGCGCCTCTGCCGCTGCGGGGATACATTGGATACATTATACTATTTATTACATACATTACGAATTGTTTTCGTAATTCATTAAAACTAGCCAAGAGCCAAATGTCCAGTGTTTAAATTTTTGTATAATAATATTTTTTCGTAATTCACTCGGAAATACGATGTGGAAACACTGTTACAAGTTTACAGTCAGTCAAGTGATGGCACCACCGAGTCTGGTAATCGTCTCTCGGCTAAGGAGGTCGACACTCATATTTTAATGTTCAAACTTAGTAGAATAAGATCGGAGCTAGCTCTGATGTATGCTTCCACCTGTAGGGTATTAATTAGACGTTTGTTTATACGTACGATGCTCGGTGTGTGTGTGTGTGTGTGTGTGTGTATACTCACGTGCGTGCGGCGCGCTGGTGTGCGCGGGCGCGGCGTGCGGGCTGGCGCCGGCGCCCTTGAAGCTGAGCGTGATGGGCGAGCTGCCCGCGCTCGTCGCGCTCTGCGACAACACAACACACGTACATACTACATACACGCACTCAATACACTTACTCAGTAACGAGATTGATACAAGATACATTTTCAATCAGATTTATTTGCTTAGATCTTCTGACAGTATATTTTGAACCGAGTGTTTAATTAGGCATTGTACATAAAAAAAATACCCATACGAAAGCAAAAAAAGATCACTCATTTTGGTCACTGTTCTAACCTAACTTGCCCCAGAAAAACATACCCTTCGTGATATTCGATTATGCCAACATTCATTACGTTAGATCGGTCGGTATCCTCTATGTTGGAACAGTGACTACAACTTTTTATTGTATGCTGCGTGGGCAAGGACAAATATGCGTTTTACAAATTGCACAATCATCATGTAGCTTTATCTATAATGCACGGCCATTTTAAATAATGACCTAATTAATCACTAAATCCATAACATAACGATTAGAAAGGATTCATTTAAGATACATATATTAGAACCTGCGATTTCTCAAAGATATTCGTAACTACTATTGTTCGAGCCGATCAAACCCATTGTCACCCTACTGTCTTACGTTAATCGCGCCGAAGACCATGAACGATGGTAACCGTGTGATGGCCCGATGTCTACGACAGCCAATCAGAAGAGAACATGTAAGCGCGTGATGCTTCGACACCCAATAGGAATGTTTTTATCCCTACCGGTTAATGTGTCTGTTGTATTTGTTAAATTTTGTTACTTACTTAAAAAAAGGCATTCAAAAGCTCAAAAAGTCGTTTTCTCTAAAACCCTATACCAATCAACTATTCTAATGATGTTTAGGCATACTCTTTACTATTTTATAGTTGTCCTCTGCCTAAAGGTTGTCTGGAAGAGATCGCTTTTTAGCGATAAGACTGCCTAAATTGTACATCTTTCTGTAAATATCAACTGTAACTTCTTTGTTTGTTGTGCAATAAAGAGTATCTATCTATCTTAAATACAAATAAATGAGAATGACTTACATGTCGCCTACTGTATGTGGCAGACGGCGGTCGCGGCGGTGTCGTGCCTCCGTCTGAGCTTAACTGTTATAACATACAAACACATTTATTTATGTATAACATTTTGGATAAGAGAAGACAGAACATTATATTATATTTAAACTTTATTATATCTTGAATTATCTCCGACTTACAAATTACTTTTAACATACAAAAACTTAAAATGTAAAGTAAATTAAGCCAAAATACGTCCCATTGTAGGGCATAGGCCTTACCTTATTTAGGTTAGGCTTATGCCCTACAATTCAGGGTTTTTTATGTAAATGTATTGGGTACAGAAAATGAAATTCTATTTAGTCCGTCTCAGCTCGATTATAAATATTAAAGATTCTTATTTTTTCTTAAGATAAAGAGCGTCAAAGTTCGAGAGAGGGGGGCTCGTGATGTTACTTATAAATAAAACTTATACCCAGGCGTAATGTCATGCGACATGTCAAATCAATATATTTTGTAATATTGTTATTATGTGAGAAAAAGAAAAAATACGTGTACAATACTTTTTGATAATCTACCTGATAAACGAAAAAAAAGGTGAGTCGTCATCCCTATCGTGTGTGTGTGTTTCGTTTCCGGGGCCTAATGGGTTAAATGGGCCTATGGTTGTATTGTCATCGGTGGAGGTTATATTAGTCTATGATCTAAATGAATGTTGTAACCTATATGTAAGTGTGTAGTGTTTGTTCCCGTGCAATACCTGCGGCGTGTCGTGGTCGTCGGGCGGCGGCTCCTGGTGGCGGTGGTGGTGGTGGCGGCGATGGTGCCGCGGCGGCGTGGGCGTGCGCGGCCGCGGCGGCGTCAGCGAGCGCGAGTGCGCGCCCGGCGACGCGCTCGAGCCCGCCTCGCCGCCCGCCGACGCCGCGTCCGCCTCCGCCTCCGCCTCCGCGCCCGCCTCCGCCTCCGCGCCTGCGCCTGCGCCGCCCTCCGCGCCGCCGCTGCGATACGGACTGTCTTACTACGCGCCACTGATACTGTGGAACTCCAACTTCTGTCGCGATTCTCTTTGCCGCTTTTTCGCACTTTTTTCTTACGACCTCCATAGCCGGGAGGCAAGATCGCCGGGCTATATTATGGCGTCGCCATCTCCGAGGTTCCAAATTCGATCCCCGGTCCGATTAATATAGAAAAAAAAACTTTTCTTTATTGTCTCGAATCTGGGTGTTGGGGTACATCGTTGTTTCTAATTTCTATAACACGAGTGCTTTAGCTACTTCTTAGGATCAGAGCAACGAATGTGATGTTACACATTTTTTTATTTATCCATCTTTTTAAAAAAAATATTTCATATACATTGTTTTAACCGATGATCTTATTGTAAATTTTTGTTTTTAGCAATTCCATGCAAGGTTTAATTGAAGATAAATAACACACACTTGAGAAATTTTATCTTGTCACGTGACGTCCTCGGACGCTTAGTGGTCAAAGCACTCGCCCGGTATGCGATGGGACGTGGGTTCGAGTCCCACCTGAGGTCGATGATTTTTTCAAGTGTTATTTATCTTCGATGATCTTATGTTTGTTTTTTTAATATAGATAAATAAACGACTAAACTTGTACGTACGTGTACATTTTAGTAGAATCATCATTTTACACTTTGACCTTATAATTTAAAATATTATTATGAAGGCCCGATCCGATTAATGAGAAGATAGGCGAGAAAGTGAATCTAAAATTACTTTGTAATGCACCAATATTTCACTCTAACAAATCGGTTTGCATTTAGCCTTCGAGAGCGTGGCGCGTACTAACTCATTTTGTCATTAGTTCATTTTTTACCAAGTTTTTACTCTCCAAACATAATAATTTTACCATGACCGCCTATAATTTTATTTGTACGTCCGAACGATTACGAGGCCCTCTGATCTTATCTTACTTGTGCGCCTTACTCTCAACAAAGCGAGCGATATTTGCCGCGGAAATGTCACACGAGATTGCGGTACAGATTTTGGAGTTACACAGTAGCCAATAAGCGATTATAGAGCGACACACACAAATAGCAATCATAAACAGGTACACGCGCCGACCGTACCGTACCAGTTTATGATTGCTATTTGTCCGATATGTGTCATTAACAGCTTGTCCTTTTTAAAGAAGAGATGCTTTCGTTATTGATCAAGCGATTGAAATATTTTGTTTACAATAATGATTATTATAGATAGTTTCGTGTCGCCACGGATTCTGCGTCTTAACGCCACGTATAGTCACACTTTAAAACACACTCTACATCAAAATACAATTAAACTACACTAAAATATAAAAATCCAATACTTACTAATTTACTTTTTAATAATTAGAATGTTTTGTAAGAACTATAATAATAACCCAAAATTCTATCATCTAAGCATGATTTATTCCAAAATTATCTGCACAAAATAAAAACAAACGGAGGCGGTAGATACAAGCTAATTAATGTCATTGCATGTTGATATGAATCTGATACACTGATATATGATACATGACCAATAATCGGAGACAGCAACCTTATACGTACGCATCGAAAAGAAGTTTCATTACAAGGGACCTACGGATAGAAAGGGGCAAATCATAATCAAATGACGCTATAAATACTTTTTCTGGCTGAAAAATAAAAATTCACTTATTTATGTTTGTTGAATTCAATAAAACTTTACAAAGTACACATTAATAAAATTCAACGGTTGGGGCTCAGCTCACTTATTTTTTAGATTTTTCTAAACTCAAAATATGTGATGTAGACCACAGAGAAACTTGCAACAGGCAACTTTTTGGCAGTTGGCAGTTGTCAGCGGCTAGGCCTAGTTTACGGTTGCTGCAATTTTAAATGTAAGTCGAGGAGGTACGGTTGGCCAAACACGATGGCGGTCACGATAACCAGAAAGTGGTACAAATTTGTTAGTTGCTAGTTTGGGAAAGTTAAATCATCAAATCGTAGCAACTGAAATCAGTTGCGAATGCCAAAACTCGCTACTAGGGTTGCTAGATCTAGGCAGTGGCTTTAAATTATATGAAAATTGAATCAATAGGGGGTTCTCAAATAATTTAGTTTTGTGAGATCCAATCCCAGGTGCAACATTTCATGCCTATAAAGTTTCAAACGTTGGTATGCTTCGCGAACACATCACTTAGTAAGATATTGGAATCAGTATTTTGTACAAGTAATAAAATATTAATAGACAACAAGACATTTTGATTAATATACCGAAAAATGTTTTGGCTTAGATCAAATTCCATGAACATAATATAACGGGATGCGTAAAGCAGTATATCCAGAAGCCCATAGAGTAGTATAGAATGTGTACCTGTCGTCGGAGTCGATGGGCTCGGCCTCGGTGGGCAGCTGGCGCGACGCCTGCGCGCGCAGGTAGCGCTCGCGCTCGCGGGCCGCGCGCTCGCGGGCCTGCGGGGAACGGCGCGTGAGTATTGGGCGGAGAGGAGCGGGTGAAACAAGTTCATAACCTCACACGTTGTGATAAACATTTATAGTAGCGTCTTAATATTGATGTGGTTTTTAAAACAAAACAATATTACTTCATAAATGAAGGATAGAAAGATATTGAGATTGGAACATTTAATTGAAGCGATGACTGGGTCGTTCTTCTTTTACTTTTACCTACAATTTGATCAATCATTCGCTCAATTAAAAAAAAAAAGCTATTGCGTCAGTTTAAATATATTCTGAAAGCAGAATTTCTGTTCTAGAGGAAAAAGTTGTTGGCCGAGAAGTTTACAGATTATAGAACGATTTTCAAGACCTGAAATAGGTATGGATACGACAGAAAAGTCACCTCCGTCACGAAATCTTTTATTTTATTCTTTCGAATATTCTTCGTCAAATAACTTGTAATTTTGAAATACATTAATTAAATAAACAAACTTTTAAAACATATTTTTTTTGTAGTTGTTAGATTGGCACCACTGTTTTTCATTTTGGCGCGGAGTTTGAGTTACATCTGATAATTAGATTAAATACAGTATTGTTTTTAGTTATACCATATCTAGTGTATATTGCGAATTTCATAATGGACAAAAACATCGAGCATAGAGTTTGTCTTAAATTTGCATCGCCAATAGGATTTCGTGTTCGGAGTCTCTGAAAATGTTACAGAAGGCTTACGGTGAATCGACTTTATCAAAAACACGTGTTTATGAGTGGTACAAAGCGTTCAAAAGCGGTCGAGATGTGATGAAACATTTACCTCGCTCTGGTAGGCCATCAACGTCTGCTACTGAAGATAACATCGCAAAAGTGAAGAAAATAGTGACTGAAAATCCTCATTCAAGTTTGAGAGAGCTAGCCGTCGAACTTTCTGTGTCACACGAGTCGATTCGTACCATTTTAAATAATCAATTGGGTATGAAACATGTTGCCGCTCGGCTAGTCCCAAAAGACCTGAATTTTCTCCAAAAACTCAATCGCAAAAGAGTCGCTGAGGACATGCTAGAACGAGTCAATTCCGACCCAACATTCATGAAACGCATTGTAACTGGTGACGAGACGTGGGTTTACGAGTTTGACATGCAAACTAGTTAACAAGCTTCGGAGTGGCACCTGCCAACTGAACCGAAACCGAAGAAACCGCGCCAAAATCGAGCGAAAGTCAGTCATGTTGATTGTTTTCTTTAACTGTCGTGGTGTTGTGCACTCAGAATTCTTGCCATTATTTAAGTGTTATGCGGCGTTTAAGAGCGCAAATTAGACGAAAGAGGCCAGATTTGTGGAATGAAATTTCTTGGATTTTGCACCACGATAATGCGCCTTCCCACAAGGCCATCATTGTGAACGAATTTATGACCAAAAACTCAACAAATACCATCGAGCAGCCACCTTATTCACCAGATATGGCTCCAGCCGACTTCTTTCTTTTTCCTAAACTCAAATTACCACTTCATGGCATCCGGTTTCATTCGGTAGAAGACATAAAGGAGAATTCGCGGCGAGAACTGAACTCGATTCCGGAAAAAACTTTTAAATTTTTTTTTGATGATTGGATTATTCGTTGGCGTAAGTGTATCGCTTCTGAAGGAGCATACTTTGAACGTGATAAAATAAATTTGGATGTATAACTAACATTTTGTGTATTATTAATCTATTCCCGGTACTTTCTTGACAGAGTAGTATAATGGATTAAGGCTAGTCGAGGTAGTGGGAGACACTGTATTTTAGTGTGAAATACACTTCTGTCATGCGGATTTACGACTCTGTAACGTACTTTTTTTTTATGTTATTTCATCGTACACAGTCATTCTGAAATACAATTGAGAAAAAATAATGGTAATATCCTTGTTTTTTTTTCACTGGGAATACCTTTTTGTAGGTTAAAAAGAAGAACGACCCGACTATAGACTAGGTGGACTGAAAACTTGGTAAGGGGCTGCAGCCTGCCCCTGCCTGCCACCTGCTGGCGCGCCTGCTCGTGCTCGCGCGCGCGCTGCTGCTCGCGCTCGCGCTGCTGCTCGGCCTGCAGGCTGCAGGCTGCAGGCTGCAGGCTGCAGGCTGCAGGCTGCAGGGCACACGTACCTGCTGGCGCGCCTGCTCGCGCTCGCGCGCGCGCTGCTGCTCGCGCTCGCGCTGCTGCTCGGCCTGCAGGCTGCAGGCTGCAGGCTGCAGGGCACACGTACCTGCTGGCGCGCCTGCTCGCGCTCGCGCGCGCGCTGCTGCTCGCGCTCGCGCTGCTGCTCGGCCTGCAGGCTGCAGGCTGCAGGCTGCAGGCTGCAGGCTGCAGGCTGCAGGGCACACGTACCTGCTGGCGCGCCTGCTCGCGCTCGCGCGCGCGCTGCTGCTCGCGCTCGCGCTGCTGCTCGGCCTGCAGGCTGCAGGCTGCAGGCTGCAGGGCACACGTACCTGCTGGCGCGCCTGCTCGCGCTCGCGCGCGCGCTGCTGCTCGCGCTCGCGCTGCTGCTCGGCCTGCAGGCTGCAGGCTGCAGGCTGCAGGCTGCAGGCTGCAGGGCACACGTACCTGCTGGCGCGCCTGCTCGCGCTCGCGCGCGCGCTGCTGCTCGCGCTCGCGCTGCTGCTCGGCCTGCAGGCTGCAGGCTGCAGGCTGCAGGCTGCAGGCTGCAGGCTGCAGGCTGCAGGGCACACGTACCTGCTGGCGCGCCTGCTCGCGCTCGCGCGCGCGCTGCTGCTCGCGCTCGCGCGCGCGCTGCTGCTCGCGCTCGCGCTGCTGCTCGGCCTGCAGGCTGCAGGCTGCAGGCTGCAGGCTGCAGGCTGCAGGCTGCAGGGCACACGTACCTGCTGGCGCGCCTGCTCGCGCTCGCGCGCGCGCTGCTGCTCGCGCTCGCGCTGCTGCTCGGCCTGCAGGCTGCAGGCTGCAGGCTGCAGGCTGCAGGCTGCAGGCTGCAGGGCACACGTACCTGCTGGCGCGCCTGCTCGCGCTCGCGCGCGCGCTGCTGCTCGCGCTCGCGCGCGCGCTGCTGCTCGCGCTCGCGCTGCTGCTCGGCCTGCAGGCTGCAGGCTGCAGGCTGCAGGCTGCAGGCTGCAGGCTGCAGGGCACACGTACCTGCTGGCGCGCCTGCTCGCGCTCGCGCGCGCGCTGCTGCTCGCGCTCGCGCTGCTGCTCGGCCTGCAGGCTGCAGGCTGCAGGCTGCAGGCTGCAGGCTGCAGGCTGCAGGGCACACGTACCTGCTGGCGCGCCTGCTCGCGCTCGCGCGCGCGCTGCTGCTCGCGCTCGCGCTGCTGCTCGGCCTGCAGGCTGCAGGCTGCAGGCTGCAGGCTGCAGGCTGCAGGGCACACGTACCTGCTGGCGCGCCTGCTCGCGCTCGCGCTGCTGCTCGGCCTGCAGGCTGCAGGCTGCAGGCTGCAGGCTGCAGGCTGCAGGCTGCAGGGCACACGTACCTGCTGGCGCGCCTGCTCGCGCTCGCGCGCGCGCTGCTGCTCGCGCTCGCGCTGCTGCTCGGCCTGCAGGCTGCAGGCTGCAGGCTGCAGGCTGCAGGCTGCAGGGCACACGTACCTGCTGGCGCGCCTGCTCGCGCTCGCGCGCGCGCTGCTGCTCGCGCTCGCGCTGCTGCTCGGCCTGCAGGCTGCAGGCTGCAGGCTGCAGGCTGCAGGCTGCAGGGCACACGTACCTGCTGGCGCGCCTGCTCGCGCTCGCGCGCGCGCTGCTGCTCGCGCTCGCGCTGCTGCTCGGCCTGCAGGCTGCAGGCTGCAGGCTGCAGGCTGCAGGCTGCAGGGCACACGTACCTGCTGGCGCGCCTGCTCGCGCTCGCGCGCGCGCTGCTGCTCGCGCTCGCGCTGCTGCTCGGCCTGCAGGCTGCAGGCTGCAGGCTGCAGGCTGCAGGCTGCAGGGCACACGTACCTGCTGGCGCGCCTGCTCGCGCTCGCGCGCGCGCTGCTGCTCGCGCTCGCGCTGCTGCTCGGCCTGCAGGCTGCAGGCTGCAGGCTGCAGGCTGCAGGCTGCAGGGCACACGTACCTGCTGGCGCGCCTGCTCGCGCTCGCGCGCGCGCTGCTGCTCGCGCTCGCGCTGCTGCTCGGCCTGCAGGCTGCAGGCTGCAGGCTGCAGGCTGCAGGCTGCAGGGCACACGTACCTGCTGGCGCGCCTGCTCGCGCTCGCGCGCGCGCTGCTGCTCGCGCTCGCGCTGCTGCTCGGCCTGCAGGCTGCAGGCTGCAGGCTGCAGGCTGCAGGGCACACGTACCTGCTGGCGCGCCTGCTCGCGCTCGCGCGCGCGCTGCTGCTCGCGCTCGCGCTGCTGCTCGGCCTGCAGGCTGCAGGCTGCAGGCTGCAGGCTGCAGGGCACACGTACCTGCTGGCGCGCCTGCTCGCGCTCGCGCGCGCGCTGCTGCTCGCGCTCGCGCTGCTGCTCGGCCTGCAGGCTGACGTCGATGAGCAGGCGCGGGCGGTAGAGCTCGTCGCGCGCGCGCACGGCCTGCGCGTAGGCGGCGGCGGCGGCGGACTCGTCCCCGGGCCGCGCGGCGAGGAGGGAGCGTCGCAGCGCCGCCAGCTCCTCCAGCTCGCGCGCGCGCTCGCGCCGGTCCGCCTCCGCCTCGCGCACGCGCCCGCTCAGCCGCCGCTGCAGCTCCTTGCCTCTGCATCCACACGCGCACGCCCACACGGTCAGTTAGTTATTCGCTCGACACGCACGATAACCGAACGCTTGGGCCCCTCGCCCCCGGCGCCGTTTCGTAAGCGCGCAACAGCATCGCTACCGACACTCTTTCGCCGCATTTGCAACGCGCTCCGGAAGAGATGCTAACGCCCTCCTAACACGCTCCAGCATCGCGACTGTATCGATGCAAACGCGCAAACGTTTCAAACGATATCGGGGAAAGAACGGAGGAACGATGACGCGTGAGAGGGGAACGGAGTCCATCTTGCAACTGTACCGAGCGATCACAGGCAGTTGGTGCCGTTCCTGAATCGCGTTTGCATCGCGACAGAAGCGCGACAGTATCGCGTTTGCATGACAATACATCGTGGTTACAGTGGATGCGTATGTGCGACTGCATCACACAAATTCGCCGTGAGCGAGGGGCCTTTCAACTAAACTTTAAACCACGCCCCGAAAAAATAGTATGGATATGCCTTTTTGAACAAAGTTTTATATTTTCATTTAATAAACGCAAAAATATTTAAATATTTTGCAAAAATTTGCAATTATTTTAAAGAATGTTGTTCACACACTTCAGACTAAATGATTGCTTGCGTGGACCAAAAAAAGCTTACATTGAATATATTATGCTGATAATAAACTTCAATCGATCAGACAGAACCACAAGGTGGACGGACGACCTACGGTTGCAGAAAGCCGCTGAATGCAGGCCGCACGCAACCGGCCGATCTAGAAGTCACGGGGGGAGACATAATATGTTCAGCAGTGAGCGTTCTGTCGCTTAAATGTTTATGATAATCAGAACTAAGAAGTCGTAACCCTTATGACATATTTTCTCAATTTCACTATCCCAAACTTCCTTCCATAGTAAAAGTTGTTTATTAATTAGAAAAGCAACCTGTAAAAGTATGATCGTTCCTGCATACGAGTGCTATACAAATAATACACAGTAAACTTAAAGTGTGGGTAGTAGTTAGAGCGGGTACTGACTTGTAGTACTTGTGGTCGTCGCGCTCGTCGTCGTAGTCCTCCAGGAACTCCTTGAGGCGCTTGGCCTCGCGCTCGCGCTCCTCCTCGCGGCAGCGCTCGCGCTCGCGCTCCTTCTCGTACTCCTTCGCCTTGCGCCGCTCGCGCGTCTCCCACGCGCGCAGTCTGAACGTAACCATACGTAACGTACGCGTTATATGATATATCATGCGCTAACATTACTTCTCTAAGGGTAAAGCGCGAATAAATCGGAACCCTTATAGGATCACTCGTGTGACCGTCAGTCCCAGCCAGTTTTTTTTTAGCAGATTGACAATGAGTTACTAAGTCTTTTGTAAACCAAACACAGATGTGATTATTGACGTAGGTCTATATTTTTTATTTATTTGTAAACTGATTCGTATGACACTTCAAATGAAAGGGATAGTCAAAGTTTCAAATATAGTTTTTTTTTTTAATTTTAAAGTAAATAGTTTTCAATTTATTTAGGAAAATTAAACGTATTAACAATATTTCCAAGGAGCGGTCAAGGCTAATCCCGTAACAATAATGGAATGAAAGGATTTTATTAGTTCAACAAGATTAATGGACTGCAGAATGTGGTATTGGGTCTTACGATGTTATCAGCTGTAAACAGCATCCACTAATTTGTCATTTCTGAAGAACACGTGACTTTGTATTCGTGTAAACAGACTTGTATAAACAGTAAGAGCAAGAAGTGAGTTACTGAATACAGCTACTTTGGTTGACATTACTGACCTCTCTTGGTAGGCGGCCTCCTTCTCCCTCGCCTTCTTCTCCAGACGCTTCTTCTCCCGCGCCTCCTCCTCCATCTCCTTCTCGCGGCGCGAGTCGGCCTCGCTGCGGCTGCGGCCGCGCGACCGCTCGCGCTCGCGGTCACGCTCGCGGTCGCGATCGCGGGAGCGTTCCCGTTCGCGCTCGCGGTCGCGTTCGCGTTCTCGCTCGCGTTCTCTGTAGGGGTTTCGGTTACATGTTTAAGTAATTGCTATCTTTTCAAAAGGAAACAGTTTTCAGCAGGATTTCTGTGTTATCAATAGAAGAAAGGTGAGATGCAGATTTATATTTTGACACATTATGACAAAATGCATCATTGTGAAAAATACATAATATACTAGGAATAAACACCATGTAATATTTGCTGTTATGAAAAATAACGTATGTGCTATTCCAGACAACAATCTATCTTACTTATTACCAAAGGAGGTCACCAAAATCTGTCCGAGTCACGTACCGAGGTACACTTTATGGAAAAAAAACTATAAAACGGTAAATAACACAGGCCTAGTTTTACCAGGCCTAATTTCTTTGTTAGTTACATATTTGAAAAAGAGAAAAAAAAACGATTTGAAAAAATACGCCATTTTAGACTCTATGTCATTTAATCTGTGATACGACTTTATTCTGTTGTGTAGTACGGAAAACAGCTCGTCGACCTACCACAAAATGTTAAATTTTCTCATTTGAAAATGATCTCTATATGTCAGGCTTAAAGTTAAAAATCTATTGGAGATTTTTGGCTTTTGGGGTAGGTCGACGTGCTGTTGACTGTACGTAACCCTAAAAAATCTGCCAATATAAACAAACAACAGCTGTCCTGTCAGTCAGGCTGTCCGTATCTGCATACCTAATTGTTTTTTTCTTCTGGTTTAATCACAAAGTAGAATGGAACTCGACTTATTTCAAAGGCGAATATTGCAGAACATGATTATTTTTTATTATTTATTTAAAACTTTATTGCACAAACTTAAAAAAGAAATGTACAATAGGTGGACTTAATGCTAGAAGCATTCTCTGCCAGTCAACCTATAGGTCATGCAGAAAGCTTTTGAAGTGGCGCGGTAAACATACAAGATGAAGAAAAATAAACAAAAGCAATAAATAAGTAATGCAACAAATTAATTAAATATTAACATTAAAATACATATTGCATACATATATACAAATTTATAAATATATATAATATATATAGACATATAAGATACATAAAATACCTACAAACGATAACCAATAAATTTACATATAAATACAATATTATGCAATCAATCTACATTAAGAATTTGCGAACTTTGTTCTTAAACGAGACTTTTGACTCGGACTTTTTAATGTCGAGGGGAAGTGAGTTCCACAGTCGTGTCGCCCTCAGAGCAAAAGATTTAGAGACAAAAGAAGAACGATGAGCAGGGGTACCCAGCCGCAGATTGTCCGAGGAACGGAGAGAGCGGTCATGAGATTGACATAAGTATGAAAACATATTTTTAAGATAAGAAGGGGATGAAGGATTGTTTAGAACGGCGTAAATAATGCCAAGAATTCGAGAGTCTCTACGCTGACGGATGGGAAGCCACTTTAGTTGGGACCTATAACTAGAAACATGATCGTATTTACGGAGGCCGAATATAAATCGAATGCAACTATTGAGAAGACGTTCAAGTTTGTCGGTGAGTGCCTCGGAGAGGTTAGAACAGCATGAGTCAGCGTAGTCTATGATGGGGATGACGAGAGTTTGCATCAACATAAGCTTAGTCTTAAATGAAAGAAAGAATTTTAAACGATAGAGACTCCTTAGGCAACAGATTACTTTACGGCTAACTTCAGCTACATGAACAGTCCAGCTTAGTGTCGAGTCGATCATAAGGCCCAAGTTCTAAACACTGGCGCAGTACGGAATTGAGGTTCCTTCATATACAACTGGTTCTAGATCAGCATTGCTTATTTTGGAAATCAGTCTTGAACTACCTACAATGATAGCTTGACATTTTTAAGGGTTAACAGAAACGCCAAAATTGCGAGACCAAGTAGATATATAGTTCAAGCTATCATTAATTAAACTGACTGCAGAGGATATTTGAGCGATATCTGTGTGGACATACAGTTGCAAGTCATCGGCATACAGATGATACGAGCACCGAAGATTAAGAGTGATGAGATTAATAAAAATAGAAAATAATAAAGGAGATAGAATGCCACCCTGCGGTACGCCAGAAGATAAGTGGTACCAATCAGAGGTTGAGTGCCGAGTCTTGATTAATTGCTGGCGATCACGCAGGTATGATGAGAACCATTTTACAACTGAATCAGACACTTTTAGATGGGAAAGTATAGCGAGAAGAAGGTCATAGTCCACTGTGTTGAAGGCATTCGAGAAGTCTATTAATACCAGAAGAGTGACTTTAGAGGTATCCATTCCCTCCCTAATATCTTCAGTCACCTTTAGAAGAGCAGTGGTAGTACTGTGGGCGGGGCGAAAACCAGACTGAAAGGGATTTAATAAATTATTCTGAGAAAGGTGGGAAGATAACTGTTTTAAAACACTGGACTCAAGAATTTTAGAACGAAAGGGTAAAATAGAAATTGGTCGAAAATGGCCAGGTGTAGTAGGATTGCGGACTTTGGGGAGTGGACAGACGAGAGTTTTACGCCACATGTCAGGAAACTTGCCAGAGTCCAGAGACCAATTAATTATGTCTGTGATAACTGGCAAGATAATTTTAATCAAGGGCACTATCATCAGGCGGCTGATGCCATCCACCCCGGTTGCCTTGGAAGTAATAGATAAAATGGCTTTACCAATTTCAGTCTCAGAAACAGGGTTGAAAGAGAAAGGATCTATGTCAGGAGCAGGAAGAGAAGCTATAAATGCTAACGTGTTGGTTTTAGTGTGAGCGTCGAGTGTTGGCAGATCAGTAAAATGTTGGTTTATGTCATTAAGGTTCAAAGAAATGGGGATGTCATCAGATTTAGATTTGCCAACACCGAGTGAATTTAGGAACTTCCAAGCATTTGAAGCCGAAGAGTTGAGGATTTCGGTGTGGATATGACGTCGTTTTGCTGCTCGTATCATCTGATTGCACCGATTTCGTGCAGATTTATACGCAGCCCAGTTGCCTTCAGACCTGTCTTTTTTAAAATTACGGAAGGCTTTATTACGTTTAGACATAGCCATGCGGATGCCCTTTGTTAACCACGGCGCCGGCGGTCGCCTTATGCGGACAGTGTGTATAGGTGCATATTTGTCAAAGAGATTTAAAATGTTTTTTGTGAACAAATCCACTTTCAGGTCGACTGTGGCTGCAGCCTTCACTTGATCCCAGTCGATCAAAGAAGCATCTCGCAGTAAGTTTTCCGTATTTATACGTCCGTAACTTCTAAGCTGAACTGTCTGCGGCTTACTCTTTGGAGGTCGGACTCTGTAAGAGAGGTAGAGGAGGTCATGCCTGGAAAAACCGGGAGCCAACAATTGACCATGACGGAGTACAAGCTGATTGCAAGAAACCAGTGCATGATCGATCCAAGTAACACAGGTGTCGATATTGTGGTGTGTTGGAAGAAACAAGAGATGCAGGAGACCAGTAGATTTTAAAATATTCAAAAATTTTTGGGATTTAGAGGAGTCTCTAGAAAGGTCGGTGTTGAAGTCGCCCATGATGACATGATGAGAGTAGTCAGTACTAAGGGATTCAAGGGCGAGTTCGAGCTGAGAGAAGTAATCAATCGCAGGAGGGCAATACACGACTCCGAAAACCACCTTAACTCCAGCCAGACATATTTCTATAAAAAGATATTCCGCTGCAGCAGAGTAGCTGGGAGGGGATGACAAAATGATTTTATAGGGGATATCAGACTTCAAATATATAGCTACGCCACCACCACCCTTTCCCAATCGATCATTTCGTACAAGTACAAAACCCGGCAAGCTGTACGCAACTGAAGGTAAAGAGGGTTTGAGCCAGGTCTCAGAAACAAGAACGGCGTGAATGAGCTCAGACGAGAAACTGTCAAGTAAATCACAGTGATGTTTTGCAATGCTCTGAGCATTAATATGGCATACATTTAGGGTGTTTTTTCCGTTTTCGAAACAGTTCAGTAGTTGATCGCTAAGTGTATGAGATTCTGAGATCACAGACTCGAACGAAGAGTTGCAAGAATGAAATGATAAAGAAGAGTTGGCTGAGTTATGGAGATCACTTATTATAGACATGATTGCACAAGTAATATAATATAATATAAATAATAATAGTTAATATAATAATAATTATGGAATTAATTAGATGACTACCTATAAAAGCCAAAATTACGTTCTGCATGACCCACCAGCTGACCCATACAAGAGTGATTAACACAATCAAGAACTATAAAATAAAAAAAATCAACAATAACATACAATACACTGCGTAGTAAAATAAACTAAGAATAAAAACAGTAGCTAGCCACCAACAATGCCTATCCCCCAGGTATTTAAATAAGAAAAAAATAGATAACGAGAAACGAAACGTTATTCATTATCGAAGGTCCAAGAGTTTATTTGATCAGTGGTCCAATGCTATGAAAAACAAAACAACAAAAAAAAAAAGAATAAAGACAGTGACAGCTAAAAGTTACATAAAAATTACCATGATGATTACGTTGGTCAATAATAATTGTTTTTATGGCCAGCAGTGGACTTCTGCTGATAAAGATAAAGAATAATAAAAGTATTAATATCAATTAATACTTTACCTCCATCTTTCTCATCTTCTAGACTTATGCCAGGAAACAAATTAATACCCCAGCTCAGAAAATAGAACCCCGTTAGGAAGATAGTGAAACATTATAAAAAAAAACTCGTTTTTTTTTAATTTTTATTAAGTTTCCTAATTTTTTACATTCTCTCTAACTGGCAGGCTCTGATATATTGTCTTGATGCAGAGCCCACCCCATATACCAAACAATTGTCCTTACGTGGGAGCAGCATCCAACGGTTATTTTACCAACGACACAGCTTTCCAATTACTGTAAGCCATATTTAATCATTTAAATGTATAGTACATTTTTGATCCTGTGTCTTGATTTGATGCGCGCTTGTATTAATCTTCCATCTTCAATATTTGGTATATGGATATGCTCGGCATCAAAGTCAGTCATTTATTACATTCATGAGTACAAATAGGTAACAAATACATCACATATTTCTATTATAAAAGACCCATTTTCTTTAATGTGTTAGTCATAATACGACCGGGCCTGCTTGATCTGGTAACTTTTCATTGCAAAAAGTATTCATTCCGATATTGTCATCACTGGAAACTCTTCTAAAAGTGTTCCACTTGCATTACTATTTACATATTCTGATAATATATTTCTTTCAATTAACTTTTGTAAAGCCCAGTCTAAAATAGCATGTGAATCTGGGCGATCCGTGATGGGATTATGGAATGCATTCAAAATGGCCCCTAAAAGCCTGAAGTCAATCATTAGATGGGTAGCGGCACGGTTACTAAAGCCGTTTCTTACTAGCTAAAGTCCCTTTTAAAACGACCGTTGTCACATGTCTAGACACTGAACTGTGTCTTACCAGGTTCAAGGAATTCAGGTTTACATACTGTATAATTTAAATTGGTTAACATGCCTGTACAATCCCTGAATCCCCTGTCCGTCCAAAATAAAAATACCACCTTCCCTGAAATACTGCCTTAATTCACTATTTTCATTTCTCAATAATTGTTTCATTATATCGGCATCAGACACAGTTGCAGAATATAGGGGCCAAAAATGACTAAAATATGACCATGTGTTGTTCCTATAGAAATGGTTTAATTAAGTTTATATAAGGTCCAATTTTATTAGTGTTCATCCTGTAAACCTGTGACTATATAGGTAAAAAGCAATCGTAAAAACCAATTTTCAAATGTGTACCATAAAAACTAAAAAAGTTAGTGTTCATCCTGTAAACCTGTGACTATATAGGTAAAAAGCAATCGTAAAAACCAATTTTCAAATGTGTACCATAAAAACTAAAAAAGTTATATGGACGTTTCACTGGTACTAGGTAACACACTACTCCTTTGCACATTTCGTCGAGCTGCAAGCCAGCAAGCATAGCAGACCCTACTGTTGGGTTTAACCTACAAACAAAAATTCTATTAATATATGTTTGGTTACATTTGCCTTTTATCAAGAATCATACTATAAAATATTATTTATTGTCATGAAATTATATAGTATTATTTCACCTGTCTTGGTAGTATTCGAGTAGCAATCTCATGTCGTTCAGGGCCTTGGGGCAAGGAATGAGAGTGACGGCCAGCAATGGATCTTTGACACCGTAAACAAATTAATGCCTTATTTGATGTGGATGGCTGACTTTCAGTCACAATAGCAGGTTGTCCTTTTCTAGTTTCTTGTGTGGCTAAAGTGCCTTGCTGTTTCGTTGCCTTTGTACATTTCTACGAACTGCCAGCCAACAGCCATAGCAAACTCTATTTTGGGGTTCAATGTGCCTAGGAAGTATGCTACGTGCTATAAAATCCTTTTCAGGACCAGCTGGTAGAGAGTGAGTGTGGCGTCCAGTAATTGACTCCAAACACCATACACAACGATTTAAAGTAAAGTGTTGTATTCCTTGTGACAACCAACGCATAGCCACATCAATCAAAGCAGTTGCTACACAAGCAAATACCTCATTCTTTAACATTTCTTCTAAGACAACAGTCAACTCCAGACCAACATCGTTAATATTGTAGGACTGCATGTCGTCATCTAGGGCTCGATCACAAGAAACGCACCTCATGTATGTAAATAGTCTGGAAAGAATGGATATGATAAGTATGCATAAGACTTTTATAAGTACTTTACGCTATACATTTAAACTATGAGTTGCATACTTACGAGAAAAAACAAACACAGAGGCACTTTGATACTATATTTCTTAATATCCGATAAGAACAGCCAAGTTGTTGGAATCGATGAATCGTCAGGAACCAAACCGTGAGTAAAAACGAAAGTCCGGAAGATTAGCCAAGTTTTCGGGATCAGAGTGTCAACAGGAACCAAATTGGGAGGAAGAACGGAATACCAAAGGGAATTATTTATTTATTTATTATGCATATGACACATTACAAATTGTATAATCAAAGTCCTACAAAACTATTTACACCGTTAAATATAATTAATAATAGTCGTTATTAAATAAAAATACGAATCGCAAACGAAAACTACGGAGCACCCCGAAACGCAGAACGAACGGAACGACATTTTGTCTGTCAGCTAGATTGTATTTTGACATTTTTGTATGAGCTTTTTGGTGACCTCCTAGATCTACATTTATTCAACCGTTCTAGCGTGATTGATTAGCAAGCATCCATCCAAACTTGGTGTATACGACTGTCAATAGTGGTAAGATACTCAAAAGGTAATGATCCGTATCACAGGACATTGATGTAACATTCGCAGGGAGCGTGTGTTCGTTACGCCACGTGCTACTCGTTATATCTGTGTAAACGCGGCTGGACTACACACGGGTGGACATGTAGAGTATCATCTACATCTATACTCAACTGATCACTTTCAGTCAACGAGACTACGCAACAGCGATGACAAGGTTGTGTTCTAATGCTTTGGTGGGCATACATGGTTGTATTATCTTCTTACGAGACAATAACTTCTTATAATTACAGAAGACGAGCTTCATAGGTAAGTTCGTGTAACTAAATTATGAATAATTATATATTCATACATATTGTAACTACATGTATATTTGCAAGTTTTTTTTGCCACAACCTTATCACTGAAAATAATTTAGGAGTGTATATCTTTGACACCCGGAAGACTTGACGAACTACTCAAAGTTGCGAGAAGCCGCTCGCATGAAAACGGCCCAGAGCCGCTCTACGGGGGAGGAAGGCCTCCCAAAGCCAGGCAAAGGCTGATGATGGTGATAATGACGTAGTATTTATTTATAGTATAGTGCCTGACCTGTTTTTAAGCTTACAAATAACCATAATTACAGCCATGTTTAAATAAGACACGGATGACTAACTGTAGTACCCTTTCTTCGCCTTGCGCAGGTCCCGCCTGATCTCATAGCGCGTTCGGATGTACGGGTGGACGTCCAAGTTTATGAACACTGTCGCACTACTGTAGTTCAACATTCTATGTCTATATACTACACTTAACAATATTCAAATGAAGTCTAGAATCACTTGACAAGCACATTCACAGTTTTTCATTTGCCTAATTTTAAAAACAGCTTCCAAATTGCACGAGTATAACATTTACACTTGGACAAAATATGTACTCATGCACTTAAGAATAAAAATTTGATAATTTATTTCTAGTATTATTATTTGATCGCGAGTAGTGCCGAGGTCCGTCGAACTATGGGTATGCAATTACTCAAGCGACGCAATCAAACGCCGCCGTAAAACTGAGTAGGTATACAAGATTGTGTGAAATTGTACACTACGGCAACAGGTGGATCTTGCTCATTTAAATTTCAGCCACTAAATCTGTCTGCACTCTGCAGCGTTGCATAACTTAATTTTAACCGATTATTATTTTTTTATCAAGATATTAAATAAGAAACATAAAGCACATTTTTTTTTGTTACTTAAATAAAAATAAAACGGACTAATAACATTTATACATAACATTACTCCAAAGACTAAATGCTATCAGTCTACATAGCTTTTAGAGTTTTTAACGACCCCTCTTTAATTAATAGAAAAATAATGTTTTTAAATATCTTGTATGCGTTTCCAAACGGAAGTTACAAAAGTCAGATTTATTTATTTTCCTCTAGGAACAGGCTTAGGTAAGGCGGCCATGCTGCCTAGTTTTAGTTATTTATAATTATTTGATTTGTTAAAATTAATGTCATTAGTATTTTTTTATATCAATTCAGGAAGAAAGTCAATTTTTTCACACAAAAAAAGTATCGTGGGACCTTATAATGTTATATCGAAATAAAATTAATGCCGTGTACATTAATCCCGTTTTTGTGGGATGATTTCCTTTGGCTTAATACCTAGGCGTACGCAGACGAAGACGCGGGCAAAAGCAAAATCGGCTAGTAGCGTTCACTTTAAATCTGTTGTGTTCGCCTATAAAATGCGTTTAAATTACCCGCATAGACGTGCAGATTTGCCAACTGATTCAATGACTAACCGTCTTAAAAATTAAATTATTTTATCTTCGGAGTAACCTAAACCAATAAATATATGTGAATAGGCCTAAATAAAGCTCTATTACTCGTCCTACTTTTTTACCCTACCACTGCTTCGGGACAATATGTGCGCTATTTCCGTAAAAGGAGCAGCGCAAAAAAACTCAGTTGGCTATTTCTTTTTAATCTAATCCGTGTTGTGGTCACGTGACCAGATAATAGACAAGTTATTTAATTAAAAAGGCGTGGTCGTGTCTTCTGAGCCAGGAAACAATCCGTATGAAATCTAAAGATTAACTAAATGTGTCGCCAGCCGGTGCAGCCCGGCGCCGGCCAGAGAACTGGTGCTACATAAACCGTTATCAGGTTTATCGCTCCGAACATAATTCCGCTGCGTCCACGTTAACTGATTTCTGTAGTGAGTGCGTCTACACTTGCACACACACAAATTGAAACAGTAAATAAATTCCTTATTGGGATAACGATAATCGGAGCATTATTTTCTACAAACAATTCATTTGATTTAAGATCGTCTCAAAAAATCGGGTTCAAGCGATTGAATACTCGGAATTATGCACACACATTTTGACGGTCAATTTCGATTCGAAACAAGAATACTACATTAATATTTAAAAAGAAAATAATTCGAAATTAATCTCTGTGAATAGTATTTATTTCTAAAATAAATAAACTGAATATTTACCGCTCTCGGTCTCTCTCTCGCTCCCTTTCCCTTTCTCTCTCACGCAATTCGCGTTCCCTCTCGCGTTCGCGTGCCTCCCTAGAACAAAAGAAGATACAAAGAATTCAATGATAAGAAGTTTTATATCATTTTATCTGTGGGTCGCCAATTTAAACCGTAGTTCAAAAATGGTGGCCCCGAGTGAATAAATGATGCAACATGTTTAAAGGAGAAGCAAATCTGGTTAATTACCTCTCTCGTTCTCGTTCGCGCTCCTTCTCGCGCTCGCGCTCTCGCTCCTCTCGCTCGCGCTCGCGCTCCTTGTCTCGCTCTCGCTCGTCGCGTCGGTCCTTGCCCCTAAATAACAAAAATCTGTTTTATACCGAGGGGCTATTAAGAATGAGTTATTTTTTTAAAGAATACCATTTTGGACCCGTCTATGATTCATAGTCAACAAGTTCCGAGAATTCAAAACAAAAACTGTCTTATTTAGAGTGCATTTGCTGGTCCGGGTTTAAAGTTAAACCACTGTGATAGGGTTGGTTTAGCAAAAATCGTATTCAGAGTAATAGACTACGCTTAGACCCGGGGTTAAGGTTGTGTTAAAGCTATTCATTACTAAACCTGCCAACTGGTAAGTTTAAGGATGGTTTAAGACTTGGTTATGATATATTAATCTGTGGTCTCTACAGCTGTCAAATAAAAGCGAGATAGGTAGGTATTGATAAATGATAATACACGGTGTTACTTTGCATCCTTGCCATATTTACAGAGGTAACTATATCACTGACAATGATAACAAATCAGTAAAAAAGAAAGCCTAATTTTTTTTTTAATCTTGAGTATTTTATTTTATCGACAATTTATTAAACACCTCACTAATTATCGAAACGCATGCACATCACTGTTCTTATTAATCGGCACAAAAGACTTTGTAGTATTACTTGATTAGTGATCGCGTAACGTTCGAGACAAAATCGGTTTATTCTTATGTGTACTGCAAAACCAAATTTACTAAAAACTTAGTGTGCTTTATTTATGGGAGTCTCTAGTTTATCTAAACAATAAGTATTGTTCCCTACTTTTATCTCTGTGAATATGGCAAGGATGCAAAGTAACACCGTGTATATTGTGAAAATGGACGATTTAAACGAAATCCAACAATACGAAGAATGTTTGAGTATTTGATTGGTAGCCCTGGGGGCCACGCAGTAGCTTCTACTAGTCAATTACAAAACAAAAACATTAGGCTATCAAGCAATAATAAGGTTAAAAAATATATAAAAATTAGTAAATTCATTAATAAATCTAACAAATTAATTAAAAAACAAAAATGCTTTTACAATAACATATTGTTAAGAAAACAACGCTCAGAGTTAGTAGACAGCCTAGAAATCTATAATAATAAATTAATTGAAAGTAGATGTAAATATGATGTGGACATTGGAAGGCTTCAGGCTGACATCTCAAAGTTGCATGAATTATTGCAATCTATGACAACAAAATATAACTCTTCCCAGGAACAAATTAACGAGCATATCCTGGCTACTAATAAACTTTTAGAATTGGAAAATTCTAATTTAGATTTTAAATCACTACCAAATATTAAAATCACACAACTAGACAAAAGTCAACAGATGGATGCCAGCCAGCAGTCTTCAATGTCTACATCTCACACTCAAGTATCCCCATGTAAGATTGAAAGTAATGTTATTGTTTTCTCAGATAGGTTAGGAGTTGGTTACGGCCCATTGTTACATAAGTCTATTAATCATAATTTAACTAATATTTGTATGCCAGATGCGTCATGGGACCAAATTATAAAACGCATTCAACAAAGTAAATTTACTAATGAAACAGTTATTGTAATTTTAATAGGGAATAGTAAGAACACAACAAGAAAAAATATTATTCAAAACTTTTCTATCCTAACGAACCTTGATGTAAAAAAAGTTGTTTTGTGTGCCCTACCATACTGTAGGTACCAAACAACTGAAGAAAATGAAAAAATTCATCTATTGAATAGTTTATTTTTTAATTTGACAGAACGTCATAGTGACAAGTTTGTGTTTTTTGACACAAACAAATTTACTAACAATAAATTTGTATTAACGGGCGGCTCTTTACACCTGCCATATAACTTAAAAAAACAAATTGCTAACTTGTTAGCATATAATATTAACAATAATTGGTTAAAACAAAAAATAGACTGTGACCAACATATTAGTACTAGTACTAATTTAAATATTATTCCCTTGACAATCTCTTCTAATTTAAACTAAGAGAGCAGACAAAAGCCAAGTCTACCTTTAATATTGTTCATCAGAATATGCAAGGCTTGGCTGGCAAAGAGTTAGAATTATCCTTATTCCTACAAGATTTAAATGTACATGTTATGTGTTTAACAGAGCATTGGTTCAACCAATATGAGTTGATGATTAACATTGAAAATTATAAAATTGGTAGTTCGTTCACAAGGAAGTCTGCTACTAGAGGGGGGTCACTTATATTGTTAAATAGTCAGTTAAAATACAAGGAACGGAAAGATATAGTGTCACTTTCGATTGAACGAACTATCGAACTAGCATGTGCTGAGCTAGAGCAGTATATTATAATAAGCGTTTACAGCCCCCCATCTGCTAATTACCAGCTTTTTGAAACCGCTATGGAAGAGGTCTTAAAAAAAGTCTGTATTTCTAATAAGAAAGTAGTTGTATGTGGCGATTTTAACATTGATATATTAGTAAATTCACAGAATGCAAATCGTTATCGTTTCCTTAATCTCTTTAAATCATTTAATTTAATAAACTTATTCAATGAACCTACGAGAGTGACTCCCACAACAGCTACTTGTTTAGATAATATTTTTTGCAATAGCACTGTAATAGATAAATCAATTATAAATTATTTGAGATCTGACCACAGCGGACAAAAGGCGTCGTTTGAGCACCATTTTGTCCGAGGAATTGTAGATGCTGTTTGTAGGCCAATAACGGTAAATAGAATAGACCGATTTAAGGAAAAAATTTGTGATGGCATAAATTCATTAAAATCAAGTGATAGCGATAGTGTCGATTTTTTATATGAGAATCTTTTTGGATTGATTAAAAATGAATTTGATCAAATCTTTACACAAAAAAATATAAAAGCAAATAAACTGAGATGTAAGTTTAACGAATGGGCAACACCCGGTATTTATAAAAGTAGAAAAACATTATATGATTTGTATAGTCTTAAAGCAAGCTCTCAGAACCCACAGATTATTGACCATGTGAGACGTTACTCTAAAATATTTAAAAAAGTATGTGCCTCTGCAAAATCAAATCATCTGCGTAATATTATTCGGAGTTCTGATAATAAAGCAAAGGCTACATGGAACATTATAAATAAAGAAACCTGTAGGCATAAACCAAATGATCGTGCTTACTCTCTTAAAATTGGGGATAAACTAATTAATTCAAATGCAGAGGTTGCCAATGCTTTTGAGGGATTCTTTTCAAACATAGCTCCCTCTACAACTAGGGAACTGGCTTCCTCTGCCGAACTAGCTGAATCCCTTCTCAGGGCGGGTGTTGATGAGTGTACAACTCCATTTCATTTTAGATATATTAACCCCGATGTACTAATAAAAACTTTTAGGGAATTAAACATGAAAAAAACTGAGGACTTATGGGGAATCTCAGTCAATATTATCAATACAATTCTATACACAATAGCCCCTTATCTTGCAATAATTTTTAACAAATGTATTGATAACAAACAGTTTCCTACATTGATGAAATTTAGTAAAATTATTCCTTTATTTAAGTCTGGCGAGAAAAATGACCCCTCCAATTTTCGACCGATTTCAATCTTACCAGTACTCAGTAAAGTATTTGAAAAAGTAATTTTTAATCAACTTTTATCTCACTTTGTCCTGAATAAACTTTTACATAACAAACAATATGGCTTTACAAAGGGTAGAAGCACTACTGATGCTGGAGTTGCACTTTTAAAACACGTGTTTGATGCATGGGAGAGTAGGCGGGATGCTTTGGGAGTTTTTTGTGATCTTTCCAAGGCGTTTGATTGTGTGGACCATCAAACTTTGCTAAAAAAACTTAGACATTATGGTGTTTCTAATGATGCCGTAGATTTGGTAAACTCTTATCTCACAGGCAGAACACAAAAAGTTTGTATTAATGGAACTGAGTCTTCTGGCTCCCCTCTAACTATGGGCGTGCCGCAGGGATCGATATTAGGACCCCTGCTTTTTTTAATTTATATAAATGACCTTCCATATTTTACGAAAGACCTCTGTGAGACAGTGTTGTTTGCAGATGATACTTCATTGATTTTCAAAATCAAAAGAGGTAAAGATTCGTTTGACGATGTAAATAATGCTCTCTCTCAAGTATTGCATTGGTTCACTACTAATAATCTTTTGCTCAATGCAAATAAAACAAAGTGTATTAAATTCACAATGCCAAATGTAAAACTGGTCCCAACACATTTAATTATAAAAGGTGAACGACTTGATACATCTAGTTCCACTACATTTTTGGGAATAACTTTGGATTCCCGTTTGCAATGGGGTGCTCATATTGAGACTCTATCAGGAAGACTTAGCTCTGCTGCTTACGCCGTGAGGAAAATAAGACAATTGACTGATGTTGGAACGGCAAGATTGGTATATTTTAGCTATTTTCACAGCATTATGTCATATGGAATTCTATTATGGGGCTCAGCAGCAGATATCGACTCTATATTTATATTACAAAAGAGAGCTATACGAGCAATTTATAACCTTGGACCTCGTGACTCGTTAAAACAACTGTTTAAAGAAATTAATATACTGACAGTAGCTTCGCAATTTATTTACGAAAATATCATTTACGTTCGCAAACATATGGATCAGTTCCCTAAGAAAAGTGACATTCATAATTTTAACACCCGGAATAAGGATAAGCTTGCCGTTCCAGATTTCAGACTGCATAAAGTGGGTAATTCGTTCATGGGGAAATGTATTCGCTTTTTTAATAAATTACCAGCATCTATTGCTGAACTGCCCATGTTTAAATTTAAAGCTCATGTAAAAAATATTCTCATGAAAAAAGGGTATTATACTGTTATAGATTATTTAAATGATAAAAATGTTTGGATATAAATACTGCCTTGCTCGCACAGGTGCATTTATCTTGTAATTTAATATTTTGTTATGTATATTTAAAACTTTTTAAAAGAGGCTGACAATAGTGACCGAGTTTCTTGCGCTGCTTCTTCTCGGCGCTAGCCCAAACTTGTCCCGAAGCAGTGGTAGGAAATAAAATAACAATGGGACGTGTAAAAGTGCTTAGTTTAAGCCTATTTGCAAAAATAAATTGGTTTTATTGGTTTTTATTGGTTTTTATTTTATACCGCTACGCAACCGAGAATATATAGAGAAAGGAAGGACCCATTTAACTAATCTAACAGATCTTTCTTAACCGTTATAATTTGCCTTGAAGTTCATGAAAAGCAATTTTTTATAAAAATAAATAAGTTTTTAAACAAAATACCAGAAACTACCGGCAGTACACATGAAAACTTTTTTTTCGGTGAGTGATGCGACAATCGAACGTCTTTTTTCGAAATTATTAACTCTTTAAAGTCAGTGTTGCCATTTCATTCCTTACTTATAATCTCTAGTTTAAGTGTCACTCTGAATAACAAAATTGATAATCTGGAGACTAAGCTTAAAACATGGTTTTGATAAACCACGGTTTAACGCCGGTTTTAGAAAACGTCTCTGAATAAGACAGAAATGGCTCAGACCGTAGTGGTCTGTGGACTGCAAACTGGTTGAAAAATGACATATTAGTATATTTTATTTCTACCGTTTTCAAAGGAATGCAGTGCAATATATCAGTGAATTATATTAAAGAAAGATATAACAAGAAATGTTCGCTGGATCGTGACGTTACCTGGAAGCACTGCGTCTTCTCCTATCCTTTTCTCGATCCCGCTCGCGCTCCCGGTCCCTCTCCCGCGAGGGCGGGCGTTCCTTCTCCTTCTCCTTTTCCTTTTCCTTCTCCCTGTCCCGCTCGCGCTCGCGGTCCCGCTCCCTCTCCCGGTCGCGTTCGCCGCGCTCGCCTCGCTCGCCGCGCTCGCCTCGTTCGCCGCGCTCGCCGCGCTCCCCGCGCTCCCGCTCCCGCTCCCGCTCCCGGTCCCGGTCCCGCTCTCGGTCCCGGTCCCGCTCCCGGTCGCGGTCCCGGTCGCGGTCGCGCTCGCGCTCCTTGTCGCGCGAGGCGGCGCGCGGCTCGCGCTTGCGGCGCACCACCACGTCGGCCTCCTCCTGCACCCAACGGAGCGCCCTTCAGTGTGAGCCGAGCCCGGCGCCGCCGCCCCGAGTGCGCACGCCTAGCGAGCCCTCACGCTCATGCCGACCCTAAGCTGGCTCTGACTAGACTCACTATCAACGAGTCTAGCTGTCGAGACCGATGGCCTAGTCGTATTGGACAAATCAAGAGGAAAAGAGAAGCTGAGTCATGCTGAACTATGCTTTCAAAAAGTGGTATCATAATCACTAGTTATCTGATCGATTCTAGAATCTTTAAAAATCGCAATAGAACAATCGCGACACTTTTTATTATTCTTATGACAATGTTTCCAGACTCTCGTATTATAAAATACATACTACCATTTTATTTAACCACAACATGTTAAAAATATATATTTTGGGATTTTGTAAAGTGTACAGTGGTAAAGTAAAATACTGAAATATGATATTTATGGCACAAATATATTTTTTTTACTCTTGATAACATTACTACACAACAAACCGTATTTAACTTTAAACGGATTCTAAGTGTATTTTATTGAATAAGTGTATTGTATTGATATTATATTGAACTGCCCATGACGACATTATAATAATATTTGTATATCGATAGTTCGATGAGACATGTATGCGCAATAATTTAAAATAAGAACCAAAATGTACCGTGTTTTTACAAATAAAGAGTTATCTTATCTATCTAAACTATATCACCAAACTGGAAAAATCCCGATCAAAGCTTTATTTAAAAAGTATTTACCTATATTAAAATCCATAAACAATTGAAACAAGTGTTGCACGTTAAAGTTGTCAAACAGTTATCAAACCTTTTTAAGCATAAACAATACAGACTTTTAAAAGTACTACATATTACAAAGTAAAGCGAATGTAAACTTTATTTTTCCTACTATTCGGAGAAGCAATTTCTTCCTAAAATTTTACATAAAGGAAACGTTCTATTGTAATACTTTTGACTTCAGGGTACACACAATCATACTACGGATTCGAGACAGAAGTTGGGCACGTTTAGCTTAAATATTCCCATAACCAATTATCATAGTAAAAAAAATCGAAATATACATATGGCGAGTTATATACAAGATGTAACTTAAAATAAATAAAGAGAAGAGTGAGTAGTGAGGGTACATCGCACTCGGCTGGCGGGCGCGCGCGAGTCTCGCGCTACACTAAAGGCGGAGTCGACACAAACAAAACAATATCAAAGTAAAGATGACCCCGCCCGCGCTCGCTCGAAATATCAAATACCAATGATTTCTCCAAACTGCTACGTACGTACGTACTTTTGATTTTAAAACAGTTTCTAGTAAAAGCAAAGGAATCAAGAAATTAAACGTCCGTTATACCAAAATTAGCAGATATGTATAAAATCATAGTCTGTAAATCACTGAACAGGACCTTCCAATTTATAAATTTGTAAAAACATTTTTAACACATCTGGAGAAATGGATTGCTCGCTTTTGCTAGCGAATTTCAAACTAACTGACTTGACTACACTTCCAAACATGGCTGAGATCTCGCCAGACGGTAAAGTGATGATACAGGTCGTAATTTTCTGCTGGTCAAATAACGGTATGGTTCTCCCACAGCGGAGCGTAGCGAGTCTTACTTGTTCTGTGGGTTCTCCGTAAATTTAGTTTTTTTTTTCAAACCGATGGTCGTTTTCGAACCAGCCAGCAGGAATTTACGAAGAAAAAATAATTAATGAAAAATTAAAGTGCTTACTTTATATAGTTAACATTAACGTCTTGTTTAAACGGTCGGACTGTACATAGTGATAACAGTAGTGAATCAAAATATTTTAAAGTGCACGTGGCCGCGTGGATGTTTAAGGGGTTTTGTATAATCGATCGTTAATATAATATCGAGCGAGCGCGAGCAGCGTGGTCAGTATCGAAAGGCACGTTCCATACGGTAGTGGTGGCGGTGCGGCGGCGACGCTGCTACTTACAGCGGCGGCGGCGGCGGCTCCGGCGGCGGCGGCGGCGTTCAGCGCCCGCCGCGCACGCTCCACGACCTCTATGCGATTTACGGGGGAATCGCAACGAGAGGATTTATTCCACAAGGGTTGCCTTCCACCATTTTCTTTCAAATTTGCCTGAATTTTTGGTTTTTTGACCTCAATTAAGATTTTATATTTGTTTAACTTTAAATTTTTTTGCAATGTCTCTTAGTAACTGCTTATTTTATTTCATTTAAATGGCACAATTCATAAAAATGGTGGCAACCTCAGACTTGACAGATAACTCGCGCATGTTGTGGAGCGTGCGACGTCGGTCGCGGGTCGCTCGTCCGCAACTCACGAATGCGGAGTCGCAACCCGGGGCCACCCCGATCGAGAACGCTGCTCTATTATACTATTTCATCGTGACCCATAAAAACAATTTTACAGGGACTTAGTTATAAGCCCATCAAGTAGGGTGAATTCAAGAAAAGCATCTTACTGATAAATTGTCGGATAAATCAAAAAGATGTGTGGCCGAACTGTCACCTGTAGGTAATGCTATTCGTAACCTACCAGTAAGCGACGCAACCAACGCTCTCGAACGGAAGTGAGCCAGTAAATAATAATACATAAATCGAAAGGAATGTGTAAGGGATCACCCGATTTCCTAAGAGGTGCCGTCGGACGGTACGAAACTAGGCTAATCGATATCGGATCGCAGGTGACATGAGCGGTCCTTCAAGCCATGATCGAATGCAATGAGATATATCGATGTACATTATAAAAAAAAGAAGTGAAGATGACAAATCGATTAAGAAAAATAACTGCAAAAAACAAGCGCGACCGACGATTGTTCCGCGTGGCTCAAGCTGCTATTGAAATAAAAGCCAAAAGTACTTGTAAAAGGCAAAAATATTGTTTAAAGTTAGCTCTGGGTAAATATGTTGTTGAATTTGCCAATAATAGTAGTATTTTGAATCGAGCTGAAATGAATATCGTTTGACTAGTTTTTTATTTGTTAACAGTTTAGTGCGTGTTTATATATATTTTTCAGATTGATGGTACAAAAGAACGATGTCGGTCGCGCCTGTGGAAGTGTGTTAGTGTGAGTGTGTGGTTTGAATTGTTCCTGCCTTCAAATACGTTGGGAAGGATTTAGTGCTAAAACGAGCGATATGATCTTTAAATGCACTAAAAGAATTAATTAATATGAACTGATATTTATATTAATAAAAACGCTACAATTTCTTGATAACGCATCGTCATGATGGCGATGAATTAAAAATGTTTTACAAACCGGGCCTACCGTTTATTTTCTTTCCAATTTTGAAATATTTGTGTACTTTACATCTTTGTTTTAAGAATTATTCAAAAATATCAGGAAGTAAAACGCTATAAACAAAACTTTTTAAATTTTAAATATGCTACTAATTTTTATTTTCAAATGAGAAGTATCGAAATATGTAAAAGATAGTAATGATACATAATATAAGGAAGAGTTATAAATACTTAATATTGGTAATATACAAATACTACCGTTTTATGAATTTAGTCGGCAAGAATATCCAAGATGACTAGAACCGGGCGGTCTTAAATTCCGAAATAGTCGTAAAAAGTAAAGTACATTATCGTAGTTGTGTATATGTTCCGTCAGTAGGGACGTATCGTGTGATGACATGAGTATGAGGGTATGAGTATGAGGGTATGAGTATGATGAGAGTATGACACAGCACAGACTCACCGTGGCCTCTCGCGCCGCGCCGACGCCCGCGCGGCACCTACCACCGCAACAGATCAGCCACAGCCCGGCGCACGCACACACTCGCACGCGACACTCGCGCACACGCACACGCACACTCGCACACGCACTCACGCACGCACGCACACACGCCCAATAACGATTAGACTACACATCGATGGAGAGTTCACGAATACTCCCTTTAAAAAAAAACGAGCGAGTACTGCTTCGTAGATTCGCGCGGCTATAAACAAAAGCGCGCACATTCAGAATGTGTTGTAGAAGCGGCACGATACAGAATACATTTACGTGGATGACATAATCACCATACGACAATAAAGTTGATGCTCATTAAAAACCCTTCGCTAGATGGCGCTTGTTGAGTTACAAGCGTTTTGCAATCATCGTACTTTAAATATTTACAATCTCGTATACTTTTCGCTTACTTATCTCTGTGATCAAGATTTGCGCTCATTAGTATCTCAGTGCTTCCATCAAATGTTATCTCAGTGAACAGTGTTAATTTGAGTGCGTATTTCTTTGTGAAAAATCCAGAACTCGCTTAGTGTCAAAACAGATAAATTACTATTTACCCACGTTATACCGCACACGCAACCGCTGACCTACCCTGCTAACTACTGACTGCGGCGCCATCTATAGCATCCAGTGTGAATTACGACTACTAGCACCTGCGCATTTCTAGCAACCGCATTCTCACAGGAATATCGCAGACTTTATCTCATTTCTGTTCTCATCGATAGAGGTCGCTACGTTCCATGACAATGATTTGTAATGCCTGTAATCAACCTCTTGAAGCTAATAGCCGCTTATTACACTGCCGAATGTGCAAACAAGATTATCATTACAGCTGTCTGAATATTAGCAGTAGCCAATTCACGGCTTTGTCAGAGGGATTTCTTTCGTCTTGGGTATGCCCTGCCTGCACTAACATAACGAAACGTAGTAATAGGGTTACTTGTAACACCCCAGTTCGTTTCAATCTGGTGCCGACAGTGGATGACTCGATGAACATGTCATTCGATCAAGACCAAACTAGCGCTAATAAACCGATTTGCGCCAATGATTTAAATGGCCCCGAAACTACGTCTAAGGGCGTGTGTCAGCTGACTGCAGAGCCTATAACTATGGAAAATATTTCTCAACTTATGGACGATAAACTGAATTCTTTTCTTTCCTATTATTTGAATAACCTGCGCTCCTCCATGAAAACGGACATAGACAATATGATTCGCGACCGCATTGATGGGTTAAAGCAGGAATTCACAGCTACTACCGATTTTCTACACGCAGAGCAGCTGGACATCAAAAAACAAATAGAAGATCAACATTCTGTAGTTAAAAACTTGGAAGAAGAGAACAGCCATTTGAAACAGCAAATTAACAAAATGAGTGCTAAGCTATCAACCATAGACAACATGACCCGTAGTCTGAACCTCGAGATTCATGCCGTTCCTGAAAATAAAAATGAAAACCTACTGGCACTTTTCCGCAAACTGTGCGACGTCGTTGGCGCTAATATTGAGGAATCATCGATTAGGTCTTGTCGTAGAATATCTAAAATGGACCCCAAGTCCTCCCGGCCGCGAAACATCTTAGTCACCCTAGCGTCGTCTCGTCAGCGTGACCTTGTTATCTCGGCTGTTACCCGCTACAATAAAAGCCACTCTGATGCCTTGCTGAACTCGACACATCTTGGGGTGCCTGGAAACTCTAACAGAATTTATATCGCCGAGCATTTGTCTCCTGAGATGAAGATGTTATACGCCGAAACTCGTCGATTTGCCGTAGATAACAATTATAAATACGTTTGGGTGCGATATGGCAATATTTACATCCGTCAAAACGATTCATCCAGCGCAATGTTGATTAAAAACTCTAACTGCTTATCTAAGTTAACTAAAACTACTCGGAAATAAAGTGTCTTAAATACATATTTACTAACTTAATTAGATATAATACTACATATTCTCTCAGCTCTTGTATTTTTTATTTATCAGACATGGAAATATTTTATCAAAACGTTAATAGAATAAGGTCAAAATTGCATCAAATCCACATAAATATACTAAATGGCAACTATGACGTCATCTGTCTTGTTGAAACCAACTTAACTGATGATATTTCTGACAGCGAAATATTTGATCCTAGATATCTAGTTTTCCGTAGGGATAGGCAAACAACATGTAATAAAAAAAAGGACGGCGGCGGAGTTGCTATTGCTATAAAAAAAAAATACAATGTTATTCGTCAACAATCATGGGAAACCGACCTGGAAGACATTTGGATTACTATTCGGTCGGACGTTTCTAATCAGTGTAGTTTGAATATTTGTGTTAATTACCTACCTTCTTATGTCGACGTGGATGATCTTAATATATTTTACAATCAGTACCAAAATATCATTTTAGAGGCAGACGCCAATAATAGATTTATCTGTGTTGGAGACTTCAATAATCCTGGTATACAGTGGAGAAATATCTCAGGTCACTCTTATTTAACTCCATCCCCCCCTACAGACCGCAAGTCGAGGCTCATGCTTGAAACTGCCTCATTATGTGGCTTATATCAGTTTAACGGTGTGCCCAACGGAAATGGTCGGTTCCTGGACTTGGTGTTTTGTACTTTCGAAGATGTAAATGTTATTGAGTGCTCCCCTTTGAGTCGCTTGGACACACATCATCCAGCTCTTACTATTGAAGTACCTCTATTGACTTCCAACAAACTTGCTCTTAATCCATTTAAACGGTTAAACTATAAAAAATGCAATTTTGAAAAAGTAAAAGCTGAGCTTTCTAACATATCTTGGCCATTCCTATTGTCTTCTCCCGACTTAAATGAAAATGTTGATATATTCTATAACGCCCTGCTTAAGATCATCAAAAAACACACCCCGTATTCTCACAAAATGAAGGATAACTACCCTGTTTGGTTTGACTGCAGCTTGAAAAAGTGTATTGCGGAGAAACTAAAATACCACAAATCATATAAAAAAACTAAAAACCCTCGCGATTATGATGTTTTCTGTCTACTTCGTGCACGTAGCAAAAAGTTAATGTCTCAATGCTACAAAAACTATGTTGCCTCTATTGAGAATGATTTACGTAAAAATACAAAGCCTTTTTGGTCTTTTGTTCATAACAAACGTAAAGAGAGCAACTCGATACCACACTCAATGACATATAACAACCTTGAAGCTTCTGATCATAAGGGGATATGTGACTTATTTTCAATTTATTTTGGTTCGGTATTTGAGATCCATAGTTCCTCTCATGACTCCTCCACTAATTCTTTCGATGCCCCCGTTAACAGTACCCTAGCTTCTGTCTCAGTCTCTGTAGAGAAAATCACTAACGTAATTAAAAGCATTGATTCTACCAAAGGAGCTGGGCCGGACTTAATACCTCCTTTTTTTGTTAAGATTTGCGCGGATGAGATCAGTTTGCCACTTTGTTTGCTCTTTAACCAATCACTCAGTTCTGGAATGTTCCCTGACAGATGGAAGACGGCCCACATAGTCCCTATCTTCAAAAGTGGAAATAGGGCTAATTGCGCAAACTATAGGCCCATTAGTATACTGTCTTGCTTCGCGAAACTTTTCGAATCTGCCGTGTCTGAGGTCATTTATAATTTCATTAAACCTCTTTTATCAGCCAACCAACATGGTTTTGTCAAAAATAAATCCACAATCACCAACTTACTGGAATATAAAAATTATTTGTGTTGCGCTTTTGCTAAAAATGTTCAAGTGGACTCTATCTATACCGATTTCTCCAAGGCTTTCGACAAGGTTGACCATTTTCTCCTTTGTCGAAAGCTTTGTCAAATGGGTATACATGGTTCTTTGCTTCGGTGGGTCGAATCGTATTTGTCTCGACGGAGTCAGTTGGTGGCTTTCAAGGGTGAACTATCTGATACAGTTCTTGTCACATCAGGTGTCCCGCAAGGTTCAATTCTGGGTCCATTGCTGTTTATAGCCTTTATAAATGACCTTGTTGTGCTATTAAAGTGTCCCAGCCTACTTTATGCGGACGATTTAAAAATTTTCTCCGAGGTGGCTACCCTTGAAGACGCTGAAACATTACAAACGGATATCGAGGCCGTGGCGAGATGGTGTACTGATAATCATATGTACTTAAATATTAATAAATGTTTTATATTGTCTTTTACTAGAAAAACAAACAAAATCAACTTTGAATATAAACTCAATGGCAAAAAACTTGACAGACAGAGTCAAGCGAAGGATTTAGGCGTGATCTTCGATACGAAACTGAGTTTCCACGAGCATTACAATTATGTTTTTGCCAGGGGCAGTAAAATGCTGGGTTTTGTCCTTCGTAATACTAAGCAGCTTAAAAAGCCTACAAGTATAGTATATCTGTACAATTCACTTGTCCGGAGTACTCTGGAATACGGTGCAGTCATCTGGTCTCCGTTTTATGCCGTACACACTGACCGCATAGAGAGCATTCAAAGAAAATTCTCGAGATGTCTTTCTTTTCGTTATGGTTACCATCGCAAGTTAACCTCCTATAAAGATAGGCTGAAGAAGTTTAACATGGTTACCCTGGAAACGAGACGCAAATGGTTTGAGCTTATATTTCTCCACAAAATATTACATTCTTTAATTGATTCTCCATCTTTGCTTGCATCGATTAGCATAAACACTCACTACAGGGCCCGTGACCACAAGCCTAAGCTGTTCTCACTCCAAGTGTACCGCAACAACACGTCATATTACAACCCAGTAGTGCGGATGTGTCGCCTCTACAATGATCTATGTCAGGACCATCCAAATGTCGATATTCTAGGTTCGAGTCCAAATGTCTTCAACAGATTTATCCGTGATATTCTAAAATAATTGGTCTCATGTGCGAGACTTCACATAGATTATAAGCTTTTGTTTAGTATTGGAATCTGTAACTTTTCCTCTTATAATTTTCTAGATGGGTGATTGCAAAACCAAACTTTTGCTAATTTTGTATTTAGTATTTTAACTATAAAATCCACATAAAATGTAACTCATTTAATTGTAACTTCACATACACATGTTTTGGCTTACAGTTTAGTACTTACTTATGATTTAATAATCACAATGTTTATCCACAACTGTAAACTGTTTTGTGTTAATAAAATAAAATAAAAAAAATAAAATAAAACCTCAAAAGTTACAAAATAATAGAAAATATGTTTTGTATTTTTTAAGAGCATGTAATTCATCTTCACCGTCCATGTGTACTTTAATAGATAATGGGCGTTTCGCACTATTGCCAGGTAGATCTCGCCACCTACCTTATGTAACAATTAACATCTCTACTAATTTTAAAGTTTTTAAGATGATTTTATTGTTTTGAGTACATATCAGTTTATTTTATAAAAAAAATAAATCATAAAAATATATTGACTAACATATATACCTGCTAAAATTACAAAAAAAAGAATCTGACTAAGTTTTGCAAATAACAATTGAACGAGATTAAAAGAGATGGTTATTTTTTTTTTTCTTTTTTTAATCTTTTAACTTTTAAGTACATATTTGACTACTGTCAAATTAATATGATTTAGAAACAATTGTGCAGAAATTTTACTGTAGAGCCGAGTCTTTTACCATTTAGTCATTACCTAATCTGTAATTTTTTTTAGTATTTGACTACCGTTAAATATAATATAGAGAAATTTGCGCTGAAAAATGTACAGTAGACCCGATGCTTTACCATTACGACGTTGCGATCGTATGAAATAGATGTTATATCCATTGCGCGAGCGAGACCCACTCGCGCGGCGTGCGGCGTGCAGTCTCTCACGTGTCCGTGCGCCCGGCTGGCCGGAGACATTAGATAGGAGGGTGGGGCGGGGGGACGGGAGCGGGGAGCGGGGAGGGGAGGCAGGGCGCCGCGTTACCTTCATGCTCTCTCGGAACTTGCCGATCTCGCGGTGGATCACGTCACGCTTTTCCTCGGAGATGTCCGCCTCCTCGAGGACGCGCGCCGTTTTGGAGATCGCTTCCTCTGTTGGACGATGGTATATTGCTTTATCATCAACATAGTAATTTTTCTTGCAAAAAACATCCCAATCGAGATGAAGATCAAAACGCGAGATGCCAGTTAATTATATATGGTTGTGACGTCATTTTCACGCAGCCGAAAATGAAATCAAAAGCCTAATTAAATATTAGTTAATTTTAAAGCGATTAAAAATAGACCTTTCCAAATAGTTGAAAATGATGAATGAAACAGGTAATGTGTTACCTTTCTGCAGCATCTCGTAGTTGTTGATGTCGTCCTGGTAGTCGAGCATGATCTGGTGCAGGCGGCGCTCGGCGGCGGCGTCGAGCGAGCGCTGGCGCGCGTCCAGGTACGGCGCCTCGCCCTCCGTGCCCGGCGCGCCCTCCTCCGCGCCCAGCCGCGAGCGCTGCTCCGCTGCCGGGAGAGTGCCTCACATCACCTGCCTGAGCTGTACGAGTGTCTGTCCGGCGACTGCAGTGTACTTAGCACTAGCTACACTTTCTCCGCATATGCGCTTATAACGAGTGAAGATCGTGACTGTGTGTTTGGAAAATAAAGGCTGATAACGCTTTGTCATGATTTTTTTAACAGCGTGTATGTATCTGTCACCACAGAAACATGCAAACCTTTTTATTTGTTAAATTATGGGAGCCAAGAATTTTGGGTTATCTGGTTCGACGCGTCGATTAGACTCGCTTGGTTTTTTGGACACGATTAAAATTAGGGGGTATCCTTTTCATTGTCATAATAATTTGACGACCTGGAACGGTCCCTAACATCCTCTACTACTACTATTATTGCAAGCACTCACTCTTGTAGTTGTCGACGAGCGCCTGCATCTTCCCGTCAGTCCTGGCCAGCAGTTTCTTATCTGCGAGCGCGCGTTCGTGCAGCAGCCTCACACAGCGGAGGGCCGCTTCAGGGCTCGCGAACTCGCAGAAGCCGAACGTGGACACGCGCTTCCAGCTGAGCACCGGCCCGCACGCGCCGAGGAGAGCGCGAATCATCGCGTCTGGCGCGCGAGAGGTTATGTTCCCTGGAGGATAAATACACACTGTTGTTACCTTTGATGGGTTCGCACGCGTTTTCCTTCCCCAATGGTAAATCAAGCATAAATCACGGCTACAAATTAATTGAAATGAAGACGCGTCTAGTTGCCACTAATCGATTGCAGGCCTTACAGGTACAATCTTTAAAACCAAACCAAACCAAAAATCTTAACCTTCAGTATACTAATAGGATCTGCGACTTCAGAACAAAAGGACACGGATATATTTGGGTAACGAAACAATAATAGTCATACTGTCTTATTTTCATTCATTTCTGGAATCAGGCTTCACTCTTCCTGGTTCAATTACCGTCAATCTAACTTGTAGCAGGTTTTGATTGAACTTAGGTTAGATATTTTTTGAGGCAAGAACAATCAAATATGGTTTGTGTTAAAAGGTCCTAAGATCACTAGCTACCTAAGTTGACATCTACAAACTAAATAATTGTTTAAGTTACCAATGAAGACTGTGACAGGGGGTCCCTCGGAGTCCTTGGCACCGTTGGCGTTGCGGGTGGGGGGGCGCGAGATGACGGCCTTGCCCGCCGGCGCCGGCAGCAGCGCGCCTCGCCCGCCCACGCCCACGCCCACGCCGCCCACGCCTCCCACGCCGCCCACACCTCCCACACCGCCACCCGCGCCGTACGCGCCCACCATCACCTGCGGGAACGAATCATTCCGCAAGCTTAAGATATTGAAGTATAGTCACTTCCTAGCAGACAACGATGTAGTGGTTCGTGCTCAGGACTACAATGCCTAGCACAAAGGACAAATGTTAGTGTGATGAGCACCAGCATTTGTATACAAGTGATAGATGTTTTTAAACGTATTAAAATGTTTATCCACTATCCCAGTCACCTTAATATAAGCTTTGCTTAGTTTGGGACTTAGATGATTGGTGTGATTGTGGAAAAAAAGAGTTTCCCCTGTAGTTAATTGCACGCCAATGACACAAAATTTCAGGCAAATGCGAACTGGATTGTAAAGGACACAGTAGCATGCAGCTGTGATGCTAGCGCAGTGTACTCATGTGCCCTAGCAAAACGCTGCGCATGCATTCATTGAACGCTGGACAAACGCTAGTGTGAAGAAGCTCTTACTAAGTGTAAGAGCTTCCTATCCTATCCTAGTCTCACAATTAGTGAGGAGTAAAGAAAAGCCAGAACATTTTTGCCTTATTCCAACACTGCCACTATGATATCCTTTCCTTTAAATCAGTGAGTTATCACATTAATTCTATGCAGCCCAAAATAAAGTCAAATTATTTTAAAAAGATGACTGTACTAACTAAAGTACAGAGCTCACTGTCACAATCATACTTATTTAGGTAAACTGTTACCTTTTATTCGCCTGACGTTTCAACCGAGTTACACAGACTATGGTCGCAGGCTGACTCTAAGTGAAGATGTCAGGCAAATAAAAGGTAACAGTTTACCTAAATTAGTATGATCTCATTAATTCCTATTACAGTGAGTTTTAATCATGCAACACGAAAGTTTTAAAGTTATTACAGTATAGATAGAAACCCATTTCATCTTGTCAAGTGCAGAAAAAATATGTAAAAAGTATCATTGTTTAATCTTGTACCAATTTAATGAAGTACAGGGTTATTTAGTTTACCATAATGAATCAAAGCAGACCATTTTCCACAATGCTTAATTCATGGTGATTTCAAGGTTTAGGTGCCATTTAGATGTCCAGACTTTACTATATTAATTTGTTTGATGGATTATATCTTGCCAACATACAAGTGGTTTCATTCAACATAATTAAGGAATTTCTATTAATCTGGGTATGAGTAATGGCATTAACTAGAATGTTGGCAATTTTGGCCAGTAGTCTTATATTTAAATTATAATAAATTCAAAGAAAATAAAAATCCGATCCATCGCACTTTTAGGGCACCTGATGTAAATAAAGCCACTTGCAAAAATATTACAAAATAAGGTAGTAATGAACCAAACCCAACCAGTTTTGTGACAAATTGACCATAAATTACTAGGACGTGATTAAAATGCACAGAAATTAAAGAAACAAGCGGTAAACCTTAGATTCTTAGGGAACTAGTTGTGAAATATGAAGAGGTTATGTTGAAGAATTCTCATGACTTACGTGTGTAGCCATTGGCATAGTGACAACTCCTGGGGCGATGCCATACGGCACCAGGGGCGGCCGAGGCGGGTAAGACATACTTCCGCTAGTTCCTATGCAGTCCTTTGAGTCTACGTACTCATCTGCTGCTAACAACGTACGACACTTCACCACTATCAAAATAACACTTCGGTTACACTAGCAGAATAAATAAAACTAAAGGCCTAAGCACTTATTCGATGGTAATAGAACAAAAAATAACAGGGAATTAGCTGAGACCACTGAGACTAAACAACTAAAAAACAAGCATTTAGCGAGTATACACGTCCCATAATTTCTTTTCACCAAAGTCAGCCATGTTGTTTTCAGTTTTTTTTATCGGCTTTTCCTGTCTGTCTGTCAACTTGTTTGGTTTGGCAAAGATCATAAAAAATAAAGAGTCTATTAAAAATATATCAAACACAAATAACGGTTAGATAACCGGTAACGGTAACGTTTGGCATTTATTATTCATCAGCTAATTTATTCGAAGCAATGCTCTACTACAGCACAGCCCACACTGCCACATTACAGCACAGCATTATCCTTAACTTAGTAGGTACTCTATGAGTAGGTCTAATCGAGACGAGCCGAAACTAACTTATGCATCGTCAATGTCATATTCATAATACCCTTTTGATAGAGTTCTAAAATGGTGTAACGTCGCGTCGCGCAAGCGCACGCACGCACGCAACGTAAGCGCAGCCTTTAGTCTACTTCTTCTCGGCACGCTAGCTCAAAATTGTCTCGAAGTATTGGTAAGGAAATAAATATTGAGACATGTAAAAGCGCTGTGTTTAAGCCTATTTACAAAAATAAATTGGGTTTATTTGCTTTTGAAACTTAGTGATTACCTGATCAGTAAAACTTAGTAGCCTTACATTAAGATTTTATAGTAGCAAAATCATAGATTAAGCGACAGCGAATGCTGTCTATGAGCAAAATGTACGATGCGTGCGTTATGATTATGAGGCCTACTATTACATGACAGTTTTGCGGTTGCTTGGTGATTACTGGGAGAGTCATTGATTTCTAGTAACAATATCTTTGGCTGGCTGTGACAGTTGGTTTATAGTCTATGTATGAGTACTGTGTTGTGATTGGTCAAAATCTTAAAGGATCTCTTTCTTTTCGTCATAAAGATAAACCGAAAATCGGAGGCCTCTACGTCTTTAGACCTCTGAGTACTGAATTACTCTATGCTTTAGACATACTCTGAAGCTGGAAACAAACTATCTGACGCGGCTTACGGACGCGGCTTACAGCCGCGACTGATAAGTGTACACGGTCTTTCGGACGTTGCTTGCGGACGCCATCAGTGTGACCACTTTGAGTAGATTTCTACGTTTTTGGTAGATTTGTGACAAAGAGGACGATGATTTAGTAGTAATTTCAGTAGAAAATCGGTATCGTTTAGTAGATTTTGGAAGAAAATTCTGAAAAATAGTAGCTAATCCAAAATAAAATTATCCAGGCCAAAAATAATCGGCCAAGTGCGAGTCGAACTCACGTTTGTTGTATGGAAGCCCCCTTAAATATTTATTTCAACTTTCTAGCTATCACGGTGCATGAGATACAGCTTGGTGACCGACGGACAGCGGAGTCTTAGTAACGAGCAAAATAAATCACTTGGGTTGTATGGGAGCCCCCTTAAATATTTATTTTATTCTGGTTTTTAGTATTTTTTGGTATAGCGGCAACAAAAATACATCATCTGTGAAAATTTCAACTGTCTAGCTATCACGGTTCATGAGATAGACGGACAGACGGACAGACAGACAGACAGACAGACGGACAGCGGAGCCTTAGTAATAGGGCCCCATTTTACGCTTTGGGTACGGAACCCTAAATAAATCTTGTCCAGGTCCCGGGGATTTCCTGTAACATAATACTGAATACGGTGATAAGCGGGTTTCTTTTTCGCATACGTTATCGAATCGCTAGCTATCTTATAATAAAAATGTTCATGCAATCAATAAGCACGTGCGAGATCTCGTGCAGTCGGCGTCCCTGAGCGCTCAAGGTCAGCCCAAGGTTACGTCCGCGACTGACGTCCGATGGTTTGCACACCTTAGTGTACATTCAATACCTAGATTCCTTTAAGTCGCGGCTGTAAGCCGCGTCCGATAGTATGTTTCCAGCTTGACTAATCTGTGCCGCTACGTATACTGTAGGCGACGATTGGCGACAGTCGCCTATAACCACCGCACCGACGACATTATTCAATTGAGACGACCGTCGCCGACGCACCGCGAGTACCGCCGATGGTCGCCGACAGTCGTCGATGCAATTTTATTAAAACACGCTAATAACTGCGCAATATGTCATGACAGCGACAGTCGCCAGTGTCGCGACGCTCGCGCATCTGTGAGCTCTTTAAGGCGAAAATAAAAAACGATAAAGTTTATACAAGTTTATTTTTAAAATACAAAAGTGTTAATTCACAAAAGGCTTTTAATATCACAGCTAGTGCATTTAAAATATCTTTTATAATCTACATATGCACACAGGGTGGCCCAAAAGGTAACGATATTTTTTAAAGTTATTTTTATCAATTCGAAACTTCTTCATCCATATCCATCATATTATATTCTATAGTGTTAAGACGTTACTGTTTACGGCACCTTTTATTTTTTCTCTGGATATAATTTAGCTGAAATTAACACCTACTAGCCTTACCCACTTTAGCAGAAACAATATAAAAAAAATTGAAATAAATAAAAATAATACCTAACTATTCGCTATTTACAGCTTAAAATAAAATAAAAAATAGTATACGGCGAATGCATAGACTAGACTGTAAAAAAAATTAAGTGTTAATTATTTGAATGTTTTGGTATAAAAAAGGTTCTAGGAAAATACATTCTCATACTATGCTTTTATCACAGAGTCCGGTGGATGCGCATGACACGTTATTTATTTCTTACATGAGGTCAACGAACAAGACCAAATTATGATCATTTCTATTATATTTTTCACATCTAGAACAATTTTATTATGATTGTGGTTGAAGTATCTCAGTTGGTTCTCTATCTACATATTATTCTATTATACACTACAATTGCACATAAAACTCTAAAACACTTACTATACAGGATATATTTCATATTTACACTACATCTTTACAAGTGGAACTCGAGGTGTTATCAATTCGAGAGTAAGCTCGTCTCGTAAGAAGCGCAAAGCGAACCCTTTGCCCTAGCGCTCAACATCGGTGCCGGGGATTGTAAAAGCCAAATATTGATGTCTTGTATGCCTTTTTGTATGTGAATGGAACATAAGAGTTTCAATGTGACGACAGTCCACGCTCCGCTCGCGCCGCCGCTACTCGCGCTTGTCGCGCGGGGCGGGGGTGGGGGCGGCGGCGGCGTCCAGGCGGTCGCGACGCGCGGCGCCGAGCAGGCGCGAGGCCGCGTACCCGAGCAGCGAGCCGGCCAGCGCGGCCGCGGCGCCCGCCTTCGCGCCCAGCACCAGCCCCGCCGGGCCCGCCGCCAGCGCGCCCAGCGCCGCGCCGCCCACGCCGTACGCGCCCGCGCGCACTCTGACAACGACGCGACGAGCCTTACATCACACTTCTCAACGAACGTCTTCGGCCAGGTATCTACTATGTCGCGAAACTCTTGCGCTCCGCACTCTTCCTATAGCACACCTCCGCTACGAAACCATAACAGCGGAACCGCAATGATTTCGCCATTTCCATGCCATGATGTCGTGTCCGCGAGTAGGAGAAGCGGAACTCTAGCGAAATTGCTTGTGCTAGCACACTGATTTGAATATAATGCTGTCCCTTTCCCTTCGCGGTTTCATCGATCTGCTCCGACTCGAGTCACACTTCCACATTTCGGTCGCGTATTTATTGCGGCACCGCGTTGTTTTCGCATGTTTATCGATGTCGACAATTTTTAAGCAGCGAAAGTCCGTTTTTCATTACAATAGACATCGAATGCACTGAAAATTTATCATAGAGGTCAAAAATAGACCTATTCTGTACTTGTTTAAAAATAACACCAAAAATGCAGGTGTGGAGAGAAATCCAAAAAGAAGCCGAGGGACGCTAGTCACTTCCGCTACTCAAACTACACTAGATCGCAGCGAGATACACCCAGCGGTTTCACTACTCGTGTTTCGCAACGGTGGTGTGTTACGGGCAGTAGCTGATACATTCGCGCTCCATTGCACGCTCCAAACCGAAGGCGAACGTATCCACTATGTGGAGCAGAATCAAGAACGCGGAGCGCAAGAGGTTTGCGAACATAGCAGATACCTGGCTTTACGCCGCAATTACACGTAGCCACTCAAGTGACTCAGCCACAGAAATATATCGAGAGACTCAGCCTTGTTGGGCAGGGAAGTGGCCAACACGAGTATGTAAATAGTATAGGTCACACGCACCGCCACTCGTCATGCCGCTTTTCTGCCCTGCACTCGATTGTCGGGGACCTACTTATAGCTTAAATTATCATTATGCGACAAAAAATTGAACACAAATATATTTCATATTGGTTTCTTATTATTTTAGTTTGCTTTACGAACCGTTATTGCATTTTTTTTTTGTTTACGAGGATACCGTTTGTGATCGTAATGTTACTGAGACCGGGATGCAAATGTAATGTAGATACCTTTCTGCGAGAGCAAGATCTGTCCGTGCGACTTGCACGTTCTCCGCTGCCGTTTCGACTTCCGTTGCTGCCCTTGAAACCTGGAATTACCAAATATCCAATTACTCTTATAATGATTAAAAAAAGTTACTGAGATAGGGGTTCGATTCTGCGACTATTGAAGCAGCGCTGCAGGGAGCCCCAGTATGTTGTTGTAGAATGTACCTGTTCCTTGTGCGCGCTGGCGGCGGCCTGCACGTGCTGCCAGGCGTGGAGCCCCAGTATGTCGTTGTAGAATGTACCTGTTCCTTGTGCGCGCTGGCGGCGGCCTGCACGTGCTGCCAGGCGTGGAGCCCCAGTATGTCGTTGTAGAATGTACCTGTTCCTTGTGCGCGCTGGCGGCGGCCTGCACGTGCTGCCAGGCGTGGAGCCCCAGTATGTCGTTGTAGAATGTACCTGTTCCTTGTGCGCGCTGGCGGCGGCCTGCACGTGCTGCCAGGCGTGGAGCCCCAGTATGTCGTTGTAGAATGTACCTGTTCCTTGTGCGCGCTGGCGGCGGCCTGCACGTGCTGCCAGGCGTGGAGCCCCAGTATGTCGTTGTAGAATGTACCTGTTCCTTGTGCGCGCTGGCGGCGGCCTGCACGTGCTGCCAGGCGTGGAGCCCCAGTATGTCGTTGTAGAATGTACCTGTTCCTTGTGCGCGCTGGCGGCGGCCTGCACGTGCTGCCAGGCGTGGAGCCCCAGTATGTCGTTGTAGAATGTACCTGTTCCTTGTGCGCGCTGGCGGCGGCCTGCACGTGCTGCCAGGCGTGGAGCCCCAGTATGTCGTTGTAGAATGTACCTGTTCCTTGTGCGCGCTGGCGGCGGCCTGCACGTGCTGCCAGGCGTGGAGCCCCAGTATGTCGTTGTAGAATGTACCTGTTCCTTGTGCGCGCTGGCGGCGGCCTGCACGTGCTGCCAGGCGTGGAGCCCCAGTATGTCGTTGTAGAATGTACCTGTTCCTTGTGCGCGCTGGCGGCGGCCTGCACGTGCTGCCAGGCGTGGAGCCCCAGTATGTCGTTGTAGAATGTACCTGTTCCTTGTGCGCGCTGGCGGCGGCCTGCACGTGCTGCCAGGCGTGGAGTCCCAGTATGTCGTTGTAGAATGTACCTGTTCCTTGTGCGCGCTGGCGGCGGCCTGCACGTGCTGCCAGGCGTGGAGCCCCAGTATGTCGTTGTAGAATGTACCTGTTCCTTGTGCGCGCTGGCGGCGGCCTGCACGTGCTGCCAGGCGTGGAGCCCCAGTATGTCGTTGTAGAATGTACCTGTTCCTTGTGCGCGCTGGCGGCGGCCTGCACGTGCTGCCAGGCGTGGAGCCCCAGTATGTCGTTGTAGAATGTACCTGTTCCTTGTGCGCGCTGGCGGCGGCCTGCACGTGCTGCCAGGCGTGGAGCCCCAGTATGTCGTTGTAGAATGTACCTGTTCCTTGTGCGCGCTGGCGGCGGCCTGCACGTGCTGCCAGGCGTGGAGCCCCAGTATGTCGTTGTAGAATGTACCTGTTCCTTGTGCGCGCTGGCGGCGGCCTGCACGTGCTGCCAGGCGTGGAGCCCCAGTATGTCGTTGTAGAATGTACCTGTTCCTTGTGCGCGCTGGCGGCGGCCTGCACGTGCTGCCAGGCGTGGAGCCCCAGTATGTCGTTGTAGAATGTACCCGTTCCTTGTGCGCGCTGGCGGCGGCCTGCACGTGCTGCCAGGCGTGGAGCCCCAGTATGTCGTTGTAGAATGTACCTGTTCCTTGTGCGCGCTGGCGGCGGCCTGCACGTGCTGCCAGGCGTGGAGCCCCAGTATGTCGTTGTAGAATGTACCTGTTCCTTGTGCGCGCTGGCGGCGGCCTGCACGTGCTGCCAGGCGTGGAGCCCCAGTATGTCGTTGTAGAATGTACCTGTTCCTTGTGCGCGCTGGCGGCGGCCTGCACGTGCTGCCAGGCGTGGAGCCCCAGTATGTCGTTGTAGAATGTACCTGTTCCTTGTGCGCGCTGGCGGCGGCCTGCACGTGCTGCCAGGCGTGGAGCCCCAGTATGTCGTTGTAGAATGTACCTGTTCCTTGTGCGCGCTGGCGGCGGCCTGCACGTGCTGCCAGGCGTGGAGCCCCAGTATGTCGTTGTAGAATGTACCTGTTCCTTGTGCGCGCTGGCGGCGGCCTGCACGTGCTGCCAGGCGTGGAGCCCCAGTATGTCGTTGTAGAATGTACCTGTTCCTTGTGCGCGCTGGCGGCGGCCTGCACGTGCTGCCAGGCGTGGAGCCCCAGTATGTCGTTGTAGAATGTACCTGTTCCTTGTGCGCGCTGGCGGCGGCCTGCACGTGCTGCCAGGCGTGGAGCCCCAGTATGTCGTTGTAGAATGTACCTGTTCCTTGTGCGCGCTGGCGGCGGCCTGCACGTGCTGCCAGGCGTGGAGCCCCAGTATGTCGTTGTAGAATGTACCTGTTCCTTGTGCGCGCTGGCGGCGGCCTGCACGTGCTGCCAGGCGTGGAGCCCCAGTATGTCGTTGTAGAATGTACCTGTTCCTTGTGCGCGCTGGCGGCGGCCTGCACGTGCTGCCAGGCGTGGAGCCCCAGTATGTCGTTGTAGAATGTACCTGTTCCTTGTGCGCGCTGGCGGCGGCCTGCACGTGCTGCCAGGCGTGGAGCCCCAGTATGTCGTTGTAGAATGTACCTGTTCCTTGTGCGCGCTGGCGGCGGCCTGCACGTGCTGCCAGGCGTCGTGCAGCGCTCGCACCTCGCGCTGCAGGGAGCTCCAGCCGCGGAGCACCGCCTCACGCTCGCGAAGAACCGATTCCTACGTACATTATTACTTCACTATAAACTTTACCCTTTTTCGTCGAACAGTCACGTCACGTACACGTCGACCTACCACAAAAGTCAAAAATTCTCCAATAGATTTTCAACTTTAAAGCTAACAATTATATAGGTAGTGTTCATTTTTAAATGAGAAAATTTGACATTTTGTGGTAGGTCGACGTGCTGTTGTCCGTACAAAGAAAAAATTATCGGGTTCTCCCTTTTTCTATTTTACTAACAGGTAGGTACAGTCAACAGCACGTCGACCTACCCCAAAAGTCAAAAATTCTCCAATAGATTTTCAACTTTAAGCCTGACACATAGATATCATTTTCAAATGAAAAAAAATGACATTTTGTGGTAGGTCGACGAGCTGTTGTCCGTACTTACCTACATTATATAATTACGAAAATATAGTAAAGTAGTGGAAATGATAGATAGATAACCATTTAACTAAATTTCATTTAACGGGATTTAATTTACATTTGAAACTAAGTTGATTATTGAAAAAATATATCGAACTAGGACATAGTGTCAATTATGGTCGCGATCTAATTATTTTAGGTTAAAAACAAATAAGAGGTCAAGGGTTATATTTCGGCGATCATCCACTCAACAACATGACAAGATAAGAGCGAACATATCGCCGGCAAACTATATTATTATAATATATTCAAATCCATGAATCCCACTGTGGCCGAGTGATGACGTCACACAGTCGCAGTCGTCGCCACTCGGGCGCGGTCGGGCTACTCACGTGGTCGTCGACCTGCAGCTGCAGCAGCGGCTGCAGGTCGGCGGCGTGCGCCACCACGCCCACCGAGTCCGTCGACACCGCGCTGCCCGCCGCCGGGGCCTCCTCCGTGCGCCGCCGGTTTATCGACAGTGGAGACGTCTCTATAAAATACATCATCATCATCATTTCAGCCAGAGGACGGCCACTGCTTAACATAGGCCTCCCCCAGTGACTTCCAGATCGGTCGGTTGGAAGCGACCTGTATCCAGCAGCTTCCTGCAACCTTTGCCAGGTCGTCTGTCCATCTTGTGGTCGTCTACCAAGGTGGACAGACAACCTGGTATAAAATAAAAAAACTAAATATTTTTATTGGAATAGTTTGTTACGGGATTGCTACCATGTACCTTATTTTTGAGTTCCCGATATTTCGGCACTGTTGCAAGCGCCATGATCACGGAGTAACAAACTATTCCAATGTTAGTGACCATGAAAGTTTAAAATAAATATTTTTAATATTGGTCAAACAACGCACCAATTTTATCATGGTCTCGAAGTAGGGAATGTAATCCTTATGTTACGAGGTAGCAGATAGGTACTGTACATATTTTGCTAAAGGGAAGAAGAATATAAATAAAAATATGATCATGACAACAATTGCGTTTATTTGATTTAAGATTAGGCAGTAGAAGTTATAAAATTGTAAATTTGTTGAAAACATTCTAATTATTTGCGTTAATCAACATTACTTATAGCCTTCTAGACAAAGCATTAAGTTCAAGGTGAGTATCAATTGAAACCACACAAAAGTAATACAATCATGCGTGTTATATCGCAGTATACATCAATGAGAACGAAACGAGGTGACAATGTTTGTTTTATACAACTGATAAACCAGCACAGCAAAATGACCACACTCATTTGCCACTCCAAATATTCTCACCACTATGCAAGGAAGCTCTGCTGTCAGCAACGATTGATCTACAACTGCTTTCTATCACTCCTAAAATAAATATTGCAGAATCTGTAGCGTCAAGTGTACTATGGATGCATGATTGAATATTCACATACGCAGAATGAATTTATTAACGAGTAGTTAATACATCTTAGTGATCTTATATTTATGAAATTGGAGACCACCATAATGTCAAGAATTTTAGGGGTTGTTGAAATTCTCCTAAGACAAGATTCGGATCTTGGCAGTTGGGGCTCTGCAGCCTCTGCCGAGTCGCCTCCTGCACCTGCACCGCTCTGTAAGGATTTGTATAAAGCGTTCGCCGATGTCGGGGGCTGTATCGAGATTGCTGCACAGGCTGTGCACAGCGAATACCAAGATCCGAATGGTAATTTTAGAAATTTAGGGTACTCAAAGATCGTTGCGTGCGTCATCTGTCGGTCTCGTTACGATACTGTATGTGTATTGTAGGCTAGGGTTGACACGTACCCAGGTAGTCGACGATGGCCTTGAGCGTGAGGTCCCTGGAGCGCTGCGTGAGCGCGTCGAAGCGGTCGAGGTCCGAGGCGCGCACCTGCCGCCGCAGCGCCTCCAGCTCGCCCAGCAGCGCGCGCAGCTGTGCCGCCACGCGCCGCGCGTGCGTCTGCTCGCCGCGCACGCGCACGTACTCGCCTGCCTCCTCGTACTGCGTGCGACCGCCCAGTGACAAACGTGAGCACCACACGGCTCGCATTCAAATGAGCCATGTGTGCACTATGTTAGCGAACCTCCTGCGCTCCGCGTTCTTGTATCTACTTCACATAGTGAATACGCTCGCGCTTCTGGAGCGTGCAACGGTGCGCGCTCCGAGCTCGGCGCTCCAATCGGTGGCGGTTTTTGGGCGATCACAAAGGGGAGCGCGATCCGTATTTGAAGCAGTTGCAGAAGCGCGGAGCGCAGGAGGCTAAGTGGATACAAGGCTTCACGTCGCAGTCATTGGATCATGCCAAACGTGACACTGCATTAAACCATATGGGCTGGAGTGCGGGGTGAGACACGGGGGTCTAACGTCTCCCAGGCTCTTCAACCTATACGTAGACGCCATTATACGTGAGCTCAGCTACAGGCGTGTCGGATGCAGTGTTGGTGGGGTTAGTGTTAACAACATCAGCTATGCAGATGACATGGTGCGGCTGGGTCTGTCGGTTGGGGCAGTCAGAGAGCTATTAAAGGTGTGTGAAGCCTATGCTGCCTCGCATGGTTTGACATATAATGTCAAAAAATGTGAATGCATGGTCTTTGGGGTCAGCGGCAAGAATCGGGAAGATGGACCTGATTTATTCTTAAATGGGACGAAGATAAAACAAGTGTCCTCGTTTAAATACCTAGGTCATTATCTTGCTGATGACCTCAAAGACAATATTGATATTGAAAGGGAACGTAGGGCTCTGGCGGTTAGGAGTAATATGCTGGCCCGCAGATTTGCTCGGTGTACGGACCAAGTCAAAATTGCCCTATTCAAAGCATACTGCCAGAGTCTGTACACGGGCAATCTCTGGGTCAGCTATACCAAAAAATCGCTAGATGTCCGGCGCGTCCAATACAATAATGCTTTAAGGATGCTGTTGAGAGTGTGAGACTGCCTCGTTACTGCAGTGCGTCAGAAATGTTTACGCAAGCACACACGGACGCCTTTTACGCAATTCTACGTAAAAAAACAGCTTCACTGCTAAGAAGAGTTAGAGACAGTCAAAACAGCGTCCTAAAAACAGTGGAGAACTACCAATCTCCAATCATTAGAAAAATGGTCCGAACTCTAATGTATGTTTACTAACACTAGTTTTATAAGTCTTTATTATTTGTTTTACTACCACTACTATGGAGTCAATTTTGGTCCGAAATAAACATTTTTTATTTTTTTATTTATTAAAGAGATGGAAACAGGCGTGACATATGGGGGTAGGGGTTCCAAAACGTGTATATTATTGTGACGTAATATATTGTTGACCATTCATTTCCAAAGACTATAACATAACTACACCATTGTGTTATCATCGTCTGTATTTCAGCCATAGGCTTATCCACTGCTGAATATTGGCCTTGCTGAAGATTGGCTTCCAGATTGATTGGTTTTGGAGCAGTTTGGTGGTGAGATGCAACATACCTCTTTTTATTGATAACTGTCCCAATGTTTCGGCCTATTTAATTAGGGCGAAACGTCGGGACAAACTTAATATATAAAACAAAGTCGGGTTTGTTACAACACTTATAACTCAAGAACGGCTGGACTGATTTTCATGGTTTATAATTTGTTGGATTTGTCTCTGCCCTGAATTGTAGAATAAATAATAAAGACATTGGAAAAGCTGACGAAAAAAAAAATTTACTGTTAGGCGGTACCACTGATCAAGGCACGGTATGAAGTTGCCGTAACAGTTAATTTTTGCTAGTATTTAAAAAAAGAGGTATGTTGCAGCTAGTAATTAATAAATAGAGGTATGTTGCATCAATATCCGTGTTGTGTATAGTGTTATAACCTGTACCAGGTTGTCTGTCCACCTTGTGGGCGGTCATCCTATGCTGCACTTTCCAGTTCATGCCCTCTATTCTAGAACTTATCTGCGGCATTCGCTGTCAGTGTAACATAACCATAATAGGCAAATTAATTTCTGCCCCCTTTTCTACATTTGACAAAACTTTGGTGTGGATAAATGGTTGGAAGCACCCTTCTGCCACCCACCCTGGTGAGACAGTCATTTTACCACATTAGTAGTAATTATTATGCTAACACTGTACAATATGGAATGACATAAAGATCAAATTATTGAAGTACCTGATTTTCTTATAGAGTACACAGTAACTTAAAGTAAACAATTCAATTATTGGGTAAGTAAAGATTACTATGCACATCACCTTAATATAAATAGGCATTGTTTTCCTTTCATCCCATTTGCAGTTACTAGTAGTAGTATAACCATATTATTATTATTTTTTAAATTATAACACATGAATATGTAATTATTTTGTATGCACATTATTAATCATTTTTAACTCTTTATTTATTCACCTGTGTTCTTAAAACATACTGTGATTTATGTAAATGAGTTTAGGCTTTAATTGTGGTTGACCAAAATAATAATTCCAATTGCTAAGTAGAGCCTTTGGAAGAGCATTACACTGTAAATAAACAATTTCAAAACTTTGAATTCAGAGACATTGGCAATCAAAATGATAGAATAGTTTTAATTTGATATATATATATACCAGATTCAACAGAATCCTTATTATATTCAGTTATAATACTGCAATTTTTCGTTGAAGCTAGACAGGCAGGTCACAAGAAATAACAAAAGCAACAAACAAAACAGATTCACCCCATGATGCAACATAACAAGCAACACATTTTTAGAACACATTCTACATAACCTTGATAATTGAAACTGCCAGTTTTTTAAATAGCAGTTTAATAATAGACTTTCCTAGTCATCTGTAGGCGATATACGCAATAGCTCGATTATACGTCTATGCTTCCGAACAAAAACTTATAGGTACCCGTTGTTGTGGGTCAAATAAGTAGAACATACTGACCTTGATAATATTAGCTTTGTGCTGTCGCAGCAGGTCTAAATGGTGCGGAATAGCCACTTCATTAAACTTTGATAGTGGTAGTTCAACACGCTTCAGTGGAAGTTTATTTGCCTCCTCCATTATGTAAAAAAGATGTATGTTTAACAGATAATACTCTTCACTTTAACACATGTAGTTTATACTATAAATAGATATATTACAGAAGCTCAGTTTTAATGAAATCCAGTAAATAAACTGTATTTTAACTAGTTACATTGTGCATTGTTGTTCTAGATTTGACTTGACATTCTTGACAATTTTGACAATGACAAAGGAAACAGCTTGACAGCAGACCATCAGTGATTTGTCATTGTCACAAAACAAAAGTTATCTTGGTATTTTAACGTCTGAAAATTGAGGTGATATTGTTGGGCCCACTTTTGCGCCGTGCGTGGTTTAAGGCCGTGATGTCCGTGGGCAAACCACGGACATCACGGCTGGTGGACTCTGGACTCTGGCAGCCTGGCAGGCAGGGTTCATCTAGTTGACCTAGTTCAATCAAACAAAGCCAATTCACTGTTTTTAGGGTTCTGTACCCAAAGAGTAAAAAGTAAAAATTATACCTATTAGAAAAGGCTCCGCTGTCCGTCTGTCTGTTTGTCACCAGGCTTTATCTCATGAACCTTGATAGTTAGGGAGTTGAAATTTTTCACAGATGATCTATTTCTGTTGCCGCTATAACAACAAATACTAAAAAACAGAATACAATAAATATTTAAGGTAGCTCCTATACAACAAACGTGTTTTTTTGCCGTTTTTAAAGATATCGGTAAGGGGTCCCCCTTCGTGCGTGAGTTTGACTCGCACTTGCCCGGTTTTTGAGATTTTGCTTTAAAGCAAAAGCCATCAATGGCAGCAAGCAGCAGTAGGAAGAAGGATTTTCATACTTTATGTGACAAAAATCGTGCTCATCAACATGAGGGCCTAGTGAGAGTGCAATAACAAAATTGCCGCGATGCGCTTACTTTTTTCAAAAAGTCAATGTTAATTATCTGGGATGTCAAGTATCTAGAGGAAAAGAAAACTTTAATTAACGATGCAGAGCGCGCCCGTCTCATTGCTGTTGCTCAATGGGAGTCCGTACCACTGATCAAATAATACTTTGTTTGCATAGTTTGCCTTCTGCCAACGTCAGGGCTCTCATTGACAACACCTCTCTTTCCTTAATTATATGCTTTCGTCTCGGTACCAAAATCACTCATCCCCACGTCTGTCGCTACGGGGTTACTGTGGATAGTCACGGACTTCATGGTTTATGCTGCACTCAAAGCGCGGGCCGCATCCCACGCCACACTAGCCTAAGTACGCCATTCTTCACAGGGCCTTCACCTCAGCCAGAATACCAGCAACTCTAGAACCCGCTGGCATTTGTCGGAGGGCCCGATGGAATGACGATCATTCCTTGGAGTACTGGCTGTGCGTTGGCTTGGGATGTGGCTAGTTTTCCTAAAGTATTATACCATTTTAGGATCTTGGTTAGTTGCGTCAATTTAAAAAGAAAAAACTTGCCATGACAGTGACCATACTTTTTTTTACGCTACGGTCAGTGAAAGGGCACTGAAAGTAATTTTTTTGCAAAATTTTAGAAAAAAAAAATTTTGGTTTATTTTTGTGTAAACTACTGGCATTTTTGAATATTTTAGGATTGTGGTGGATAACAGTTCAAATGCTCTAAGATAACAGTACTATTTAGGTTGCCAATACAAAAAATAATAATAGAAATGTTAGAAAGGATTATCATTTTTAGTAGGTATGTAATTTTTTTTCCTCAACTTTACCATAAGCAGGCTCACCACCTGGTGCTGTTTTATCGTTGAATTTTGGGACACCCTTTCGATTCGAACATATTTATTTCAATTGTGAACATCAAATAAACAATAATAAAACTATGATAATGAGATGCAGGCTGTTACCAGTTGTTTCAACTGCCTGCCTGCCAATAATAAATAATAATAACGCAAGTACTTGGTCCTAGTACACAAGATTACCGAAATGTGGGAAGTGACGTCCACTGAAATCATACCAATTGTTATATTGGCAATCGGGTTAGTCCCAGTCACATTAGGTGTACACCTAAAGGCTGGGATTCGTCGGCGGCTCGCTTCTAGCAAAGATGCAGAAGGCGGTGGTGCTTGATACCGCACGCATCACGCATCGTCCGCCGATTTATCTCTCTTTTGCCCTGAGCCCGGCCAACTGTGTAATTGCCGGTTATTGCCGCCAAAGAGGCTAGAGGTTTTCGGCCTATAAATAAAATAATAATAACTAACTTTGTAATACTTTTCGAGGTGACTTGGTGGTTTTGTGCAACTCGTACTAGGCACCTGAGGGCCTAGCGCGAAAGTGTATCTTTCGTTCGGTCGTATAAACCTAACAAATTAAAATGGCTAGTCTCATGTGTCAATCGTTTGATAAAATATGACCAATAGGGTGGGTCAAAAATTTTTTTTTGCTCATTTGCTTTTGTAATAGTGAAAAAATTATGTCTTACTGGATAAAAAACAACCCTGTAAAATATTATTGAAATATTTTTAGTGGATCAGCCCGCGCATTTGACTTTTATGAAATTATAATAATGTTACTGAGAAAACCTCGATGAACACCTGGCACAACTGGAAGAGGAACTCGGACGGATAAGGTGGCATATTCTTGGGCTATGCGAAGTCCGAAGAGAGGAGGAGGACACCGTAACCCTTGAATCGGGCCACCTTATGTACTACCGAGAGGGAGACCAGCTATCCCAGGGTGGCGTAGGGTTCCTGGTACACAAAACCCTCTGTGACAATGTTGTAGAAGTGTCGAGTGTGTCTAGCAGGGTTGCGTATCTCGTTATCAAGCTAACCGAGAGGTATAGCCTCAAGGTTGTGCAAGTTTACGCACCGACCTCGACACACTCTGACGATGAAGTGGAGGATATGTTCGGAGACATATCCAAGGCCTTACACTTCACCACCAAGGCCCACTACAACGTTGTTATGGGGGACTTCAACGCCAAAGTGGGAGTACAAAATCGCAGCGAATCGGTAGTAGGATCCTTTGGTTTTGGCAGTAGAAATTATAGGGGGCAAATGCTTGTCAACTTTCTCGAGAGAGAGGGGCTTTTCTTGATGAATTCTTTCTTCAAGAAACAGCCCCAAAGAAAGTGGACATGGCGTAGCCCCGATAATAAGACAAAAAATGAGATCGACTTTATCTTGACGGATAAGAAGCATATATTCAGAGACGTCTCAGTGATTAACAGGTTTAATACCGGCAGTGATCACCGACTTGTCCGAGGCTCTCTGAATATCAACTTTAAGCTCGAACGTGTCCGCTTGATGAAGTCCAGGCTCCGTCCTAACCTGCTCCAAACCATCGTGGGATCCGAAACGTTCCAGACCAAACTGGAAAACCGATTTGCTGCCATGGAAACCACAAATGCTGTTGATACAAACCAGGCCCTCGAAAAAGTGGTCGGAATTCTCAGGGAGGAAGGTACGAGATTTTGCGCAACTCAGCGTAAAGGCAAGAAGTCGAAGTTTTCGAACGAGACTCTTAGGCTTATGAAGGAACGACGTGAGGACCCACCTGTCACTTCGTCCGAACAAAGGGCTCTCAACAAGAAGATTGGCAAACTAGTACGCTACGACCTCCGATGCTCCAATACACGCTCAATTGAACGAGCGATAGAGCAAAATCGGGGATCGAAAGTGTTTGTCCAGTCTCTCGGGAGAAGCCACTTGACGAAGTTGACGACGGCCAGTGGCGTAGTCGTTGCTTCAAGGCCGGAGATTCTTTCGGAAATTGAAAACTTCTACAGCCAGCTATACGCCTCGCATGCATCTCAACTTGATCCCGAAAATGAGGATTCCAGAGCCATATTGACCCGCCACTTTACCGAAGACTTGCCAGAAGTAAGCCTAGGCGAAATTGAGATGGCTCTTAAACAGCTCAAAAACGGAAAAGCCCCTGGTGAGGACGGTGTTACATCTGAGCTCCTGAAAGCAGGCGGTAAACCTGTGTTGAAGGAACTCCAACACATCTTTAACACTGTTCTCTTTGATGGGAGAACTCCGGAGGCGTGGAGTAGGAGTGTTGTCGTGCTGTTCTTCAAAAAAGGAGACAAGACCCTATTGAAGAACTACCGACCCATTTCGCTCCTAAGCCACGTCTACAAGCTGTTTTCTAGAGTCATCACAAACCGCCTTGCGCGAAGACTCGACGAATTTCAACCACCAGAGCAGGCCGGGTTTCGGGGAGGATACGGCACCATAGACCACATCTTCACAATGCGGCAGATTATACAGAAGTCCGAAGAGTACAATCGACCCCTGTGCTTAGCATTTGTGGACTATGAGAAGGCGTTTGACTCTGTCGAGACCTGGGCTGTTCTAGAATCCCTGCAGCGATGCCAAGTCGACTGGCGATATATCCAAGTGTTGAGGTGTCTCTACAATGCAGCCACAATGGCCGTCCAAGTACAGAACCAGCAAACTAAACATATCCCCTTACATCGAGGTGTGAGACAAGGGGATGTTATATCCCCCAAATTGTTCACAAATGCCTTGGAGGATGTGTTTAAAATGCTGGACTGGAAAGGACAAGGCATCAACATCAACGGTGAATACATCTCACACTTGCGATTTGCGGACGACATCGTCATCGTGGCCGAAACGTTGCAGGATCTACAATCCATGCTGAACGGCCTTGCTGATTCTTCTCAACGCATCGGTCTGCGGATGAACCTGGACAAAACCAAGGTTATGTTCAACGACCACATCATTCCGGAACCCATTTCAGTACAAGGCAGTGATCTCGAGGTTGTTAAGGAATATGTCTACCTCGGGCAAATTTTGCAGTTGGGCAGAAACAACTTCGAGAGAGAGGCCAGTAGAAGAATACAGCTAGGCTGGGCAGCATATGGGAAATTACGTCGAGTATTTACGTCGCCCATTCCACAAAGTCTTAAGACGAAAGTTTTCAACCAGTGCGTCCTACCCGTCATGACATACGGAGCCGAAACGTGGACACTCACGATAGGGCTGGTCCACAGATTTAAAGTCGCTCAGCGAGCTATGGAAAGGGCTATGCTCGGAGTTTCTCTGAGGGATCGGATCCGAAATGACGTAATCCGACAGAAAACTAAAGTCATCGACATAGCTCATCGAATAAGCAAGCTGAAGTGGCAGTGGGCCGGCCATATTTGTCGCAGAACCGATAACCGCTGGGGTAAACGAGTTCTTGAGTGGAGACCGCGTGTCGGCAAGCGTAGTGTGGGACGCCCTCAGACTAGATGGAGCGACGATCTTCGCAAGGTTGCTGGCAGGAGCTGGATGAGAGTAGCCGTGGATCGTGCAGAGTGGCGTGCAATTGGAGAGGCCTATGTCCAGCAGTGGACTAGTGTTGGCTGATGATGATGATGATGACTGAGAAAACAAAACTGACATCTCTAAAACATTTTTTTTAAATATAAATTAAATAATATAAATATAAAAACTTTTACTAATAATTGCTAATAAAATTTTAACTGATTATTAGCCTAGGTTTGTTTTGTTACATACTTTTAAAGAGGGTATTAATAAGAGGTCGTAGGCTTACTTCAGCACCGATTTACGTTCTTGTTTTGGTTTTATACTTGTGCAAGTAAAACGATGATTGATTTTCTGTTTTTTACTAAGTAAAATTATTTTATTGTCTAGTCACAAGACAGTAAAATATCACTATTAGAATGCAATCACAAAACTTTATTTTTTTTCCATACATGAGTGACCCACCCTAATGACCAACTCAATCTAGCCGGAAAAAAACCCGACTGTTTTAAATTGTTTATAAATGTCTAACCTTTGATACGGGGGAATGGTTGTTTTAATTTGATCGGTTAATACGACCGACCGAACGATACACTTTCGCACTAGACCCCCTGCTGCTTGCTGCACAACACAACACACTTTTGCTATTGAATACCAGTTTGCAAGGTAAAAAATGCTCTAAGGGTAAAAAACACCACTGTCCAAGTGCGCTCCAAACTTAGAGCGCGAATCACGCGCGACATTCGCGGCGCGAAGTTTCCGAGACTTCGCGGTCTGCTGCCTGGATAACCAAGACTCTGCACTTGCAATCGCAACTAATTCGCGTAGGTTTCGCAAAGACTTTGCAAGTTTTAAATAACGACATGGACAATGGACATTCCATAAAATATGTTCCGCTTGATAATATTCGAGAACTTGTAGTTCAGTCTCGTTCGTCCACGTTACGCTCTTTTTTATTTATTTCTAAGTACGCCCGAAGGGGCGTTTATTAAAGAATAATAATCGTCAGTTCAAAAATCAAAAGTGAGCTTCGTGGAGTGCGAATGTGAAGTCAATACACGTTTGCGCTACGCGGCAATCGCGGCTCCTTTTACGCGGGATAAAAAAACAACAATGATCGGTGTACAATGCGCGATGCCGCGAAAAATATGCAAATCGGCTCTACACTTCGCTTTCGTGGACTTCGAGGATTTCGCGCGCGATTCGAGCACTAATTCTAGAGCGCGCATTATATTATTGAACCTTATATAGTCTGTATTTAATTATGACTGTCAGTCATCCGAGGCCGTAATTCTACGTAGTATTATTTGATCAGTGGCCGTAATCAGCAGTAATACTGGAAAAAAAATGACTGTCAGTCAATGTCAAATGTCGTTTTGTGTAGTTTTGGTTTTGTGTAAAATTAATAGAATGCATTTCATAAGTGGCACACTTAATTAAACTCAATTAATAGTTATTCAAGTAATTGGCGCTAGGAAACAGTAGATAAATATATTACTCTTCAAATATGGATGTAGATACTGGTAAGTTTTGTTAGCATACATACATAACCTCACTTCATCGGTTTTTGATATACAAGTTTTTTCTAGATATCTGTATGTTCTAAAATATTTGGGTCACTTGGTTTCATAATGATTACTCTTTGATATAACAAATTTATAACTTAGTTTTGAAATTAACGGCTCGGCACAATAGGCGGTAGATAACGAGAAAAAGGTAGCTTGCATTTTGTTTTTTACCATTATTGTGTTCTTTTCATGTCCTAACACGGATTTATATGGTTTTTCTTGCCAAATTTGACCAATTCTTTGTCATTCATATACTTACCTACTTAATATGTCAATAAATTTGTTGGCATTATTTGCAACAATTTATCCAAAATGAAGATTCAAATCATTGATTATTTTAAAATCGGCTTAGTACTTGTGCTATTTTCTTTGTCAATATATCTGTAAGTAAAACTTGAATTTATAAACTAACATTAACCAGGTTTTACCAGGTATAAAAGAGTTTACATTACAAGATTCATTGTATTGTAGTTTTTATTGAAGTTGCACTGTATTATGTGATCGGGTGCTTACTGAACTATAGTTCATATGATGCCTTCGGAAGATTGGTAGTTACTTTAAATTATTTTACATCGTAAATCGATGTTTAAAAAATCAAATTCTAATAATAAATCAACAATTTTGCCTTTTTAAACACCATAAATGGAATTAAGTAGTGTTGTGACTCACATTTAATGTAAGTTAATAGGCTAGTTGATGTCACCACCAAGAAAAAGATATACTTTTTATTTGCTGTCAACACTTACTCTTGCCTTATAGTTTGTATGGAAATTGCAAGCTATGACATCATTGTTTACCGGACTCGAATGCAAACTTTTTATAGACTTGACAAAAAATTAAGAAGACTAGATTCATAATAAATGATAATGCACCTGGTTATTTGATGACAGTTATGTGACAACCTCTGTAGCCAAGAGGCGAGCATGCCGAACTATAGGTGGCGCTGCCATCTCTGAGTTTCCGGGTCCGAATCCCAGTCAGGATAATGTAGAAAACAAACTTTTCTATTAAGGATAAATAACACTTGAAAAAATCATCAACTTCAGGTGGGACTCCAATTCACTTCCAATCGCATGCCGGGCGAGTGCTTTCCCAACTAAGCTACTGAGGAAGTCACGTGACACGATGAAATTTCTCGAGTGTTTTTTCTTGCTGTCAAAGCCATACATTTTTTCAAGTGTTATTTATCTTCAATTAACCTTTTCATAGAATTGCTAAAAACAAAAATTTTCAAACTTTTCTATATTGTCTCAGGTCTGGGTGTTGTCTTCCGTACCGTCGTTGTTTCTGATTTCTTTAACACATTTGCTTTAGCTACTTACCTTAGGATCAGAGCAATGTATGTGATGTTGTCCAATATTCATTTATTATTCTTTATTTACTTTTGGGCTTAAAATTAGGTATAAGATTTAATAAATAATATCTTACAATAAAATAAGATTCAAAGTCAAAGTCATTTATTTTTGCAAATTGGCCATCAATGGCATTTTTACATGTCCCAATTTTTTATTCCTACCACCGCTTCGGGACTACATATCGTCTCATCTGATTGTTGTCCACATCCTAATTATTTGACTTGAATTATAATGAATTTAAATCCAAATTGCATATATACCTAAATCAGAAAGGCTCTCAAATTAATAAGAATCTATAAATTAAATGCTTTACAAATTAATGAATGAATAATAAATTTTATTTCAAATTACAATGACTCATGTATGTATGTATGAATTAATATAATAATATGTTTTATTAATTCATAAGTGACATTACTTTATTAACATTTGTATGCTATTATATTATGTTGTAAATATCTGTGATCTGCCTTGCGACAAATAAATACTTTAGCAAATTCAATACAATCCAATACAATGATGTGACTCAGAGCAATCATGACATTGGTATCTTTATTGAATCCACAAATGTCTTCAAGAGGGACCTCAATACCTTCTTCTATTAAATTAAAAAATATATGTATTGTATAATGAATGTAAACATAAATTAGACACATTTACATTTATGGCCCCTAAGGCACTAATATAGCTACTTAATTTATCAGAAATTACCAAGTACCTATGGTCAATATTTTAATTAAATCATGATTTTTTAACTCATGTCAGGGATGCATGTCATTGATAGCTTAGTATTTAAATTTTTTACATCACCATTGTGCTACCTTCTTAGCTGTTATCTGTTGTGTGTCCTTATTAAATAAAAAAAATCTTGTTAATTTGTTCCAGACGGTAGAAAATCCCGCTCGCGAAGCAGATCGGTAAGAGTATTTACATTGAATTTTAATAAAATATTTAGCTTATACACACACCGGCATATTTAGCGGAACACAAAAAAAAGTCCATAATTAAAAAAAATATGAATAAAGTTTCATTTGTTTTAATTAAAATGAGATCACATTAAGAACACATTTTGCGAGTAAAGGCTTTTTGTGAAAAATGGTATTCAAATAACAATTTATTAAATTAGAAATTTGGTGATTAATATCGCGTATTTCCTCCACGTGCTCTTATTAAAGTTTCTACCCGTCTAGGCATACTGAGAATGATGTTATCGATGGTCTCCTGGGATAGTCTCCGCCATTCCTCAACTACGGCTATTAGCAGTTCACCTACGTTGGTAGGAGCTGAAATTCTGTACTTAACTTTTCTTTTCAGCAAGTCCCAAACGTGCTCTATTGGGTTCATATCCGGTGATCTCGCCGGCCACTCCACAACAGTGATATTCATATCATTAAGATATGCTTGAGTTACCCGAGCGGTATGCGGCCGAGCATTATCCTGCATAAAAACAAAATCGTCACCGATATATGGGGAAAACGGTACGACATTTTCTTCTAAAACTTCTCTGATATAGCGGTCTGCAGTCAGACTCCCTCTGTCAATCACTACCAAGTCTGTGCGAGCTCCCAAACAAATGCCCGCCCAAACCATTATTGATCCACCACCGTATGCAACTGTAGTTTCAAAATTTGTCTGAATGTATCGTTCTCCTTTGCGTCTGTATATTCTTTGCCTGCCGTCAATTTGATTTAAGAGAATTCTGCACTCATCACTAAACAATACCTTACTCCATTGGTTCGCGTTCCAAATTCGATGTTCCTAAGCAAAAGTGAACCTGTTTCTACGATGATTTACTTCGAGCCTTGGAGCCTTTGCGGGCACAAATGAACCCAAACCAGCTTCTTCAAACCTTCTTCGTACCGTACGCTCACTTACGGTTACACCCCGCACTGCTTCTAACTCATGTCGGGCTTGAACGGCCGTCAAACGGGGGTTCCTAGGTACACGAAGCCGAATGAAACGATCATCCCTACTCGAAGTGCGTCTTTTTCGGCCTTGTCCTGCTCTTCTCACATAAGTACCGGTCTCCCTGAACCGTTGGATACTGCGATGGATCGTTGAAACTGGTCGACGAAGATCTCTGGATATCACTCTGTAGGTTTGACCATTTCTTCGCATTTCGAGTGCCCTGGCAATCTCCGTTGGGGCGAAGTCAGGCATAATTCAGTCCTCAACTCCAAAAAGATGCGTTATTAAAAAAAAAACTTACAAAAAACAGTATTTCAATGAAATTTTAAATCAAACTCAGAAGAAAGAAATACTCGAAGTTCGCTCCAGATAAGGTGTATTTGAATAAAAATAAAACAATTGCATAAAATGTGATGTTCAGTTGTTTTCTTAATTTGAAATTATTGCTTTTTAAATTAAATGACGTATAAACCAGCCAGCAACCTTATATGATACTGATATCAAACCTTTTTTTATGTTCCGCTAAATATGCCGGTGTGTGTATGTTAAAGTAATGCAGAGAAAATCTATAGTGTTGTTTTATAGCTCGAATGATAATTTTTTTAACAGGCGGAATCAGCTACTAAAATGTCTCAGGACGGGTCTCCACACTCAAGGCGGTCCTCCAAGTCCAAGTCTCGTTCCCGCTCGCGCAGCGGTTCGCGCTCCGGCCGCTCGTCGCGCTCGCGCAGCAAGTCGGGCTCGCGCTCGCGCTCGCGCTCGGGCTCGCCCAAGTCGGACCGCTCGCGCAGCGGCTCGCCGCGCTCCAAGTCTCGAAGCCGGTCTCGGTCGAAGAGTGGGTCGCGCTCCCGCAGTGGGTCCCCTGCCCGCTCGCGCTCCAGAAGCAAATCTTCACAAAAATCTAGAAGTGCATCTCCCTCTCCAAAAAAAACCGGCTCGAGATCGCGAAGTGGATCGCCAGCTAAATCGCGTTCTCGCAGCGGGTCTCCGAGGAAATCTCGTTCTCGCAGCGGATCTCCGAGGAAATCTCGTTCTCGCAGCGGGTCTCCGCGGAAATCCCGATCTCGAAGTGGGTCGACACATAAATCACGCTCTCAGAGCGGATCGCCTAGGAAGTCGCGGTCTCGCAGTGGTTCTCCTAGAAAATCGCGATCCCGCAGTGGATCTCCAAGGAAATCTCGCTCTCGCAGTGGGTCTCAGAGAAAATCTCGTTCTAAGAGTCGTTCGCCGAGACGTTCACGATCGGGCAGTGCTTCGCCAGCGAAGTCGAAGTCTCGTTCGAGGAGTAAATCGCCCGCCAAATCTAAAAGCCGATCTCGTAGTAAGTCGCCCGTCGTCCGGCGGTCGAAGAGCCGCTCTCGGTCGCGGTCTCCGGAGAAAATGGATGTGGACGGCGAGGGCGACGCTAAACGCGGCCGCTCCCGAAGCGCGTCTCGCCACAAGAGTCGGTCGCGCTCCAAGTCTCCGGCCGGGTCGCGCTCTCGCTCCCGCTCCGGTTCACACAAATCCCGATCTAGATCGAAGAGTGTCGGACGAGACGCCAACAAGAGGCGATCGAGATCTCGTTCCGGCTCCCGCAAGTCTCGCTCGAGATCACGTTCCCGGTCCAAATCTAAGTCCCGATCCCGCTCTAGATCGAAATCAAAATCGAGATCTCGTCATCGATCCAAATCTCGATCTCGATCCCGGTCCCGATCTAAATCCCGCTCCCGTTCCCGCTCGCGATCCAAGTCTGGCTCCCGCTCGCGGTCAGGCTCGAGATCTAAATCCCGCTCGAGGTCTCGCTCAAGATCTAAATCCCGTTCCCGATCAAGATCCCGTTCCGGCTCCGCTAAATCTAAATCCAGGTAAGTAATGTTTGCATAAGATTTCTTGTATTTTTTTCCTTCATAATTGATTTATAAATATTGAATATAATCTTTTGTAGATCTCGTTCGCGATCCCGTTCGCGTTCGCGATCCAGCTCCGGGTCTGGCTCGCCGTCGCGGCGAGGTGAGTCTTATAAAGTATTTTTTTTCTGGTTTTTGCCCAAAGTAAACCAAAGTGTTATTCAAAGGAAAAAGTAATAATACGGACACTACACACACAATGTTACTATACAACAGTAAGTTCACCCAGTAAATATTAGCCTTATGATGATACAAAAGTGTAACGTTTTGCTTGTTACTCGTAAGTTGTGATGAGGTATGATTAATTTTACATACTTTTTGTAATACCTGTGCAACATTATAAAATGCAATAAATATATAGAGCTTTATTTTTGTACTACTACTATAGTTTTGTACATGCGTTCCTCTTTCCCTGAAGGTAAGAAGCGGCGCGCTGTCCGGCTGGAGTCCGACGACGAGGGAGGGGAGCGAGAGGGCGCAGAGGGGGAAGCGCGTCCCGAGGGCGAGGCGGCCGGGGAGGGCGCGCCAGACAAGCCCGCCGATGACTCGTCTGATGATGACGGGCCCGTTGGGAATACGAGGTAAATAAGAGACTTACAGGTGGTTAATTATCGAAATCATGTTGATGAAATTATCATTATTACATATTGCTAGTAATTGAAAAGAAGAGTATGATCTTTTAGCTTACTTGTTTTCTAAATACTTTCAACAACATTTTGCTACAGGTTTCGTACGTTTGTCAAAGGCCATGCACGTGTAAACCAAAAGCAAACGAAAAAAGGGGTTAATTATTATCTAACTAAAATCGGTTGATGTGGTTAGCTTATGGGTGTCGTTCAAATAAGGATCAAGGTCTTCTGATCTCCGACAGTTGAAGCTGTTTATAGTTGATATTGCCCGTATGATCCGACAAGAATCTGGTGTGTATCTGGGCCTGCCAATTTGTTAATGATTAATTTGGGAAATAAAACTTAGGCGTAATGTTTCTTGAGAAGTGTAATTTGGCCAGAGGGAGGGATATCATTACTTTCTGTTTCCATTGTGCGTGATGTCATGTTGTCCCTCGTCCGTAGCATGGAGATGCAGGGCGGCATGACGGACTTCGAGCTGATGATGGCGCGCAAGAAGGATGAGCGGCGTGGGCGCCGGCGCAGACGCGACATCGACATCATCAACGACAACGACGACCTCATCGCGCAGCTGCTGCAGCAGATGCGCACCGCCGCCGACGACGACCGCGACCTCAACAAGCGCAACCAGCCCGCCGTGCGCAAGGTACCGTCACACGACGAGCGCAACCAGCCCGCCGTGCGCAAGGTACCGTCACACGACGAGCGCAACCAGCCCGCCGTGCGCAAGGTACCGTCACACGACGAGCGCAACCAGCCCGCCGTGCGCAAGGTACCGTCACACGACGAGCGCAACCAGCCCGCCGTGCGCAAGGTACCGTCACACGACGAGCGCAACCAGCCCGCCGTGCGCAAGGTACCGTCACACGACGAGCGCAACCAGCCCGCCGTGCGCAAGGTACCGTCACACGACGAGCGCAACCAGCCCGCCGTGCGCAAGGTACCGTCACACGACGAGCGCAACCAGCCCGCCGTGCGCAAGGTACCGTCACACGACGAGCGCAACCAGCCCGCCGTGCGCAAGGTACCGTCACACGACGAGCGCAACCAGCCCGCCGTGCGCAAGGTACCGTCACACGACGAGCGCAACCAGCCCGCCGTGCGCAAGGTACCGTCACACGACGAGCGCAACCAGCCCGCCGTGCGCAAGGTACCGTCACACGACGAGCGCAACCAGCCCGCCGTGCGCAAGGTACCGTCACACGACGAGCGCAACCAGCCCGCCGTGCGCAAGGTACCGTCACACGACGAGCGCAACCAGCCCGCCGTGCGCAAGGTACCGTCACACGACGAGCGCAACCAGCCCGCCGTGCGCAAGGTACCGTCACACGACGAGCGCAACCAGCCCGCCTTGCGCAAGGTACCGTCACACGACGAGCGCAACCAGCCCACCTTGCGCAAGGTACCGTCACACGACGAGCGCAACCAGCCCGCCTTGCGCAAGGTACCGTCACACGACGAGCGCAACCAGCCCGCCGTGCGCAAGGTACCGTCACACGACGAGCGCAACCAGCCCGCCGTGCGCAAGGTACCGTCACACGACGAGCGCAACCAGCCCGCCTTGCGCAAGGTACCGTCACACGACGAGCGCAACCAGCCCGCCTTGCGCAAGGTACCGTCACACGACGAGCGCAACCAGCCCGCCGTGCGCAAGGTACCGTCACACGACGAGCGCAACCAGCCCGCCTTGCGCAAGGTACCGTCACACGACGAGCGCAACCAGCCCGCCTTGCGCAAGGTACCGTCACACGACGAGCGCAACCAGCCCGCCGTGCGCAAGGTACCGTCACACGACGAGCGCAACCAGCCCGCCTTGCGCAAGGTACCGTCACACGACGAGCGCAACCAGCCCGCCTTGCGCAAGGTACCGTCACACGACGAGCGCAACCAGCCCGCCGTGCGCAAGGTACCGTCACACGACGAGCGCAACCAGCCCGCCGTGCGCAAGGTACCGTCACACGACGAGCGCAACCAGCCCGCCTTGCGCAAGGTACCGTCACACGACGAGCGCAACCCCATCGCGCGGCTGCTGCAGCAGATGCCCCCGCCATGATGTTTAGTTATATCGATGAATACTCAACGTTTGACGATGTAAATAGCTAAACGCCTGGCTACTTTATGATATGGTCAAATATTATATTAGTGGTTGGTGGTCATCACAAATCCTGAATGAAAATGATTGTAGGAGAATTTGTTTTCGGCAGGTGTCGATGCTGAAGTCTGCGATGTCGCAGCTGATCAAAAAGGACCTGCAGCTCGCGTTCCTGGAGCACAACGTGCTGAACGTGCTGTGCGACTGGTTAGCGCCCATGCCTAACCGTGCCCTGCCCTGCCTGCTCATACGCGAGTCCGTGCTCAAGCTGCTCATGGACGTGAGTGTTACTAGTGGCGCGCCCTGCCCTGCCTGCTCATACGCGAGTCCGTGCTCAAGCTGCTCATGGACGTGAGTGTTACTAGTGGCGCGCCCTGCCCTGCCTGCTCATACGCGAGTCCGTGCTCAAGCTGCTCATGGACGTGAGTGTTACTAGTGGCGCGCCCTGCCCTGCCTGCTCATACGCGAGTCCGTGCTCAAGCTGCTCATGGACGTGAGTGTTACTAGTGGCGCGCCCTGCCCTGCCTGCTCATACGCGAGTCCGTGCTCAAGCTGCTCATGGACGTGAGTGTTACTAGTGGCGTGCCCTGCCCTGCCTGCTCATACGCGAGTCCGTGCTCAAGCTGCTCATGGACGTGAGTGTTACTAGTGGCGCGCCCTGCCCTGCCTGCTCATACGCGAGTCCGTGCTCAAGCTGCTCATGGACGTGAGTGTTACTAGTGGCGCGCCCTGCCCTGCCTGCTCATACGCGAGTCCGTGCTCAAGCTGCTCATGGACGTGAGTGTTACTAGTGGCGCGCCCTGCCCTGCCTGCTCATACGCGAGTCCGTGCTCAAGCTGCTCATGGACGTGAGTGTTACTAGTGGCGTGCCCTGCCCTGCCTGCTCATACGCGAGTCCGTGCTCAAGCTGCTCATGGACGTGAGTGTTACTAGTGGCGCGCCCTGCCCTGCCTGCTCATACGCGAGTCCGTGCTCAAGCTGCTCATGGACGTGAGTGTTACTAGTGGCGTGCCCTGCCCTGCCTGCTCATACGCGAGTCCGTGCTCAAGCTGCTCATGGACGTGAGTGTTACTAGTGGCGCGCCCTGCCCTGCCTGCTCATACGCGAGTCCGTGCTCAAGCTGCTCATGGACGTGAGTGTTACTAGTGGCACGCCCTGCCCTGCCTGCTCATACGCGAGTTCGTGCTCAAGCTGCTCATGGACGTGAGTGTTACTAGTGGCGCGCCCTGCCCTGCCTGCTCATACGCGAGTCCGTGCTCAAGCTGCTCATGGACGTGAGTGTTACTAGTGGCGTGCCCTGCCCTGCCTGCTCATACGCGAGTCCGTGCTCAAGCTGCTCATGGACGTGAGTGTTACTAGTGGCGCGCCCTGCCCTGCCTGCTCATACGCGAGTCCGTGCTCAAGCTGCTCATGGACGTGAGTGTTACTAGTGGCACGCCCTGCCCTGCCTGCTCATACGCGAGTTCGTGCTCAAGCTGCTCATGGACGTGAGTGTTACTAGTGGCGCGCCCTGCCCTGCCTGCTCATACGCGAGTCCGTGCTCAAGCTGCTCATGGACGTGAGTGTTACTAGTGGCGCGCCCTGCCCTGCCTGCTCATACGCGAGTCCGTGCTCAAGCTGCTCATGGACGTGAGTGTTACTAGTGGCGCGCCCTGCCCTGCCTGCTCATACGCGAGTCCGTGCTCAAGCTGCTCATGGACGTGAGTGTTACTAGTGGCGCGCCCTGCCCTGCCTGCTCATACGCGAGTCCGTGCTCAAGCTGCTCATGGACGTGAGTGTTACTAGTGGCGTGCCCTGCCCTGCCTGCTCATACGCGAGTCCGTGCTCAAGCTGCTCATGGACGTGAGTGTTACTAGTGGCGCGCCCTGCCCTGCCTGCTCATACGCGAGTCCGTGCTCAAGCTGCTCATGGACGTGAGTGTTACTAGTGGCGTGCCCTGCCCTGCCTGCTCATACGCGAGTCCGTGCTCAAGCTGCTCATGGACGTGAGTGTTACTAGTGGCGCGCTCGCCCTGCCTGCTCATACGCGAGTCCGTGCTCAAGCTGCTCATGGACGTGAGTGTTACTAGTGGCACGCCCTGCCCTGCCTGCTCATACGCGAGTTCGTGCTCAAGCTGCTCATGGACGTGAGTGTTACTAGTGGCGCGCCCTGCCCTGCCTGCTCATACGCGAGTCCGTGCTCAAGCTGCTCATGGACGTGAGTGTTACTAGTGGCGTGCCCTGCCCTGCCTGCTCATACGCGAGTCCGTGCTCAAGCTGCTCATGGACGTGAGTGTTACTAGTGGCGCGCCCTGCCCTGCCTGCTCATACGCGAGTCCGTGCTCAAGCTGCTCATGGACGTGAGTGTTACTAGTGGCACGCCCTGCCCTGCCTGCTCATACGCGAGTTCGTGCTCAAGCTGCTCATGGACGTGAGTGTTACTAGTGGCGCGCCCTGCCCTGCCTGCTCATACGCGAGTCCGTGCTCAAGCTGCTCATGGACGTGAGTGTTACTAGTGGCGTGCCCTGCCCTGCCTGCTCATACGCGAGTTCGTGCTCAAGCTGCTCATGGACGTGAGTGTTACTAGTGGCGCGCCCTGCCCTGCCTGCTCATACGCGAGTCCGTGCTCAAGCTGCTCATGGACGTGAGTGTTACTAGTGGCGCGCCCTGCCCTGCCTGCTCATACGCGAGTCCGTGCTCAAGTGAGTGTTACTAGTGGCCACCCGATTGCTGGACTGACGTGACGATTGGCGTTTTTATCTTCTTCTTAGGATCTGATAAGAACAACGGCCACTTGACGTTCATAGATGTACCTTTTAAGTGGTAATCGTTCGTGTACCCATTTGCAGTTCCCGTCGATCGACAAGTCGCTGCTGAAGCAGTCGGGCATCGGCAAGGCGGTGATGTACCTGTACAAGCACCCCAAGGAGACGAAGGCCAACCGCGAGCGCGCCGGCCGCCTCATATCCGAGTGGGCACGACCGATATTCAACCTCTCTACAGACTTTAAAGGTAAGTAACCTTTGCCATGGTAAAATAGCTAAGTGGCAATCATTTTGGTATTGGTTACGCCATACTATAAATTATATTTAAAATTTCGCGCCTCATTCGATAGACTTGTGTGTTTATCTTAATTATTAATTTTCGCGAGTGGGTACTACCACCTGGGAATATCCTAGCCTATCCCTTCATTCTCCTTGGGTCGCGCCTCCTAGCGACCGCACGCAAACCAGTGTCAATTACAGACATGTCGGACAAGCCTGCATTTTCGTGGTATAGGATTTAGGACCTTTCTCACATGCGCGTGCATGAAATATAATGTGAACTGACATAACGTGTGTCTGTCTCCCTCGCAGCGATGACACGCGAGGAGCGTCAAGCGCGAGACGCGGCCATGGCCGGCGCCCGGCGTCGCGACGAGCCCGGGCCTTCCAAGCGCGCGCGCACCGTCGGCGACGACGCAGACAGGTCAGTCACCCCGCCTACTAGCGATGACGCGCGAGGAGCGTCAGGCGCGCATAGAGCCCGGGCCTTCCAAGCGCGCGCGCACCGTCGGCGACGACGCAGACAGGTCAGTCACCCCGCCTACTAGCGATGACGCGCGAGGAGCGTCAGGCGCGCATAGAGCCCGGGCCTTCCAAGCGCGCGCGCACCGTCGGCGACGACGCAGACAGGTCAGTCACCCCGCCTACTAGCGATGACGCGCGAGGAGCGTCAGGCGCGCATAGAGCCCGGGCCTTCCAAGCGCGCGCGCACCGTCGGCGACGACGCAGACAGGTCAGTCACCCCGCCTACTAGCGATGACGCGCGAGGAGCGTCAGGCGCGCATAGAGCCCGGGCCTTCCAAGCGCGCGCGCACCGTCGGCGACGACGCAGACAGGTCAGTCACCCCGCCTACTAGCGATGACGCGCGAGGAGCGTCAGGCGCGCATAGAGCCCGGGCCTTCCAAGCGCGCGCGCACCGTCGGCGACGACGCAGACAGGTCAGTCACCCCGCCTACTAGCGATGACGCGCGAGGAGCGTCAGGCGCGCATAGAGCCCGGGCCTTCCAAGCGCGCGCGCACCGTCGGCGACGACGCAGACAGGTCAGTCACCCCGCCTACTAGCGATGACGCGCGAGGAGCGTCAGGCGCGCATAGAGCCCGGGCCTTCCAAGCGCGCGCGCACCGTCGGCGACGACGCAGACAGGTCAGTCACCCCGCCTACTAGCGATGACGCGCGAGGAGCGTCAGGCGCGCATAGAGCCCGGGCCTTCCAAGCGCGCGCGCACCGTCGGCGACGACGCAGACAGGTCAGTCACCCCGCCTACTAGCGATGACGCGCGAGGAGCGTCAGGCGCGCATAGAGCCCGGGCCTTCCAAGCGCGCGCGCACCGTCGGCGACGACGCAGACAGGTCAGTCACCCCGCCTACTAGCGATGACGCGCGAGGAGCGTCAGGCGCGCATAGAGCCCGGGCCTTCCAAGCGCGCGCGCACCGTCGGCGACGACGCAGACAGGTCAGTCACCCCGCCTACTAGCGATGACGCGCGAGGAGCGTCAGGCGCGCATAGAGCCCGGGCCTTCCAAGCGCGCGCGCACCGTCGGCGACGACGCAGACAGGTCAGTCACCCCGCCTACTAGCGATGACGCGCGAGGAGCGTCAGGCGCGCATAGAGCCCGGGCCTTCCAAGCGCGCGCGCACCGTCGGCGACGACGCAGACAGGTCAGTCACCCCGCCTACTAGCGATGACGCGCGAGGAGCGTCAGGCGCGCATAGAGCCCGGGCCTTCCAAGCGCGCGCGCACCGTCGGCGACGACGCAGACAGGTCAGTCACCCCGCCTACTAGCGATGACGCGCTAGGAGCGTCAGGCGCGCATAAAGCCCGGGGCACCCCACCTACTACATTTTTCTATATAACATTGCATCGTTGCTTTGAAGAAACAATTTAAAAAATAATAGCAATACACAACCATCATGGCGAAAGATAATGACATATTGATGATGTCTGTCAATTTTGTCAATTTCAAAATCACGTGTATCGTATTTGGCATTTCCCTTTGTGGATAAAAAAAGGTCGCGTAAAGAAACGCTACCAAATCCAGAAAACGAAAAAAGGTGGTTATAAAAAACTCGAGACATGTAAAACCGCCTTTACCAGTAAAAACATGAAAAGGGTTCTCACACTGACAAGTAAAATCTGACAGCGACTGACATTGACAGTTTACGGTTCTTTTATTTATCGTGTGCCGCCTATGTTGACGCCATCTTGGATGCGTACTATATGACAGCGACTGACATTGACAGTTTACGTTTCTTTTATTTATTGTGTGACGCCTATGTTGGCGTCATCTTGTGACGTCAACCTCAAATGAAATTCTTTATTTTATTTTTTTTATTTTTTATTTTATTTTTTTAGGTAGACCAAGGTTTACAATTTTTTCAATAAACATACATAAATAACATTTAAAAAACCACTTACAGGTCCACACAGATAGAAATTAAGTATTTTTTTTAAAAAATTAAAAAATTATTTAAGTCGAAGGTTTCAAAAAACGCTCGCCCAGCAGTCGCCTAACCGCTGATACGCTAGTACAGAAAAGGTCCAAGTCTAAATTATTACTTATTTTGTTAAATTTGTCGCCTACACGCCACGAATAACTGTTCTGTCTATAGTTAGTTGACGCTCTCGGAAGGAAGATAAGTGGGTTAGACCTAAGGGGCTTCGCAGGAGCTCTCAATGAGAGTCCAGCCAGAAGTTGTGGGCAGTCAATTTCAGCTTTAGCGATCTTCAACAGATACGTGACGTCGGCTATCTCACGTCTCAACTCCAACGGAAGAATGTGATGCCTTCTGCAGACGTTTAGATATTCCGAGGATTCATATGAAACCCACAAACGATAGCAAAGAAACCTTATAAACTTTCTCTGGATGCTCTCAAGGCGTGAAATGTACACCTGATACCTAGGGTTCCAAACCTGTGACGCATACTCTAAGTGGCTACGAACGAAGGTGCAGTACAAGATTTTCAATGTTTTAGCTTTAGTAAATCCAACAGAGTTACGCATCACAAATCCAAGGGCTTGAGAGGCTTTAGTAACAATGTTGTCGATGTGGGCATCAAATAATAGCTTAGAATCATGTCTGACACCGAGGTCCTTGATACTGGTTTTACGCTCAAGTTTAGTACCTCTAAGTGTGTATGTTGATTGCTGGATGTCTCGTTTCCGGCTAAAAGTAACAGTAAAGCATTTAGAAGGATTTAAATCGAGTTGATTGTCAAAACAATAATCATCTAATCGCACAAGATCAGCCTGGAGAGCATCAATGTCTTCCCCGGATGATATAGATGAAAATATCTTCATGTCATCTGCAAAGCACAGAAGACGTGAAGAATATAAGCATGAACTTATATCATTGACGAAGATAACGAATAGCAGGGGTCCCAGGAGCGACCCTTGAGGCACACCACTTGGAATTGACATCCAGCCAGATATATAGTTGCTAACTACCACGGCCTGCGAGCGGTTTGATATGTACGAGGACAGCCATCTCAGTAAATCACCTCTAATACCAATTTTTTGCAGTTTTAGTAGGAGAATATTATGATTTATTCTATCGAAGCACTTGCTATAGTCTGTGTATATAAGATTCAACGATTTTAGTTACATTCCTTTTAATGGGGGTATCTATACGTCATACCAAGGAGCCTGACAAAATTTAAGGGAAAAATTCAGGCTAGTTTCGGAGATATTCATCATAACAATCTCATTTCGTAACTACAAAATTCCACATCCTTTACAGCTGATTACTACTACAATGACACACTAAATACGCACACAAGCAAACCCAAAATCCAAGAATCAAGCGCGGTCAGCGGTGGGGTGAGATGCCGGGTCAGGAATACCAACATGAAAAAATTTACCCTGTTTTTAGGGTAAATTAAAGTTTTTGAGTTGTTTTTTTTTTCGATAAAGTAATAAGAAAAAATACGACTAGTTTTGTAATAAATGTTGTGATGCTAAGTCATTAAAACTTAACGAACGGTTTTTTACCCATGATTTTTATGTTCACACTATCACGTAGCCAACGCGGTTGCGAAAATAGGTACGCAAAATTGAAGGGATCAGGATGCCGCAAACTGACCAAAGAGTGTAATCTGAACTTGCGACTTGATTCACGTCAAAAAACGAAAAGATTCACTTCTTTGAAAATCAAAGCTGTTCTTACTTACGTATCATTTTGAATAATTAAAAAAAAACCGCGGAGACAACGACAAGCTAAGCTACTATTTTATTGTTGTCGCAAGCTCAAGTAATGTTGCGTAATCAGCTTTAATAAAACCACTTAGGTACACGATTAATTCGTTATTCATCACGGCCGCTAACTTGTAGTGTAATGAGTTATTTAATTTTATAAACAAAACTACTAATATTCCAGATTTATGAAGTGTCGTTTAATAATATCATAACATTAAATTTAACAGCTAGTCTCAATAATAAACAAAAAATTACAATATCATTAAATCCAAATTTCTTACCATTCAAATTCCACTTTATTTTTTCAATAAATTTTAGGGGTAAAAGTATGACAAGAACAAGTCGCAGAGTATCCGACTGGCCGCTCGCGCCGAAAGGCCGCCGGTGCCGCCGGGGCACGTGTCGGGCAAGATCAAAGCATGAGCGAGCTAGAGATGTGCCACAGCCCACATTAGATCCGATCTTAGGGCTTAAAAATTTTCGACTCACGGCGGAGGTCGGACTGGACTTTTATTCTTGCACTATCTGAAAGTTAGTACTGTTAAGTAATAAACTTTTTTAGGTACATTTAGTAACAAATATCAACGAATGCGATTTATTGTTATTATTTTAGTCTTAATGACGACAACAATGTTTTATGCGTCTTCAGGCTAAAAAATTATACATTTTATAAGTGTTTTGATTTCTCTAGAAATCCCTTACTTTTGCCGCTAACAATAAAACCTAAGTGGTTAAGAATTAAAAAAAAACCTTTACGTCTGTAAGTTAAGAATAAAATGTCTGATACAGTTCAATATGGCCTAATTTGTTAAAACAATAGTTAAAACGTCCTTAATTGTTATCACTTATCAGTGCGTGTGTATCTTTAACACACACATTTATTATTATTGGTTTGGACTGAATGAGTTCGATAAAACATTGATGCAACTCGGACTCATAGCCCGATGGAGTGTAAAAGAGAGATAGATGCGTCACAAGCTGAAAGCTTAGGCCGATAGTGCCTCTCTATCGCTTGTTCCGCGCTCTCGCTCGTACGCGAAACGTGAAACTTTCGTGCGTGCAGTCGTGGTGCAGTCGGTCATCGATTTATAAGACGTTATCACGTCAAAAACTTGTCTCGCACTCTCGATTTAGTTTAAAACGGGGTGTCAATTCCCAATTCACGATCCGCTATCAATCAGGCATGTTTTCGTATCTTACAAATAATCCAATCATAAGCGCATCCCTAGCTGGCGTATTTTCGGCTTTAACAAAGCGCGCGCGCTGCAGTTTTTGTGTATGGTGAAATAAATCAGTCAGTCACTCAGTCAGTCTCTTACTCGCTTCCTTGCGTGTGTGACGTGTCAGTCAGGTGCAACACGATGTTCTATCGGTATACGATTTCGACGATCTGCATAACAAATGGTTATGTACTACCCTATTGCCAATTACCAACTTGTTGATGAACTAATTGGCGCAATATTTTTGGAGCGTCTCAATGGACACAGCTACCTCGAGTGTCTTCAAGGAACCTTGGAGGAACTGCTATCTAACATCCCTCTTCATCTCCGCCGTGGATTGCAGTACTTCTAGCAAGATGGAGCCCCGGCGCACTACGACCGCGTTGCACGTACGTGCGTGCCTGCTTGCCTGCCTGCCTACATCGCATCGGCATCGCGCGAAGGATTGGTTGTGCTGGGCCGGTTCTCTGGTCGGCACGTTCCCTGGTCCCTATGCCTCTCGACTTCCATGAGAAGTGAAGGACTTAGTGTGTGATGAAAGTGATCTTAACATTCAAAGTGCGTCACATCACAATAACGAAAGCGAAAAGTGGCAGTGACACGTGGCGTTATTGCGCGTAAAAAAGGACGTCAGTAGGTGACCTTTGGTCTGCAGGCGTCAGTGAAGGATATTTTCATATTTTTTTTTATAAATTGGTGATTTGTAAATGCCTTTAAAGAAACTGACTCCTAATTAAGCAAGGTAAAGTGGATTGGAACCAAGCGGCACCTACTTACGCGATTGATTTGTAATTTATTTAGTTGTTTGTCAAAAAACTTATTTAATAGATAGGTACCTAGGTAGTTACACTTACAAAAACGCTTAACTTGCAAGACCGTAGCCTGTGAAAATGTGATAGGGTGTCATAATAAAATAAATGTTATTAAAACCTTGTATTTTATTTTTTATTTCTATCCGCCTACTGACTCTGCTAAGGAAAGATAAAACTTTAAAATTACTAATTGAGTACAACAATTAAAATCAAGTAAATACCTTATCTACTTAAAATAAGGATGCAATCTAAGTCATAAAACATTGAAATTATCTTTTCTTAAGCTTCGAAGTTCGAACAAACAAAAAAACAATGTTGGCTATTAATTTAATTGGCATTGGTTTTAATGTTTGATAACAATCATTATTATTATGATAAGAAGCGCATTCTACACACACATGTAGGTACATGTGTGCATGAAGAGGAGCAGATTACAATTGGTCTGTGATTGGTCGACGAGACAGCCCGGCCGTGCTGCTAAACCAATCGCAGATCAGCTGACTTGACAGTTAGTATACACACAACTAACTTGCTAGTGTGCGCTGTGTACGTACACTACGTACGTACACAATCTGTAAACTACAGCTTGCACATGTGTTGGAAAAGATACAGAGTGTTTCAGGTTTGACTGTGATTTTATTGAATAATTTTGTTAGAAAACATAACTTTTAAAAATGACTATGAAACAGTACCTTATTTTTTGGCATCGTATTTAGTATAATTTTTAGATACCACCCTATAAAGGAATGTAACTAATTTCGTTAGATCCTGTATAACATCTACCCGTCTTCCGCTATCCATCGCTTCCGTAAGATATTCATTAAGTATAATTAGGTTAGATACCGTCGAACGGCCCTTTAGAAAGCCATGTTGAAAATCACTGAATGTGTTTCTAAGCGAAGCATATATTTGATCGTAAACAATTTTTTCAAAAATTTTCGATATAATACATAGTTTAGAAATGGGTCTGTAATTTAGGACATCTACCTTTGAGCCTTTTTTATGCACTGGAGTAATGAAAGCCGATTTCCAGATCTGTGGTAGAGTACACTCTGTAAGCGATCTTTGAAAAAGAAGAGAGATTGGGTGTGACAGGGCTTCAGCAGAGTTGATTAAGATATGTGCGGATAGATGATCGGGCCCGGCTGATTTAGAGGGGTCTAACTTCGAAAGTAGTTTATAGACTGTAGATTGGTTAATCTCGATAGAAGAAATATCACAAGTACTATCGCATGACAGGTTATCAAGAGAGGGTAGTAGACCCGAGCTTAATGTGGAATTTTGGTTTAAAAAAGTAGATTGGAAATACTCGGAAAAAGCGTTGCAGATACTTTCCCCTGTGTTTATAATTTTAGTGCCATGTTTCATACTACTGGGCATGGAATTGCAGTTGCGGCGTGATTTAATATAAGACCAGAAGTGTTTTGGGTTAACCTGGATGGAGTCCTCTACACTAGAAATATATTTTTCATAGCAAAGCGCTTCTAGGTATTTGACTCTTCCCTGCAGTGTTTTATAGGATTCTAGGTCACACCTATTTTTGTATATTTTGTATTTATGTTCGTACTTACGCTTTTCCTTAATAGCTTTAATTAATACTGAGGAGTACCATTTCGGATTGGAATTATTCCTAATAAGCTTATGTGGAATGTACCTATCACAAAGCATATTTAAAGTTGAGTAGAAAAAACTCACAGAACACTCTAACGATTTATCTAAAAACTCAGTAGTCCAGTCAATGTTAGATATTTCCTCGTTGATGGAATCATAATCGGCTTTTTCATACCTGTATTTTATTGTCGAAAAGGCTTTAAGAGAATCAGATCCTGAAAAATCCAGTGAGACCGCCAGGGCGATGTGGTGGGGATCCATGGGCACTAGGGGATCATCACATTCCTCCACTGTTACCGTTTCATTCGACAGCACCAAGTCCAATATTCTACCATATTTGTTTTGGATACCATTATATTGGCAGAGGTTATTAGTAGGCATGGACGATATCATGAGGAGCAGGTGAAAAATCATATGACTTGAAAATCATTTGTCACACCTGCTACTTTTTGTCATATTGACTGTTACAAATCACAGTCTGTGAAATCATATGTCATGCGCAAATTTCTTTTCATTCGTTGATGACATGTAGCAGAGCGGGTCTAGCGAGCGCAGGCCTTGAGCGCGCGGGCGAGTAGGAATGATTTGCTACAGATGCGTGTTAGAAAAAGACAAACATGCTGTGCTATTTTTTATGCCATCATAGGTGACGAACGATAACGATAGCCTGAGCATTTTAAGAGCTTTAAACTTATGGCCGTAAAGTTTAGATTTGTTTGTCATGATTTTTGTTACAAGTGGCAGGTTGAAACCTTCTAGTTTGTTGAATTTTATGCTGAGCGCCGTAAGGTTTAGATTATTTTGTTATGATTTTATAGTAGGGAACGTCGAGCTCGTTTTGTTTACAATGAAATTTCGTTTTATGTGTGAATTATGATTTTATGATGTTGTTTTTAAATTCACTAGTCGCCCGGTGATGAGTGATAGGTGCATACGCCAATGTAAAAATAAGTTTACTCACACATTCAGGATTTAAAAAAAAATCACATCAAAAATTTTACATTGTCAGTCCCAAGCCTGTACAAGTATGAGGGAAAGTTTATTGTTTTAAAAAAAAATGCTTAAATAATACACACAAATAGCACATTACGTAGCGCAGGAACTATATATGACATTTCATAAAAAAGTAGCAAAGTAGCAAGGAGCAACTGTTCACAATAAATCATATTTCATTTAAAGTAACAAATAGCAAAAGTGTTACATTATGACACTGCGACAAAAAATCATTGCCAATGATTTGTCTCAGGTGATTTCATATGACAAAAATTCATCATTTTGTCATATGACAATGACTGAAAAATAGCAATCATTGCCATGCCTAGTTATTAGAGTTGAGCTCATCAACTAATAATTGTTCGTCTACGCTGCCGTAGTCACTAGGTGAATAAAAACCTACATCATTCGGAAGCCAAACTATACCACTTAAATTAAAATCACCGACAACGAGAAAAGTATCGAGCGGATGGGCTATAACGGTATCGCTTAATTTTAACAAGTAATTTGACAATTGTTGTGAAAAGGAGTTTCCCCGGTTTTGTTTACATAAATACAGTACACATGTACAATAAATACAATAATGTCTTTAGTATTACTACCTTTGATTAACAAAGTTATCCATGAATCCTCTGCATAGGACTGAAACTGGGGCTGGCTGACCACTGATAGCTCCCTTCGAGTAGCCACGAGAACACCACCGCCACGACCCTGTCCCGTAAGGGCATAATCGCGATCCCGCCTCCATACGACATACCGGTTATCGAACAACTCTGCGCTTGATACACTGTTAACTAGCCAAGTCTCGGTGAGAACAACAATATCAAATGAGTGCAAAAGTAGGTTTCGAGAAAAGTCTATAGTTTTAGATCTAAGTCCGCGTACGTTTTGGTAGTAGACCGATAATTTACGTTCAATATTAGATGATTTACAGTTACTCATTAAGAATATCGATAATTAACGTCAGAATAGCACGACAATAGAAAAATAACACTAAAAAAAGTAAAGTATAGTCGGTAACAACAAGCAAATCAGGATTATTCGGCAGCGGAGCTTGGACAAACAAAGAAAAGTAATGCGTAATATGAATGATGCGTGTAGGTAGAAACGATACATATATAAAGGTCATGATTGCAACTAAAAATGCATGAGTGCGGCGAGGCAGAAAGTGACGACGGCATCCGTCGGCAGTAAGCGCAAGCGGGAAAGATATAGGTATGGCGACAAGCAGTCCATGCAGAACCGACCCGTTGCGTATATTTGAGATGGCGTAAATTAAGTAACAAAAGAACGGCGAGCGACTACTAGGCAAAGCAGAGGTTGCAAACCTTTTAACATTGATTTCTGATTTTATGTAAAATTGATTAAGTGACAAAAATATAATGGCTATGAGTTTAAATGTGTAAATTACAGTAGTGAACATTTTAAATATAGAAACAATTAAGTTATACAATAAACACTTTAGGATGCAACTTAAGAAAGTTTGTTTAAATCACTTTCGGTATTGATTATTTTTACGTGAGACATATCGTTCTTTCTTACGTGGATTTTCCCGTACTTGACCCAGATGTAGCGGTAGTCTTTAGCTTTGAGAACCGTCTTCGTTTTCGTTAGCAACTTCTTGTAATCGGGGGTCAGGTGGTCATTGACGAATACACGTCCCGAACCAGTCAAGCCAAGATCACCCACCGTTATGGTCTTGATGGCGCGTGCCGCAGCTACGAATTCCTCCTTAATGTAACGATTAATAAAGCAGACGATGATAGACTTATCCTTTGAATCGTGAACCGGAATTCGTGACACGTAATTGATTTGCGACTTGGGAACCGCATAGTCAATGACCTTGCTGACTGAATCTACAACAGAAAACAGATTCTCACCCTTTTTTAGGGGTACTCCTTTAATTTCGACGTTGTTTAGGCGAGCCCACTGTTCCTTTGCTGAGATGTCGTTTTTGACTTTAGATAAGATTTGTTGTGTAGTCGTGACGGCATCCTGGACGTGCTCCACCTCGGTTAACTTCGATTCTACACTGACTAGTCGTGCAGAATAATCTTCAAGTTTCGCACCATTGAACTCGCATGATGCTCTAAGATCAGCGATCTCGGTCTTTATGGATCTGACATCATCCAAGAGAGTAGGAAGCGAGGCTAGCTGTAGCTTTATGATGCGTATTTCATCGAGGATGATGTCGAGGGATGCCGGCTCGGGTGACAGGGACGCCGGTGGACCGGACGAGGAGCTCTTGCAGGCGGGACATTTCCAGGCAGCTCGTTTGTCAGAGCGCATTTTGCGATAGTTGGCTTCTGTTATGTTGGCACAGGAGAAATCTAGGTGCCTTTTGCAGGATCCACACTGAGTTCCATCATTAAAATTTTGGTTACACATAGCGCACTTCATAATGGAGATTGGTATTTAGTCAGGTTCACTAAAAAATGTTTGAAGAGAAAAAGGTTGACAACTACTGGAATTGGTGTTAACCGGCGTACGTGCTACTAGAATAAATGCTTGGGTTGAACTGCTTTCTGTATATAGGCCCTCTTCCGGGCACATATACACGTCCAAACATATAACTTAGCCCTACCACCGCTTCAGGACAACATATCGGCTGGTGACCGTATATGAGAAGAAACGGCGCAAGAAACTCAGTCACCTTTGTCAGCCTGATTTTATTACAGGAAATACAATTACAAGATAGTGTAAGTGCGAGCTAGGCAGGCTATTAAGTCCATGCACTCTTGTCGTTCACGTAATCTTCAACTTTGTAGTATCCTTTTTCCATAAGGATTTTTTAAAGTGGTTTTCGAACTCATAAACAGGTAAGTCAACAAGAGTTTGTGGTACTTTATTGAAGATTTTTATACATTTCCCCAAAAATGAATTACCCACTTTCTTTAATCTGAACCTCGGAACGGCAAGTTTATTTTTATTCCTAGTATTATAATGATGTGAATCACATGTCGCACTCCTAGCAGAGGAGGGGGAACAAGAGAAACAAGATAAAAGTGCGAGATAGAAATTACAATTTACTCAGGTGAACAGGGTTCGAACTAAACGACCGAATGTATATAATTTAGTCCTTATCACTATCACTGTCCTGTATGTGAGCAGCGTATCTCCAGCGCAGTAAGTCCGCTCCAGAAAAGTCGCCTGGCAGGTAGGTAGTGGTAGGATCGCCGGCCAGCCAACAGAGGCTATAAGTAGTGGTCCTTCCAATAACGTCCGGTACCGGGTAGGTGGACCCTGTAATAGTGTAAACATAATATTTTACAACTATTCCAATTTCGTAGTTTAGCTGCAACATCCAAAGTTCGGCAACAAAGCGGTGGGTAGAAGGTACAGATAATAATGATTTGCAAAAAATAGTGATCAATGATGAGGCACACTAATTTACTATTACACAGCATCAGATTAGCTATTCATAACTATACTAATAAAATATCCCTTCTTTCGTTGCGGAAACTCGCAACGTCCTTGGGCAAAACAATTGGAATTAATTACTTAAGTATTACTAAATCTTACAAACGAAGAAAGGACAATAGAAGCTGAGATATAATATGCGTACTTATATTAATTACGATACTAATTAGTTCACGCAGTGTCATGTACCATATAGGTGGTGCAATATGTGACCTACCTTCATATTGTGATTTTTACAAGAGTAACAACTTAATTACTATGTACAATATCTTAACGATCTTTAATATTTAAATAATTGCAAAGCTTAATTATCGTAGTTTACGTGCGTATTTGAATATAGTAATATCAACATGACGCAGCGTAATTATAGGCCAAATTTAATCCAATGAGTAAGTTAACTACAACAGCTAAAAGCTTACTTACAACTACATAGAACACTTTGCAACACTCACCCGATAATTATGGGGAATTCACAATGTACTAAACACTCGTATTAGACGTCCAATAGGTAGCACTAAGATTAGCACTGTAGATAGGTAGGTTAGTGATTGAAAAATTAATAAAGCTAGTACGCGCCTTCCTCGGAGCGTATCTAGCGGGCGAGTGACACAGGGACGAACATCCGTGACCTTCGAATCGCTTTCACCGACCGAGCAACGTATGAGCAATGTCGCAGTCAGTAATGAGTTTTAGAACGTTGCGTTGCAAATAATAATTCCTAAGATAATGTTTTGGTTTCCTTTTAATTAAGGTGAATTATTATTAAGTTTTATTTATTATGCCTACTTGTTTAGTATTAAGTAGTTTTAATTTTAGTTATTTAATTTAATTATTTATTTTTTTACTGTTAGTTCTAGTTTATTTAGTTTAGATTAACGTAAAACGTTACACACATTTAAGGCTAAACGAACTTAGGTTTTTTCTAACATACATAATATTGTCAAAATGTATTGTGATGCTACTGTTAATATTTTAATATCAGGCCCAAGACAGTATATTGCACGTACAGCACTTTTCTGCAACACAAAGATTGACTCAATATCAGCAGCTGAGCCCCATAGCAATAGACCATACGACAACAAGCTATGAAAATAACTAAAGTATACTAGTCTTGCCGTTTCGACATCAGTTATAAGCCTTATTTTCCTCACAGCATAAGCCGCCGAACTGAGCCTTCCTAACAAGGCAATTATATGGGGACCCCATTGCAGTCGGGAGTCAATTGTAATTTCCAAAAAGGTTGTTGAATGGACTGCATCTATATGATCGTCTGACATATTAATATGCGTACTGACCTGCCTCACATTGGGCATAGTAAATTTGATAAGCTTGGTTTTTTTGCATTAAGTAACAGATTGTTAGCAGTAAACAATCGTACTACTTGAGAGAGTGCTCTCTCTCAAGTAGTACGATCGTACGATCATTCACATCGTCAAAGGCAGCTTTACCTCTGTCAATTTTAAAAATCAATGATGTATCATCTGCAAACAATACTATCTCCCAAAGGTCTTTAGTAAAGTAAGGAAGGTCATTTATATATATCAGGAATAATAAAGGTCCCAATATAGAGCCCTGGGGCACACCCATGCGTAATGGGGCCCCGGAAGAGTCAGTTCTCTTGACATTGACTGTTGCTGTTGTGTATGAGGTATGACTCTTAACATTTTTTCTAATTCATTTGAGACACCATAATGCCGTAATTTCATTAATAACGTATTGTGATCTACACAATTGAAAGCCTTAGACAAGTCACAAAAAACCGCTAGAGCATCTTGCTTATTTTCAAACGCATCGAAAATATGCTCAATGAGTGCAACTCCCGCATTAGTTGTGCTTCTACCCTTGGTAAAACCAAACTGATTCTCATGCAATAGTTTGTTCATTCTAAAGTGTGATAAGAGTTGATTATACACAATTTTTCATATATTTTACTAAGAGCTGGTAGTATTGATATCGGTCTATAGTTAGAGGGATCACTTCTACCCTTGGTAAAACCAAACTGATTCTCATGCAATAGTTTGTTCATTCTAAAGTGTGATAAGAGTTGATAATACACAATTTTTTTAAATATTTTACTAAGAGCTGGTAGTATTGATATCGGTCTATAGTTAGAGGGATCACTTTTATCTCCGGATTTAAATATGGGTATGATTTTGCTGTATTTCATTAAATTAGGAAATGAGCCTTCATCAATATACACTGATCAAATATACAAGCAAGATGCGTTGCTATACTATCAATTATATAGTTGATTATATTAATTGAAATGCCCTATAAATCAACTGTTTTTTTTTTCAAATATAGCTTTCTAAAAGTTTTAACAATAATTTCGGGATTTATATGCCTGAAATTGAGAATAGAACTGCATTCCTCGACATTTGATTTCAAAAAAGTTTCTGCAAGACCTTGTGAAGAGTTTAGTTTACTAGTTGTAGCTATAGGTATATTAGAAAAAAATCCTTAAACGCGTTTGCTACTTTGTTGTCGGATTGAATAATTTTATTATCAACATTAAGGCTAAATGTGCGATCTATTTGTTTAGTTTTGCATGTTTCTCTATTAATAATGTTCCAAATACAAATACAAATACAAATATATTTATTTGCTGTAAATAGGGTGATTACAATTCAGATGTTCTAAAAAAATGGTACTTTTAACCTATTTAGCCATTCTACACAGCATGCAAATTTATAACAAGTTTGATATAAATTATTGAAATAAGGATTACATAGTTTTACCACCCATAATGTCATAAAAAAATAATATTCGAAATGTCAACTGCTCAAACAAAAGATAAGTACATATGTCAAATAGCAAGCATGTAATAAAGCAATGCAAATGTCAATAAAGATAATAATAACAATGTCACATAATATTTCCATGTAGGCTAGTGTTCCAAAAATTCATTTATCGAATAAAAAGCCCTTTCCATTTCCGAAGAAGAAATTTAAAGCGACTAATCGACTAACCAAGTGCCTTTTATTTTATTTTTGGAGCTAGCAATAGTATAGAATAGAATAGAATAGAATATTATTTATTTGGCACTCAAAATTGACACAAACATGAAAAAGAAAATAACAAGCGCAACAGTATCACGAATGTAATTTGATTTGGTCACTGAACATACTTTTTTAAAGATTTTAGAGTATTTTTTGACATGTTCAATAATTTTAGGGTCTTGAGTTTGCGGTTTTAGATCATACAATTCATATAATTTTCTCCTACTTTTATGAATTCCAGTCGTAGCCCAGTCACTGAATTTACATTTATTTGTATTTATTTTAAGGTGTTTTTGCTTAAATATATTGTTAAACTCATCTTTAATCAATCCAAACAAATTTTCATACGACACATCCATAGTGTCACTGTTGAATAGTAATACATTTATTCCATAATCAATATTTTTCTTAAATCTATCTAATTGATTGGCAGTGACTGGCCTACAAATAATATCCACCATAGGTAAAACATGACGGTGCTCAAATGTGGCTATTTGTCCACTATGATCTTATCTTAGCCAGTTTATAATTGTTTTTGGCCTAACTTCACAATTACAGAAAATATTATTTAAGCAAGTAGCTGTTGTAGGAGTAATACGAGTAGGTTCATTAAAAAGGTTAATTAAACTATAGGATTTAAAAAGATTTAAGAACCTTACAGAGTTTGGAGTTACTTCTAATAAATCAATGTTAAAGTCTCCACATACAACTTTTTTCTTATTAGATTTTGATAATATATTTAATACCTGTACTATCTGACAGCGACTGACATTGACAGTTTATGGTTTTTTTATTTATCGTGTGACGCCTATTTTGCCGTCATCTTGTATGCCTACTATCTGACAGCGACTGGCATTGACAGTTTACGTTTCTTTTATTTATCGTGTGACGCCTATGTTGACGCTATCTTGTATGCCTACTTGAGAGTGATAAATTATTAAATTGTTTTTACGTTTGAACCACTAAATTATTCATTAAATTTAGTTGATTGTATTTTTTTCAAAATGGATAGATTTTTGTAATTTTTTTAAGATGGTGTATATTCTCAGGGCTGATTATAGGACATCTCCTTTCGTGACGTCACATTCCAAATCTTAAAATAAGTAGTATTGAAACATAACATAATATGAACTAAATATGTACAATTTCTAGATGTTAAATTGCCAAATATGTAACGTCACACTAGGGAAATTTCACAAATGTGACCATCTGTCAAAACAGGAGTTGGGGTCAAAATATAATGAAATTCGTGTGACGTAATTTACGGACGGCCCTTTGAAAGCATGTCGCTGCCGGGAATGTTATTATAGCTAGTGTTGTGTCGCGCGCGCAGGTCGGTGCGGCCGGGCGAGCCGGGCTGGGTGGCGCGCGCGCGCGTGCCGGCGCCCTCCAACAAGGACTACGTCGTGCGCCCCAAGTCCACCTCCGACGTCGACATGTCGCGGGTGAGTCTACTGCACTACACTACACGCTGCACACACTACACTACACGCTGCACACACTACACTACACGCTGCACACACTACACTACACGCTACACACACTACACGCTCGGGCAGAGAGTGGGGCGAGCGCAGCGCATCTGAAGCTATGTGTCCACTATGTTCGCGAGCCTCCTGCGCTCCGCGCTCGTGCAAGTTCTCCTCATAGTAGATACGCTCGCGCTCCTGGAGCCTGCAACTGCTCCTCATAGTAGATACGCTCGCGCTCCTGGAGCCTGCAACTGCTCCTCATAGTAGATACGCTCGCGCTCCTGGAGCCTGCAACTGCTCCTCATAGTAGATACGCTCGCGCTCCTGGAGCCTGCAACTGCTCCTCATAGTAGATACGCTCGCGCTCCTGGAGCCCGCAACTGCTCCTCATAGTAGATACGCTCGCGCTCCTGGAGCCTGCAACTGCTCCTCATAGTAGATACGCTCGCGCTCCTGGAGCCCGCAACTGCTCCTCATAGTAGATACGCTCGCGCTCCTGGAGCCTGCAACTGCTCCTCATAGTAGATACGCTCGCGCTCCTGGAGCCTGCAACTGCTCCTCATAGTAGATACGCTCGCGCTCCTGGAGCCTGCAACTGCTCCTCATAGTAGATACGCTCGCGCTCCTGGAGCCTGCAACTGCTCCTCATAGTAGATACGCTCGCGCTCCTGGAGCCCGCAACTGCTCCTCATAGTAGATACGCTCGCGCTCCTGGAGCCTGCAACTGCTCCTCATAGTAGATACGCTCGCGCTCCTGGAGCCTGCAACTGCTCCTCATAGTAGATACGCTCGCGCTCCTGGAGCCTGCAACTGCTCCTCATAGTAGATACGCTCGCGCTCCTGGAGCCTGCAACTGCTCCTCATAGTAGATACGCTCGCGCTCCTGGAGCCTGCAACTGCTCCTCATAGTAGATACGCTCGCGCTCCTGGAGCCTGCAACTGCTCCTCATAGTAGATACGCTCGCGCTCCTGGAGCCCGCAACTGCTCCTCATAGTAGATACGCTCGCGCTCCTGGAGCCTGCAACTGCTCCTCATAGTAGATACGCTCGCGCTCCTGGAGCCTGCAACGTGCCGCGCCGCTTCAGTCGGTGGCGGTTTTAGGGTGAACACGCTGGGGAACGTGATCCGTATCCATTGAAGCAGTTGTAGGAGCGCGGAGCGCAAGAGGTTCGCGGACATAGTTCATAAAAGGCCTTACGAGACTATCATCGTATCAAGGACGCATGTGCGCGGAGCTAACAACCGATCACAGCCATCGGTACAGGCGCGTAATTGTAATGGTCTTGTGCGCACCTTTCGCTCAGCACTAGTGAGTTGTATTTACAATTACACTAAGCTCAGCGGAATCCGCAATATAGCCGCTGCCAGCAGAAGCGCAACATCGCACACCAGAGCTGCAGCGGACGAGTATACAGCGTCCCACAAGTCACGAACTTCTCATGAGACTTACATTAAATGAAGCATATTTCTGTTGTTTAACTGCAAATTCGTTGTATATTTTGGATTTCTGCTTAATATTCAAAATCTGTTTCTGTAATGTTTCAGACGAGTAAAAAGAAGATGACCCGGTACGAGAAACAAATGAAGAAATTCATTGATCAGAAGCGAATGAAGAGCGGCTCGCGACGCGCCGTCGAGATCTCTATCGAGGGCCGCAAGATGGCGCTGTAGGCCTCCGCAGGCTGCAAGATGGCGCTGTAGGCCCCCGCAGGCCGCAAGATGGCGCTATAGGCCTCCGCAGGCCACGGGCGACACGCTCCCGGCCACTGGCCACAGCTGGAGGTGACCAATCACTACTACTACACTGACCGTAGCGCGATGCGACTGACATGTTTAACAAACACGAGAAACATTTCACGCGATGACACAAACTTATCTGACCGAGTGGCTCTAGAATACGTATCTATATCAATTGTGTATCTTACTGCGGGACACACAAGTGGTTAAGTAAGAATAGACAGAGAACCTACTTATTGATACTACAAGAATTGCGAATTTAAACCAATTTTGCGATACCGTCGATTCTAAGTCGCATCGAACACATCCACCGGGAACGCAATGTCACACGTCCGAGCGATAATCTGAAACGCCGCTCGCGCAATCTCGTATATTGTATATTTGGAAAACGACTGATGATAGTGATCGGATTCGCTGGAGATATGATTTCGAAATATGGAATAAGGGTGTATGTGTAGAATGTTGCGATAGTTTTTGGGAAAAGACATGGTAGCGTTCGTCCATACAAATTGAGAAAAATGAACTCGAGCCGGACGTGAATGTGTGTTGCAATTTCCCCTCGGCAGCCGCGTGCGGGGCTCGAGCACGAGAGCGCTCGGCGCGCGCATACGCACACCGCCTGCGCGCTGCGGCCGCGGCTCGTGCGTGCTGCGCGCTGCGTGCTGTGGGATGCGTGCTGTGTGCTGTGGGATGCGTGCTGCGTGCTGTGGGATGCGTAGAGGACGATTTATAAAATATTAGAGCATTGACTTCACTGGGTCAAGTGTGATGAGGACGTCCAGCTCGTTTGATGCGTCTGATATTTTGTAAGGATTGGAAATTATAAAAACGTTGCTGCACGTGGTATTTTCGTGTAATATATTTAATAATAAAATACCTTGATTGGAACTAAATATGACTACTTACTCGCAATTGATACATATACATTTAATTGAAATTTAATTTGTCCAAAAAATCGTTTTTTGTTTTTTTATTTTCATTTTTACGATTATTGCTCCGTTGTATTATTCTGTTTGGGGTTTTCCTTATTAAATGGACTGGTACTGGTAGGGCTCCTTCAGTGAAGACGTTTTGAGCAGTATGTAGGACGTCCGTTTACAGCAGCCCACACTAAACTGTCGCCATATTGTCATCCGACGCAGTTGTCATACAACTGTCTATGTGCGCTCTTGTAAAAGCACGACAGACAACCTGCTAAAAAGTTTAAATTTAATGATCCCGCATACTATAAGTATACATTAAATAATACGATGTCGAAGTAGTATTATAGAATGGACTGAACTTTTAAAAAAACACATTTTTTTTTCTAATTGTAATTCCCCCCCTACTCATCTGACTTAACTTTTAATTTGTGTGAATAAGCACAATTTCTAGTTATTTTAAACATGTCTATGTTGTCGAGTTCTTTCTTGCTCACATTTGTAAAGTGTATATTGATTGCAAATTTTATTTACTCACCAACTTATCTTCGTAAAATTTCTGTTGGAAGAATATATACATTTTATGACAGTACTTATAAAACATTTGCTATAGAAGTTTTTATTGTGTACCTAAAGGCAGTGAAAAACTGTGTTAGCATAACTAAAAAAAAATATTATGGGCTCACTGCAATAAAGATAGACTAGCGTTAAACACTTGTCTAAAATTAATCAACCAATTTGAAATGTTGACACATCTGACATTCGAGACATATTACTAACAAACATTTCAAATTTTGTGACTTATCTGTAAACAGGTGTTCAACACTAGTCTATCTTTTTGTAGTAAGGCCGTTATTGTTTATTTATAAAAGAATTGTAAAATGAAATAAATTGAAGTTGAAGGTGCAGTAGGTAAATAAATTATGAATGTAACGCACAAGGGACCCGAGTTCCGTGCGCGGCCGCGGCCGACGTTTGTGATGTCGTGTAAGGTAACATTAAGGCTAAAATAAACTTTATTCATAAGTCATCATTCGTTTTATTCTGCACTAGCTTTTGCCCGCTACCTCGCCCATCTCAAGTTATTAGCTACACTTAGACTTCCTCATAGAACTCAATTATCAAGTTAACCTTAGTATTCTAATTCAAAATTGGCTTAGCAATCCACTTACCGATAACATAGTCTTCTAATCAGAACTTATATGTACACAAGATTACTCAATAACTGATGCTTTTAATTATGGGAACAGTCGGATGTCAATTTGCTACTAGTAGATAACTTTTCGGCAAAGCTACATCTTTGAATATTCTAGCTATTTGCTTAAAAAATGTAGTATTTAGTACTTATTCGTCATAGTAGACTGTTTTAGTGTAAAGTGGAAGAATTGTGAAGTGTAAGCCGCATCGTACGGCAGCGTCGTCCGCGTGAGCCGCGGCCCCGTGTCGCCGCGGGGCGAGGGCGCTGTTGTCGAGGAGACGCAACATGTGCTACACGCTGGTCAGTGTTACCTAAATATATCATTATTACACACACACACACACACACACACACACACACACACACACACACACACACACACACGCACACACACACACGCACACACACACACACACACACGCACACGCACACACACACACACACACACACACGCACAAACACACAGACGCACACTGGTGACGAGCATAAAAGTTTTAATTTTATAATAATTTTATTTAACCCTAGTTTTATATAAAATGTAATATTCTGGCACCTAGCCTCCGATTTACTTGTTATTGTTAAACCGTGGAAATCTGTTATTAGCTGTATATTTTAATAAGTATATTTAAACATAATTGTATCGCCGTTGATTTCCTAAATAAATAAAAATTATCGCACCGTCGTGACATTTGTAAGTCTATGTTCCATTCACATATGAAAAGGCGAAGCGCGCAACGCTAGCGCGCGCTTCTGCTGATAGTAATATGTAGTACATTAAGAACCTAACGATTATTCGCCAGAATAATAACCTAACTCTTGGGCTTTTAAACAGCGTGCACAAATGTTGCTGTTTATGATCTAGTAGTAGAGTTATTGCTATCTAGTCGTGCGAGGTTGTTGATTTTTTTTTCAAATAACCCTGTATATTCCAATAAACACTGTATTACTTTCCCTTTCCTTTAAAATTTTGTCATTTACGAAGTCTGCCCCTCTAGCACGTGCAACAAAACACGATATGATATAGCGGTTTATCGCATATTTTTTGTCAAAATATGAACTTTTATCAAAAAAGCGAGCATAACCGTGACGTCGCTGGCACGGACATGCTTACTGTTACAATTAAAGTTCAAGATGGCGGCTATGTTATCGTATTTTTTAAGTAAATAGGCGATAAATCGCTATATCATACCGTATCATATCGTGTTTTGTTGATCGTACTAGAGGGGCTGGAAAAGATAGCTTTTTACGATAAGGCCGCCAAAATTGGAGTATGGACATGTCAAATGGCGATGGGACACGATACAGCGCCGACGCGTCCATTTATAAAGCCGGTGGTGACGTTTCAGCAGGATTGACGCTGTATAGCTGGTGCAAGGTTCCATAAATTCATTTAAAGGTATGTGTAACTAAGATCAATTTTCTTTGATAATACCGAACCACATTTTGCTGATAGATTACAGTAGAACTACCATAAAGGAAATATTGCTACCGTATTCCTGTTAAACCAAAGACAAAACAATGTATACGTTTCAAAGTGGGCCGCGAAACAAGTCATCTTCTCGGTACCTTTAGATGCGCTTATTGCGCACGCACGATTTAGTTATAAATTACACATTAAATTTATCAAGAATCGTAGATGGGAAAAATATTACGTCATCAATAAAGACTACCTGAATTTGACTTTCATATTCATATTCATTTAATCACTTTCAAAATGTAACATTATAGGTACAAAAGATGTTCATTTTGTTACAGAATGACCTTCTAAGGCATTCGTGATTTTTTGATACGAAACAATTTAAATTATCATTTTTTAACATAATTAATTCGAATTCCATTTTTAAATTTCAATCATACAATACTAATATTAAAAATAATCACAAATTGTAATGTTATGTAAGATTAAATCAAATAAAATACATGATAAATAATAATAAATTGCAATGTCAAATAAATTAAATTAATGTCAAAGTCAAATGTATATCAAAAAACTGTCAATAATTTTAGTCAATTAATAATTTTACACTATTTCATTTTATCATCAAAAAATTCTCTTAAATTATAATATGATTTGTCAATAAAAAACTTCTTTAATTCACTATCATACATTCTACCTTGGAAGCCTTTTATGGAGTTTGGTAAATAATTATAAATTTTGACAGCCATATAATACGGCCCGTTCTTAAACAACGTAAGTCGCGCTGCGGGTAGAACAAGATCATTTGCATGGCGCGACTCGTAGCGTCTTGACGTATCACCAATGTGCTGAAAATATTTGTTGTGCTTCCTTACAAATCGACACAATTCATAGAGATAGACGCACGTGACCGTAAGTACTTTAAATTTACTAAATAACAGGCGACATGAGTCTCTCGGTGCTGCATAGGCTATAATCCTCAAACATCGTTTCTGCAATACAGATACTGCGGGTACGTCGGTCGAATTGCCCCAGAATACGATTCCATAGCGTATCCAGGCAGCGGCATGGCTGTGGTACGCCGCAAGTGCACACTCCACATCTGTGCTTTACCGAAGCTCACGCAGCGCATACGAAAAACTATTAAGCCTGCCCACTACAACCTCCACATGATGTTTCCACGAAAGTGTCGAGTCCATCGTGATCCCAAGAAGTGAAAATGTACTAACTTGTTCTATTATTTGTCCTTGATGTGAAATGGGAGTATAAGACCTGTTCTCTGGTACGGCCTGAATTGCATCAGTTTTGTCTTTCCAAAGTTTAGAGTGAAACCTATCTCTTTGAGTTGCGTAATAATTTTGTTTAAACATTCAATAATAATTGCATGCAAATATCTATTTTATCTTGCCTACAACTGACCAAGAGTGTTGCATCATCTGCGAATAAAATATTTTTTTG
>OX493351.1:10874843-10882343 GCA_950371115.1 Anania fuscalis
AGTGAGAGATAACAAAGAAAAAAAAAAATTTTTTTATTTTAATATTAGAGTTAAAATCCATGAAAAAGGGTCTATACAGTTAGGTATTACAATATAATTATTTACATCTATATACAGTACATAAAGAAAAAGAACAGAATGAATTTTAAAAGTAATGAAAATACCAATTAAGGCATAACCATAGGCATTTTAAGTTTTAAAGTTAGGTGATTAATTACAGCTAAGTGCGGTTAATTACGTCTAAAAAGACAAATGTACACTGATTTTTAGATTATTACACGTAAATAAGCACCAGTAACAAGCAAAAATCAACAAAAACAAACGACGCTAAATTTAGAATCGAATTACGTAAACTGCAAAGTTCAATTTGTATTGAATAGCGCCATCTATGTTTCCGAGGCGAAACTTCGATGAGAACATGGCGGAAGGCAGAAGTGCGACGATTCCAAGACCGGGGTTCATCGCAATAGTGCCATATGGTGTGGACAGGTGGCGCATGAATTGCAAGTAAGTAAATGCAGAAGTAGATTATGTGATATTATTCTTAGATACTGAATTTGTGAATCTATATTATAGTTAGAAGTAGTTATTAAAAGTTAATGAGAGTGTGAATAATTAAGTAGATTATTAATTATCAACCGCAAGAATGAAACTGTATGATACGAAAGAGAGTTAAGAGAGGGCGCCAGGTGTTACTTACTTAAATTAATTGATTGTGATTAATTGTGATTAATTGAAATAATTGTTGACTATGATTTTATTATCCGATTATAATGAGGTGTGTAAAGTGTGAAGTGTGTGATGCGATTAAGAAATGTAAGTATAATAAGTATTGTGTTTAGTGTTGGTTATAGGCGCCAGAGGCGCTAAATCCGCGTTGTGATGCTAGCGTTGCAGGTGACATCTTTAATAACTAAAGATAGAATGAGTTTGTATTTGAAAGCGTTGATGGCGCTGCTAACGCATGAAAGGGTTTAGTGCATGTGTTTATTAAGTTAACGCGTCGAAATTATATGATTGAGAAGTGATTAATGCTTAATGTTGTAAAGAGGGTGGGGAGTTGTTTTGTGTGGCTTGTTATGTATTGTGATTGTATGTGTACGAGTGTGTGCAGATACTGAGAAAAGATATAAATACCGAGTAAGGCATAACCATAGGCAATTACAGGTTTAACAGATAGATGATTATTTACAGCTAAGTGCAGTTAATTATGTCTGCAAAAACACATGTAAACTAATTTTTAGATTATTACACGTAAATAAACACCAGTAACTAGCAAAAATCAGCAAAAACAAACGACGCTAAATTTAGAAACGAATTACGTAAACTGAGAAGTTCAATTTGTATTGAATAGCGCCATCTATGTTTCCGAGACGAACCTTCGATGAGAACATGGCGGAAGGCAGAAGTGCGACGATTCCAAGACCGGGGTTCATCGCAATAGTGCCCTGCGGAGTGGACAGGTGGCGCATGGATTGCAAATAAATAAATGTAAAGTAGATTATACGATTATTATTCTAAGATACTGACTTTGTGTATCTATATTATAGTTGAAAGAAGTTAGTAAGAGTTAATTAGAATGTGGATAATTGAGTAGATTGTTAATTATCAACCAAAAGAGTGAAACTTTAAGATGCAAACGAGATTTAAAAGAGGGCGCCAGGTGTACCTAAAGTAAATAATGTTAGTTGCTTAATTTAATTGGTTGTGGTTAATTAAAATGGTTGCTGACAGTAAGTTTGTTGTCTGACTATAATAAGGTGAGTGATGTGGGAGGTAAGTGATACCATTAAGAAATGCAATTATAAAAGTATTGTGATTAGTGTTGGTTATAGGCGCCAGAGGCGCTAAATCCGCATTGTGATGCTAGCGTTGCGGTGACATCTTTACTAACTAAAGATAAAGTAAGTTAGTATTTGAAAGCGTTGATGGCGCTGCTATCGCATGAAAAGTTTAGTGCTTGTGTTTAGTGAGTTAACGCGTTTGAATTAAGTGGTTGAGTAGTGATTGATGATTAATGCTGTAAAGAGAGTAGGGAGTTGTTTTGTGTGGATTGTAATGTAATATGGATGTATGTGTACGAGTGTGTGCAGATGTAGCGACATCTGTGCGTGTCATCAGGCTAACATGAATCATACCCGTATGCTTTAAGCTTGCAATATAGTGCTAAATGAGACCAAAGCATATAAAAGGCGCAATAGACCGAGTAATATAAAAGTTAATTATAGGTGGCGTGGAGGTGGCGGTCAAATTATGGCACTGGGTGTGCAGGCATTATATTGAGTAAGCTGTGTATTGGGTGTTCTGAGTGTAATTACACTATTATGAGGATGTTAAGGGGTAAAGTGTAGGTTTATATGATAACTAAGTAACAAATAACTAAAGTAGGCTCCATAGGCGAAGCATAAATTAGTCCTAAAGGAATTTTATATAAATGTGATTTATCAAGTATGTAATGAGAATTATGAGGTAAAATTTGGTAGATAGGAAGTATGGTTATCGGAGCGTGATATGGTACAGAATACGAAGGGTAAAAGCGATTTAATCTAATTAATAAGTATGTTATTACGCTGAGGGAGCGAAATATTACCGGCGTGAAAATATCGGCAATAAAAGTTAATTGTGTGTAGATTAAGGAGTCAGATGAAAGATAGTTGTACTAAGATATTACACTGTGAATTTCATGTCTCTATGTAATATAGTTTGGTTATGATAAGGAAAAAACTTGTGTTATCTTTGAGGCCATGTTAATGCCGTAAAAAAGTCACTTTGGTCGCAAAATGTGTCTAAAATACATAAAAGAGTTAATAAAGAGGGCCTAGCGAATGATATAATAGAATAATAAACCTTACTTTAATAATAATACAAGACAAAACGAAAGAAATAATTGTAATCACAGCGGCGACAGAAGCAAGGGGCGGGGCGGGAGTGGGGAGTTCGAGATAAGAGCCGAGTGTTGGAAAACAGGTTTAAAGGCAAGAAAACTAATGGGATAAAGAGGAAAACGTTGTGCAAAATGTTAGCGAATCTAATGGTATGTGTTTTGTAAGCGTGCGATTAGAAAAAGTATGTTTTTCCTGTGTTTTCCTAAACCACGTGACCCAGTACGGCAACACTGAGAATGTGTGCAATAGAGATGAGGTAAAGGCAAAATAAGTATCGACGCGGTGACAAAAAGTGTCAAGCGTGATCGTTTGGGTGGGGCACGGGTGGGGTCAAGTAATAATGTGTAGTGTTGGTATGTGAGTGTGTTATTGTATGGGATTAAAACGTGTAAGTTGAATAATTATGAGTTTAAATGTGTAAGTGTTTTTGTGAGATATATGTAGAATCTTTGCACAATTATATTAGTTATATGTATGTATCATAAACAGAGTGTGTATGTAACTTTAATATAAAACTATACCAGTGAAATTCTGAAAAAGCGAAAATTTTACGTAATTTAATTTGAAAAATAAAATTTTTGTTTTAAGAGCTATCGTTATGAATTTTAGTATACTAGTGTAGGGTATGAAAAAAATGATAATCGTGAAAGAATTTTCGGTGTGAGTACCTATTTAGCGAGTTTATGTAATAAACACGAAAAATAAAGTAAAGTATGTTATAAAAAATATTGTATTGTTGTGAATATGTATATAAACAAGTAAGTAATGTGTAAGCTATGTATGTGTATTAGTATATATGTATGTGTGTATGTGGACAGTGATCCACCACTACTCCTAAGGGGAGCGCCCCAAATGGAGACCCTAGGGTTGGTACAGCACTAGCGCAAAAACGTGTCTGCCCCCTCACTATTACGCAGCAAACAATGGGTACGATAATAGTGAGGGGATAGAGTCGACAGTGCAAAAAGTGTCAAGGGTGAGTAGTAGTTTAGAGTCTGGGTGTAAATGTACTATGATGTAAGTTAGTGACCGTAGTCAGTGCGGGCGCGGGTGCGTTCTGTCATGATTATGTGGAGTGGGCAATGTTGAGATGTAGCAGAGTGGGTTGCTGGTTTGTTGTTATTAGCGCAGTTGTGACATTTAATAAGATTTTTGTCGGTCTTTACCGGGCAGTCGATAAAGGTGTGTTCGGTGGAGGCACAGTGGGAGCAGGCCTGGCCCTCGTTACGGCACTTAGATCGAAGATGTCCGTACTGTAGACAGCGGTGGCACTGCAATAGGGCGCAGTAGTCGGCGGCAGCTACTCTCTGATGATCAATGTTGACCCTTCCTAATTTGGTAATGGCTTGCCATATAGGCGGTGTAACTATAAGAATAGCGTTATACAAACCCGGGTTGCGTCTATTGTTCTTAGTGAACTTAACATTGATGTCGGCGTCGCTGGTGAATGCCTGTGTGACTGTGGGGTTTTGACCTAATATGATGTCAGCTAGCTCTTCCTTAGGGGTTTCGCGGGCGATGCCCTTGAGCACCACCATAGGTTGTAGCTTGTTGACTTTTTTAACAGTGAGAGTGGGGTTATCCGCGAGTTTTCCCGCGACTTCATCGCGTTGCTCAGCGGTGTCGAACTCCACTCTTAATCTATTATTATGAATGGTTTGTGTGCGGGCGGGGGCGTATGTGGACGTTTTAAAAGTAGTATTCGTCCTCCAGAGGTGGTTGATCTCGTCCTTAGTGGCTGGGGGGTCACCTGTCTTAGCCACGATAAGAACATGGCTGCTCAGGGGCTTTGTTGGGGCCGGACGAGCGGTCGCCTCCGCGTACGTGTGGGGTTGGCCCGAGGTTGTGTCGTGTGTGGTTAGGTTAGGTTAGGTTAGGTTAGGTTAGGTTAGGTTAGGTTTTTTTTTTTTTTTTTTTTTTTTTTTTTTTTTTTAAACTCGTTCCCACTAGCATAACCAGTGCCCTTTCTTCATCTTATTTTTTGTTTAGTGTTCTATGTGTATATAAAAAAAAAGTTTTTTGTTTTTAATATTATTTGCTTAGAAATTTCATCATTGTATTTATTTACTAATATCTGCAATTTATATCTACATTATTTACTTTCTCAGCTAAATTTATTAACAGTAGTATTGTCTTATCTTTCTTTCTTTTGCTTTATTAATTTTCATAGATTTGTTTATACTCTCTTTATTTTGTTTTGTATTGACTTATTTATTTATTAACATTTTAATTAGCTAATTAATTACTTTTACAGTATATTGACTTTAGTTTTTAAGCTTATTCTAATTTTGGTTTAATTGTTTATGCAAATTGAAATCTCTAAGTTATATCTTTCCTTGACAAGTGTAAGTCTATAAGAATATCGTACTCTAGTTTTTGCTTATTATGACGCAAAGTTCATTCGCCAGGCGCATTTTTCAAAATGCGCCCGACGAATGACACCGGGCGCAGTTTATTTGCTTGACTTGTTGTGCTGAGCTGCTCCAACCCGAGATTTCTGGACTGGGTCAGCGCCGCAAAATCTCTCAGAGATATTGCTGCACTGACTTCTCCCTCTGTTGATGTAGTTTCTTTGTGCAGTTTTGGGCCACGAGTCTCGTGTTGGGGCAGCTCCGCACCTCTGATGGTGTGTTCAAACCGTGTAGTTAAGTGCAGCGCCACGGTGCTGCGCTTGAGGGTTTTGGCGTTTTGATCCTTTACCACTCTCCGGGAATCGCCTTTCTTTACTTTGTAAGGAGAGATCATCATCCCTAAGAGTGACAAAGCTGAGTTCGGAAATGTAACCTCGCGATCCTTAACCCTACTTTTAGCAGAGCTACGCTGCAGGTTTTTCTCTGAGGCAAATACATTTACTCTTCTCTCTGTGTTATTGCCCGGCACGCCCTTAGCAGTACGCAACTGTGGACCGCGCAATGCTGTCCCACTTGCGCCGGACCGGGCAATCAGAGCTAAAAGCGTTGTGCCCAGCGTCCCCCAGCTTCGCACTCTGGCAGTTTCGGCATGTCGGGGACTCAGCGGCAAGATAGCCGGCGCACTGCGCGCGGAGGTGTGCGCCTCCGCAGTGCGAGCATGAGTCCTCGACTTCCCTGCAGACCTTTTTACTGTGCCCATATCCCAGGCAGCGCGAGCATTGGACCAGCGGGGACTGGTCCTCCGCCCTGAGGCGCTGCATGTCGATATGGACACAGTTGGCCTCTACCAGTAATCGCCAGGCGAGCGGCGACACGCTGAGCACAACGTGCATTTGGTGAGGGTTCCTGGCATTTTTCTTATAACGGATGACGGCCCTACACTCGTCTTCCTTAATTTCCCTAAATATGTTTTTATTTTGCTGGTATAGGGCCTTTAGGATTTCCTCTTCGCTGTTATATTTGTTGACGTTTTTAATTATCACGAGCGGATCCTTATTTTTTATGTCCTCTACTATTAATTTTAGTTTTCCCCCCCCATTTATGATCTTATCCTTAACTCTATCTACTTCCGCCTTCGTTTTACAGCCTAATATCACTTTTTGGTCCCTCCCCTTTCTAATCCTGTCTATTTGAAATCCCTCTTCTTTGGCCCTAACCACATTCCTTACTTTTTCCATCACTTCTTCACTGGTCTCCATTTTGTCCTCGGATGTTATAATGACCGAGTGTACCGCTGCATGCTCCGGAGATTTTATCTTCGGAACAGCAGCGGCTACACTCGCATATGTCAGTTTATTTTCATTTTCATTTTTCTGCTGGCTCATCTCTATAACCTCTTTAAGCTTCTTCATCTCTATTTTATTTTCCTCTAGTTGTTTCGCATGCTCTGTCATTTTTTCAAGAAGCTCTTTTTCCATCCTCACTCTCTCGCCTTCCCTCTCACCATCAACTTTGAGCTCCTCCACCTTCTCGGGCTCTGCAGTCCCGCTGGTCCTGTTCGGTTCCTTCCTTTCCGCAGTCCTCTCCAACTCCGCCTCTTTTACTAACACATACAGCCTCTCGAGGGCCGCCGTAACCTCCACCTTAATATCGGTTCTAATATTTCTAGAATTCCGCAGGTGGAGTTTGGACTTCGTCAACATGGCCTTAGCCTCTGTCGTCCGGCTGTTGTACTTCGGCTCGACCCTCGGAGAGACACTGAATGTCTCGGCTGATGGTCGGCGGGCGGCAGTCGGTCTGGAGTCCTGCGTCAGGGTCTTGGCTTTAGTGGGTTGGGCAGCAGGGACCACCTTCCTGGGTGATTTCGGGGATTTGGAGTTTCCGTCCACCGTCCCTGCCTCCCATTCCCCAGTAAGCCTTCGGACCAGCGAGTCCCTCTTTGTGTTGGCGTGAGAAGGCAATTCCCTCTCACGACTGTGGTGACTGATGACGCCTGAGGTGTGAGCCTGCTGGTCGTCAACGTGAGGGCTGGTGGAGCCGGCCTTTGTCTTGTCCGTGGACATTTTCTTCACGGGAGTGTGTATCGCAAACATGCTAGTGGGAATGCGTCGGTATGTAATAAATAATTAAAATTGTCGTATAGGCAAAAATGGTCAATAAATACGTTAAAATGCTGTCGTAAAAACAGACTTTGTAAAAATAAAATTAAACTTAAAGCTATAGATATCAACACAATAGTGTTGATATCGCCTAATCCTAACTAA
>OX493351.1:10884843-10889843 GCA_950371115.1 Anania fuscalis
TATTATAAATATTTTTATTTACTATTTTATTTGTTAACGTGTACTATATACTTTTAGATATAAACAAGTTCACTATTTATCTACGTTTTTATTCTTATGAACTACTTTTTTAGCTATACTTATGCAATATTTTATAAACTTTGTTCTTGTTTTACTTTCTTTTAATATTTCGGAAATATTATTTTCGTTTATTTTTAAATTTATGTCTGCTTCTAGGTCGAACCTCATCTTTTCGAAAATAGGGCACTCCACTACCAGATGTCTAACATCCTCTTCTTTTTCAGGGTCACAGTCGCACGACGGACTCTCCTTGCACTTGAAGCGGTTCAAGTACCCGGAGAATCCGCCGTGCCCCGTCAGCACCTGCACCAGCAGCGGATCCAGGTCCACCTTTTTTACAGTACGGTATGCCTCTACTGCGTTCGGGAAGAACATTTTTGTTGTTCCCGCCGTCTGTTCTGCCCTGTAGCGCGAATCCCATTTGTCAATCGTATCTTGGCGTATGATACGCTTGACAAATGATACCGGGCACCTGTCGTAATCCGGTCTCGTCTTCAACCTCAGCGCTGCCTCCTTTGCCAGTTCATCGGCTCGTTCGTTTCCTTCCAACCCCACATGAGCTTTAATCCAGAAGAGATTTATGGTCTTATCATTAAGCGCCATGTTTCGGATTTTTTGCCTGATGTTTACGGCTAGGGGATGGAAGGAATTTCCGTTTGTGATTGATTCCAGCGCGGATCTGGAGTCGCTGTAGATGTTGAAGACGACACCGGACTTACTATTCCCCGCGATCTCCACTGCTTTGGCTAATGCCAATAGTTCGGCCTGGAAAACAGTGCAGAATTGTTCCAATCTGAGTTTTTTGGACTTGGTCTCCGCTCCATTATCCCAAAGGGTTACTGCAGCGCCGACCTTTCCTGCAATTTTACTGCCATCTGTGAACAGTTTTGGGCCGTTATTCTCAGTTTGGGACAATTCTGCACTATTGGTGATAAGCTCGAACTTGAGCGTGTCCTGAGTCGCCGGGTGCGGTGTGTCGGCAAAGCGCGTCGGGGTCTCTACGTCTCGGTCTTCTATTACTCTCCGGGAATGACCTTTCTTTACCTCGTAAAGAGAGGCTGCTTCCTGGATTCTGAGGTCCAATGGGAGCAGCCCGGAGAGTATTAGTGCCGAGTTCAGGGATGTAGTCCTGTACGCCTTAATCAGTTTCTGGGCAAAACCTCGCTGCACTTCGTTCAGGTGTTTTTTAATACCTATTTTATCCGCTGCCGGGGCCCACGCACTTGCAGCGTACAATATGATAGGCTCTATCACTGCTAAATATATCGTCCTGACTATCTCCGGAGATAGTCCCCACTCTACTTTAGCCGCTCTAGCCAGTTGTTTATATATACTTAGGGCCTTTCGACAGACGTTTGCAACGTGACCGTTGAATGTGAGCTTGCTGTCTATCGTTAGGCCCAGCACTTTTATGTCCTTGGACATGGCAATGTCCTCCCCACCCATGCGTAAGAGAGGCGTGTCGTGTTTTAGCTTGTTTGTAATGACCATTGCCTTGGTCTTATGCGGCGCAAACTTGAGCTTATTCACGACACCCCACTCCCGGACATGAGCAAGGGCTCCATTTGCCCGTCTTTGGACGTCCAGAGCGGTCTCTCCGGAGAAGATCAGGACGACGTCATCCGCGAAGGCCTGACAATAGTCACCCCTGGCCTCCAATTCCTTTAGCAGCGGGTCCAACAGTAGGTTCCAGAATGTTGGACCACCTATCGATCCCTGTACACAGCCCTTGGCGGTCTCTGAGACGTGTTCGGCCCCTGCGTATCTCACCCTTACCCTCCGGTTTGTAAGATAACTATCTATTACTCGCCGGATATTTTTCGGACAGCTTGTTTCCGCTAATCGGCACCTTATTGCGGGCCACCAGGCACTATCGAAGGCTCCCTCTATGTCTAGTGACACCATGACAATTAGCTTTTTCTGCTTTAGCTGGTATTTTATGTGGGCCATCATGTCATAAAGGGAGTCCTCGGTACTGCGCTGTGGTGTGAACCCGTACTGCCTTTTGCTCAAGCTGCCGATAGTGTGCCATCTGATCCGGCGGATGAGCATCTTTTCCCAAATCTTACCCAATATTGGTAAAAGGCCAATCGGTCTATAAGATTTGGGTTGTGTATAGTCCTCTTTTCCGGGTTTGGGTAGGATAACGACTACCGCCTCCTTCCAGACTAGAGGGAAATGAGAGAGGTCCAAACATTTATTCAAGATGTCTAGGAAGAGTTCTGGATTGTTGTTTATGGCCGCTCCACATATGTCTGACGTTAGTCCGTCCACCCCGGGTGCCTTTTTTGGGTTGAAGCTACTAGCCGCCCATCGCAACTCCTCCAGGGTAAACGGGGGGTCGGATGTCTCACCATCATCGCCACCGTTTACAATTTCGGCTTTTTGCCTTGTGAGCCGATGGGCTTCATTATCTGCTTGTGCTTCGTCCCGGGGAAAGAAGGTATCCGAAAGAGCTTTGGCGGACTCATCTCTCTCCAGAACTCTACCATCTCGAACCAATGGAATGTCCTCCTGTCTTTTCATTGTACGCCCTATGACCCTATAGATCCCGTCCCACATGGTTTCCCTTTCCTGTTTCCCGCAGAAGGCTTTCCAACTCTCTGTTTTAGTTCTTTTCAGAAGCTGCGCATATTCGTCTTTCACATGTAGGTACTCCTGCAAGACTTTCTCACGGCGTATAGGTGCTGCATTTGCTATGCGTCTTTTAAACGTTTTGGCTTCCGCTTTCTTACGTGTCAGCTCTTCCGTCCACCAAGGCAATCCCTTTCTCTTTTTGTCCAAAATTTTCGGTATATGTTTCTCGCTTACTTTTGTTATCTCTTCAGTGTATGTCTCAATTATCCTATCCAGTTCTTCTTTTGTTCTAATTTTCCTTATTTCTTTCCTATTCAAATTACCCCTTTCCCAATTTTGAGTCAATTCTTCTTTAAATGATATCCATTTTGCTTTCCTTGTATTATACCTTCTTGTTGTCCTTTTTATGTCTATACCCCTTGATTTCGTCAGTTTTACATCGAAAAGGATTGCCTTGTGGTCGGAAATTGTCAGGTCGGCGTCCAGCCTCCAGTTTTCGACTCTGTCCAGCAAGTCCACACTACACACCGTGATGTCTACGCAGCTTCTAAATCTTCTGCCTCCTCTGTAACAGTCGAAGGTGGGTTCCGTACCATGGTTTAGGATGTGAAGGCCTAACTCGTCCAATGCTCCCCCCAGGCTCCCTCCTCTCCTGTTTGTCTCCAGGCTACCCCACCAGATGTTCCAGGCATTCACATCGCCGCCCAGTATCACGCGCCTATTCCCTACTTCATCCAGGATCTTTTGGATGTGACTTATATCATCCTCGATGTTGCCATCACCCTCCAGGTACACCGATATGACTACAACTTCCCATGCTGCGGTCCTTAGTCGCGCCACGACGGTGTTTTCAGTGGTCAGCGTTGGACATTGGGTTACGTCAATTGTGTCATCGAATAATACAATGGCAGACTTGATGGTCTTGTCTGTATTTGTTTCGCATTGCACTATTCGGGCGCCCTGATAGGCCTTCATCTTACGGATGGCTCCGGTGTATGGCTCCTGTACCAGCGCGAACGAGACACGGCGTTTGACTGCCTCCATGATAAGTTCGTCCGTCGCTTGGTTACACCTCTGTAGGTTCGCCTGCAGCGCACGATAACGGTTGACTTCTGGGGTCGATGCGTTTTCTCTGCTCTCTGTATGGTTGCCCGGTACAACTTCAGCAATACGCCACTGTGGACCTGGCTATGCTGTCCCATTTACGCCGTACCGGGCACTCGGAGCTGAAAGCGTTGTGCTCAGCGTCCCCCAGCTTCGCCTTTTGGCAGTTTCGGCACGTCGGGGACTCGGCTGCAAGGTAGTCAGCGCACTGTGTGCGAAGGTGTGGGCCTCCGCAGTGCGAGCACGAGTCCTCGGACTCCCTGCAGGTCTTTTTACTGTGTCCATATCCCAGGCAGCGCGAGCATTGGACCAGCGGAGACTGATCTTCTGCTTTAAGGCGCTGCATGTCGATGTGGACACATCTTGCCTCTATGAGTAGGCGCCAGACCAGCGGGGACACGCTGAGCACAACGTGCATCTGATGGGGGTTCCTGGCATTCTTTTTGTAGCGGATGACTGCCCTAAAGTCTTCCTCCTTCACCTCTCTGAGGACGTTCTTATTTTGTGTGTGTAAGGCCTTAATGATATCTTCTTCTGTGTTGTATTTGTTAATATTTTTTATAATTATTAGTGGGTCTTTATTTTTTATTTCTTCCACAGTTAAGTTTTTTCCCCCATTTCTTATCTTATCTGTCACTCTTCCCACTTCCACCTTCGTCCTACAACCCAAAATTATTTTCCGGTCCCTTCCCTTTCGTATCCTGTCAATTTGGAATCCTTCCTCTCTGGCTTTTACCACACTTCTTATCTTTTCCATTACCTGATCCCCCGTCTCTGTTTCGTCGTTAGATGTTATAATAACCGAGTGCACTGCGGCGTTCTCCGGGGATTTCCTCCTCGGAGAGGCCGCAGCTACACTCGCGTACGTCACGTTATTGGCCCTATCCAGCTGGCTCTTTTCTATAACCTCTTTTAACTTTTCCATTTCCTTCCTATTATTATCTATCTGTTTACTGTGTTCAGCCATTTTTTCTAAGAGTTCCTTTTCCAATCTCATTCTCTCATTCTCCCTTTCCCTGTACACTCCGTTTTCCCTTTCGGGCTCTATGATCTCGATGGTCCTGTCCGACCCCTTCCTGTCCCTATCAGACTCTGCCTCTTTAACCAACTGGTACAGCCTCTCGAGCGCCTGCGTAACCTCTACCTTTATGTCCGTTTTTATATTTTTGGAGTTCCTTAGGTGGAGCTTTGCTTTGGTCAGCATTGCTTTGGCCTCTGTCGTCCTATTGAGATATTTAGGCTCGACTCGTGGAGAGGTA
>OX493352.1:0-7500 GCA_950371115.1 Anania fuscalis
CCTAACCTAACCTAACCTAACCTAACCTAACCTAACCTAACCTAACCTAACCTAACCTAACCTAACCTAACCTAACCTAACCTAACCTAACCTAACCTAACCTAACCTAACCTAACCTAACCTAACCTAACCTAACCTAACCTAACCTAACCTAACCTAACCTAACCTAACCTAACCTAACCTAACCTAACCTAACCTAACCTAACCTAACCTAACCTAACCTAACCTAACCTAACCTAACCTAACCTAACCTAACCTAACCTAACCTAACCTAACCTAACCTAACCTAACCTAACCTAACCTAACCTAACCTAACCTAACCTAACCTAACCTAACCTAACCTAACCTAACCTAACCTAACCTAACCTAACCTAACCTAACCTAACCTAACCTAACCTAACCTAACCTAACCTAACCTAACCTAACCTAACCTAACCTAACCTAACCTAACCTAACCTAACCTAACCTAACCTAACCTAACCTAACCTAACCTAACCTAACCTAACCTAACCTAACCTAACCTAACCTAACCTAACCTAACCTAACCTAACCTAACCTAACCTAACCTAACCTAACCTAACCTAACCTAACCTAACCTAACCTAACCTAACCTAACCTAACCTAACCTAACCTAACCTAACCTAACCTAACCTAACCTAACCTAACCTAACCTAACCTAACCTAACCTAACCTAACCTAACCTAACCTAACCTAACCTAACCTAACCTAACCTAACCTAACCTAACCTAACCTAACCTAACCTAACCTAACCTAACCTAACCTAACCTAACCTAACCTAACCTAACCTAACCTAACCTAACCTAACCTAACCTAACCTAACCTAACCTAACCTAACCTAACCTAACCTAACCTAACCTAACCTAACCTAACCTAACCTAACCTAACCTAACCTAACCTAACCTAACCTAACCTAACCTAACCTAACCTAACCTAACCTAACCTAACCTAACCTAACCTAACCTAACCTAACCTAACCTAACCTAACCTAACCTAACCTAACCTAACCTAACCTAACCTAACCTAACCTAACCTAACCTAACCTAACCTAACCTAACCTAACCTAACCTAACCTAACCTAACCTAACCTAACCTAACCTAACCTAACCTAACCTAACCTAACCTAACCTAACCTAACCTAACCTAACCTAACCTAACCTAACCTAACCTAACCTAACCTAACCTAACCTAACCTAACCTAACCTAACCTAACCTAACCTAACCTAACCTAACCTAACCTAACCTAACCTAACCTAACCTAACCTAACCTAACCTAACCTAACCTAACCTAACCTAACCTAACCTAACCTAACCTAACCTAACCTAACCTAACCTAACCTAACCTAACCTAACCTAACCTAACCTAACCTAACCTAACCTAACCTAACCTAACCTAACCTAACCTAACCTAACCTAACCTAACCTAACCTAACCTAACCTAACCTAACCTAACCTAACCTAACCTAACCTAACCTAACCTAACCTAACCTAACCTAACCTAACCTAACCTAACCTAACCTAACCTAACCTAACCTAACCTAACCTAACCTAACCTAACCTAACCTAACCTAACCTAACCTAACCTAACCTAACCTAACCTAACCTAACCTAACCTAACCTAACCTAACCTAACCTAACCTAACCTAACCTAACCTAACCTAACCTAACCTAACCTAACCTAACCTAACCTAACCTAACCTAACCTAACCTAACCTAACCTAACCTAACCTAACCTAACCTAACCTAACCTAACCTAACCTAACCTAACCTAACCTAACCTAACCTAACCTAACCTAACCTAACCTAACCTAACCTAACCTAACCTAACCTAACCTAACCTAACCTAACCTAACCTAACCTAACCTAACCTAACCTAACCTAACCTAACCTAACCTAACCTAACCTAACCTAACCTAACCTAACCTAACCTAACCTAACCTAACCTAACCTAACCTAACCTAACCTAACCTAACCTAACCTAACCTAACCTAACCTAACCTAACCTAACCTAACCTAACCTAACCTAACCTAACCTAACCTAACCTAACCTAACCTAACCTAACCTAACCTAACCTAACCTAACCTAACCTAACCTAACCTAACCTAACCTAACCTAACCTAACCTAACCTAACCTAACCTAACCTAACCTAACCTAACCTAACCTAACCTAACCTAACCTAACCTAACCTAACCTAACCTAACCTAACCTAACCTAACCTAACCTAACCTAACCTAACCTAACCTAACCTAACCTAACCTAACCTAACCTAACCTAACCTAACCTAACCTAACCTAACCTAACCTAACCTAACCTAACCTAACCTAACCTAACCTAACCTAACCTAACCTAACCTAACCTAACCTAACCTAACCTAACCTAACCTAACCTAACCTAACCTAACCTAACCTAACCTAACCTAACCTAACCTAACCTAACCTAACCTAACCTAACCTAACCTAACCTAACCTAACCTAACCTAACCTAACCTAACCTAACCTAACCTAACCTAACCTAACCTAACCTAACCTAACCTAACCTAACCTAACCTAACCTAACCTAACCTAACCTAACCTAACCTAACCTAACCTAACCTAACCTAACCTAACCTAACCTAACCTAACCTAACCTAACCTAACCTAACCTAACCTAACCTAACCTAACCTAACCTAACCTAACCTAACCTAACCTAACCTAACCTAACCTAACCTAACCTAACCTAACCTAACCTAACCTAACCTAACCTAACCTAACCTAACCTAACCTAACCTAACCTAACCTAACCTAACCTAACCTAACCTAACCTAACCTAACCTAACCTAACCTAACCTAACCTAACCTAACCTAACCTAACCTAACCTAACCTAACCTAACCTAACCTAACCTAACCTAACCTAACCTAACCTAACCTAACCTAACCTAACCTAACCTAACCTAACCTAACCTAACCTAACCTAACCTAACCTAACCTAACCTAACCTAACCTAACCTAACCTAACCTAACCTAACCTAACCTAACCTAACCTAACCTAACCTAACCTAACCTAACCTAACCTAACCTAACCTAACCTAACCTAACCTAACCTAACCTAACCTAACCTAACCTAACCTAACCTAACCTAACCTAACCTAACCTAACCTAACCTAACCTAACCTAACCTAACCTAACCTAACCTAACCTAACCTAACCTAACCTAACCTAACCTAACCTAACCTAACCTAACCTAACCTAACCTAACCTAACCTAACCTAACCTAACCTAACCTAACCTAACCTAACCTAACCTAACCTAACCTAACCTAACCTAACCTAACCTAACCTAACCTAACCTAACCTAACCTAACCTAACCTAACCTAACCTAACCTAACCTAACCTAACCTAACCTAACCTAACCTAACCTAACCTAACCTAACCTAACCTAACCTAACCTAACCTAACCTAACCTAACCTAACCTAACCTAACCTAACCTAACCTAACCTAACCTAACCTAACCTAACCTAACCTAACCTAACCTAACCTAACCTAACCTAACCTAACCTAACCTAACCTAACCTAACCTAACCTAACCTAACCTAACCTAACCTAACCTAACCTAACCTAACCTAACCTAACCTAACCTAACCTAACCTAACCTAACCTAACCTAACCTAACCTAACCTAACCTAACCTAACCTAACCTAACCTAACCTAACCTAACCTAACCTAACCTAACCTAACCTAACCTAACCTAACCTAACCTAACCTAACCTAACCTAACCTAACCTAACCTAACCTAACCTAACCTAACCTAACCTAACCTAACCTAACCTAACCTAACCTAACCTAACCTAACCTAACCTAACCTAACCTAACCTAACCTAACCTAACCTAACCTAACCTAACCTAACCTAACCTAACCTAACCTAACCTAACCTAACCTAACCTAACCTAACCTAACCTAACCTAACCTAACCTAACCTAACCTAACCTAACCTAACCTAACCTAACCTAACCTAACCTAACCTAACCTAACCTAACCTAACCTAACCTAACCTAACCTAACCTAACCTAACCTAACCTAACCTAACCTAACCTAACCTAACCTAACCTAACCTAACCTAACCTAACCTAACCTAACCTAACCTAACCTAACCTAACCTAACCTAACCTAACCTAACCTAACCTAACCTAACCTAACCTAACCTAACCTAACCTAACCTAACCTAACCTAACCTAACCTAACCTAACCTAACCTAACCTAACCTAACCTAACCTAACCTAACCTAACCTAACCTAACCTAACCTAACCTAACCTAACCTAACCTAACCTAACCTAACCTAACCTAACCTAACCTAACCTAACCTAACCTAACCTAACCTAACCTAACCTAACCTAACCTAACCTAACCTAACCTAACCTAACCTAACCTAACCTAACCTAACCTAACCTAACCTAACCTAACCTAACCTAACCTAACCTAACCTAACCTAACCTAACCTAACCTAACCTAACCTAACCTAACCTAACCTAACCTAACCTAACCTAACCTAACCTAACCTAACCTAACCTAACCTAACCTAACCTAACCTAACCTAACCTAACCTAACCTAACCTAACCTAACCTAACCTAACCTAACCTAACCTAACCTAACCTAACCTAACCTAACCTAACCTAACCTAACCTAACCTAACCTAACCTAACCTAACCTAACCTAACCTAACCTAACCTAACCTAACCTAACCTAACCTAACCTAACCTAACCTAACCTAACCTAACCTAACCTAACCTAACCTAACCTAACCTAACCTAACCTAACCTAACCTAACCTAACCTAACCTAACCTAACCTAACCTAACCTAACCTAACCTAACCTAACCTAACCTAACCTAACCTAACCTAACCTAACCTAACCTAACCTAACCTAACCTAACCTAACCTAACCTAACCTAACCTAACCTAACCTAACCTAACCTAACCTAACCTAACCTAACCTAACCTAACCTAACCTAACCTAACCTAACCTAACCTAACCTAACCTAACCTAACCTAACCTAACCTAACCTAACCTAACCTAACCTAACCTAACCTAACCTAACCTAACCTAACCTAACCTAACCTAACCTAACCTAACCTAACCTAACCTAACCTAACCTAACCTAACCTAACCTAACCTAACCTAACCTAACCTAACCTAACCTAACCTAACCTAACCTAACCTAACCTAACCTAACCTAACCTAACCTAACCTAACCTAACCTAACCTAACCTAACCTAACCTAACCTAACCTAACCTAACCTAACCTAACCTAACCTAACCTAACCTAACCTAACCTAACCTAACCTAACCTAACCTAACCTAACCTAACCTAACCTAACCTAACCTAACCTAACCTAACCTAACCTAACCTAACCTAACCTAACCTAACCTAACCTAACCTAACCTAACCTAACCTAACCTAACCTAACCTAACCTAACCTAACCTAACCTAACCTAACCTAACCTAACCTAACCTAACCTAACCTAACCTAACCTAACCTAACCTAACCTAACCTAACCTAACCTAACCTAACCTAACCTAACCTAACCTAACCTAACCTAACCTAACCTAACCTAACCTAACCTAACCTAACCTAACCTAACCTAACCTAACCTAACCTAACCTAACCTAACCTAACCTAACCTAACCTAACCTAACCTAACCTAACCTAACCTAACCTAACCTAACCTAACCTAACCTAACCTAACCTAACCTAACCTAACCTAACCTAACCTAACCTAACCTAACCTAACCTAACCTAACCTAACCTAACCTAACCTAACCTAACCTAACCTAACCTAACCTAACCTAACCTAACCTAACCTAACCTAACCTAACCTAACCTAACCTAACCTAACCTAACCTAACCTAACCTAACCTAACCTAACCTAACCTAACCTAACCTAACCTAACCTAACCTAACCTAACCTAACCTAACCTAACCTAACCTAACCTAACCTAACCTAACCTAACCTAACCTAACCTAACCTAACCTAACCTAACCTAACCTAACCTAACCTAACCTAACCTAACCTAACCTAACCTAACCTAACCTAACCTAACCTAACCTAACCTAACCTAACCTAACCTAACCTAACCTAACCTAACCTAACCTAACCTAACCTAACCTAACCTAACCTAACCTAACCTAACCTAACCTAACCTAACCTAACCTAACCTAACCTAACCTAACCTAACCTAACCTAACCTAACCTAACCTAACCTAACCTAACCTAACCTAACCTAACCTAACCTAACCTAACCTAACCTAACCTAACCTAACCTAACCTAACCTAACCTAACCTAACCTAACCTAACCTAACCTAACCTAACCTAACCTAACCTAACCTAACCTAACCTAACCTAACCTAACCTAACCTAACCTAACCTAACCTAACCTAACCTAACCTAACCTAACCTAACCTAACCTAACCTAACCTAACCTAACCTAACCTAACCTAACCTAACCTAACCTAACCTAACCTAACCTAACCTAACCTAACCTAACCTAACCTAACCTAACCTAACCTAACCTAACCTAACCTAACCTAACCTAACCTAACCTAACCTAACCTAACCTAACCTAACCTAACCTAACCTAACCTAACCTAACCTAACCTAACCTAACCTAACCTAACCTAACCTAACCTAACCTAACCTAACCTAACCTAACCTAACCTAACCTAACCTAACCTAACCTAACCTAACCTAACCTAACCTAACCTAACCTAACCTAACCTAACCTAACCTAACCTAACCTAACCTAACCTAACCTAACCTAACCTAACCTAACCTAACCTAACCTAACCTAACCTAACCTAACCTAACCTAACCTAACCTAACCTAACCTAACCTAACCTAACCTAACCTAACCTAACCTAACCTAACCTAACCTAACCTAACCTAACCTAACCTAACCTAACCTAACCTAACCTAACCTAACCTAACCTAACCTAACCTAACCTAACCTAACCTAACCTAACCTAACCTAACCTAACCTAACCTAACCTAACCTAACCTAACCTAACCTAACCTAACCTAACCTAACCTAACCTAACCTAACCTAACCTAACCTAACCTAACCTAACCTAACCTAACCTCTAACCTAACCTAACCTAACCTAACCTAACCTAACCTAACCTAACCTAACCTAACCTAACCTAACCTAACCTAACCTAACCTAACCTAACCTAACCTAACCTAACCTAACCTAACCTAACCTAACCTAACCTAACCTAACCTAACCTAACCTAACCTAACCTAACCTAACCTAACCTAACCTAACCTAACCTAACCTAACCTAACCTAACCTAACCTAACCTAACCTAACCTAACCTAACCTAACCTAACCTAACCTAACCTAACCTAACCTAACCTAACCTAACCTAACCTAACCTAACCTAACCTAACCTAACCTAACCTAACCTAACCTAACCTAACCTAACCTAACCTAACCTAACCT
>OX493352.1:612500-862500 GCA_950371115.1 Anania fuscalis
ACTGAAACAATGATTCAATATGCTGCAGACAATGCTGACATCAATGTACATACTCTAGACGGTCATAACACGCTCCACATAATGGGTATCACTCAAATTATAACTCCAAAAGCAGCAGTCATAGCCGAAAACCCCATATCACGAGTAAACATAGTCCTTTCAGCGAAAGATTTTGCAGCAAAAGCTCATGTACCGATAAAAGTCTATCAAAACGATGGTGCAGTTGGGTATAGTAAAATAGTTGCACAAAACTTTGATTATGATAGTAGCACAGCAGTGTCTTTACTGAAAAAAGTTGATATTTTGTGGTTGTATGGGAAATGGAAAGATTTACTATTACCTGGCTGGAACGGTTACATTGAACGTTTAACGAGTAATATCATGGATTTTTCAAAGTCTCAAATTCTCTTTTTACCATTCATTCAGCAACCAGCAAGTAACTACAATACTATCTACACAACTTTACTCTTCGCTTTGGAAAATGCAAAACGTTATAGTCACGATGTATGCATTATTACTTTTGATCAGCCTTTGTATGCAAAAGCTCGAGAAATCGTATCAGCAGTACCTGAAGGATCTGAGGTATCGAAGATCGTAGTAAGACTTGGAGGTTTCCATTTACTCATGTCTTTTTTTGGAGCAATTGGTCAAATTATGCAGGGAAGTGGCATAAAAGAGGTGCTCTCTTTGATTTATGCCACTAATTCATTAGACAAAATGTTGAATGGCCATGTTTATGCAAGAGCAGTTAGAGCACACACATTACTCCACCTCACTTTAGCAACAATAATATCAGAAGAACTTGTCATCGATGAAGAAATGCATGCTAATCTACAAAATACTGGAGACCTTATAATGAATAACACAATTTCGTACGTTGATATTGAGAATCGCGATGAGATGGCTGAGGCATTACTTAAGCAGTTTAATCAAAAATTAAAGGAATATGAACAACGTGGACCAACAGCAAAATTGTGGACGCAATATTTCCACATGGTATCAATTGCTAAAGAGTTTATAAGAGCTGAACGTATGGGAGATTGGAAAGCTCATTTGAATAGCATTCGAGAAATGCTTCCTTACTTCCACGCATCAGGACATTTTCCTTATGCCAAATCTGCACATTTATATCTACAAGATATGCTACAATTGGAAAACTTGATTCATGATCCTGAGGTTTTTGAGAGATTTACACGGGGATTTTTCACAATTAGACGTTCTGATAAATTGAGTTGTGGAACTTCAACGGATATGGTCATTGAGCAATCGATGATGAAGTCAATGAAAACAGATGGAGGTGTTGCTCGAGGAAGAAGTACGCAAGAGAGCGTCATAAGTAAATGAATTTATGGCATGCATGCAATGAATACAGTGTGTGAAAGATTAGAGGATTTAGCGGATGTAAGAATGGACACAACAGATCAGCATGTCGATGCAAGGGATTCCCGCGTAAAGAGAGATACTGAAGACATCAAGAAACTTCGTGAATGGTTTTCATCACATGATCCTTTTCCTGAATTGCACAAAATCATGTCCATTGCAAATGGAGTCGTCGGAGATGATAAAATCAATTGCTATAATGCTCGTGAAGTGGGTATTGCATCTATGAGTAAAATGATGGGCCAAACATTTAATAATATTAAATTGAAACGTGCTGATAAAGTACTACCTCTATTATCTATGAACAGTACCATGAAGATTCATGATGAGAAGGTCCCAATAGATCCTGTATTATTATTTCAACGCATGAGTATTACGAAGACATTTGAAGATGAGCTTGAAAAATTCTTCGAGTACGAATTAGCCCCTTAGGTTGGGTTGCACGAACTTACTTTAACTTTAACTGTTTAGTTAAAACACCGGTTAGGTAAAAAATGCGTTGCACCATTTTGACAATGGTCAAATGACGTCATAACTTAACTCTAACCGTAACCGCCCAAGATCGACCAGTTAAAGTTATTGTCAAGTATCTGTCATGCATGTCGAATATTCTAACCTCCAAAAATGTCGATACGAGAAATATTCGTGGAAACTACTTCTGAAGACGATAGTGATTTGGTGGTCAATATAAGGCCCAGAAAAAGAAAAGTATATATCCCAAGAACCGATCGATTTGCCAAATGTGGCGAAGATTTGTTCCTAGCGATATTTCGAGTCTCAAAAAATTATCATCCGATGAGGAAGATGTTAATGTGTTTATGTGTTGTGTTTAGGGTGGGCCAGAATGATGATTGCAACAGTTTACTATAGTAGGCTGAGCCAATAACTTTTGTGTATGCGAGCCGAAGTGATGTTTTTTTTGTTGTTTGATACAAATAAATATAATTTATAATTTACTTGTAGTTTTATTACATAAATTACTTTTACCCCGTGGATTTCATTTCATGGGTTTACTGAGATAAATAGTAATTTCGGATATACTCTACCTGTGCACCAAATTTCATCTTAATTCTTTGAGCCGTTTTAGTATGAACCAGCCACAAACAAACATAATACTTTACATTTAATTAAACTAATATTATAAAGCTGAAGAGTTTGCTGGTGACGGATTTGCATACCTAATAATAAATATAAGACAATATCACATAGATTGCTCTCATCCTATGGTAAGTAGCGAAATTACTTGTGTTACAGAAATCAGAAACAACGACGGTAGGTACCATAACACCCAGAGCCAAGACAATATAGAGAATTTCGGTTTCTACACTGATCCGGGAGTCCCGGGACCTTAGAGATTGCGACGCCTAGTTTGGCATGCTCACCTCTCTGCTACCGAGCTCGATAGCGATATTTATGAGGAAATGCTATATATGTACTTATAAGTAGTATCCCGAAAACCCACGGGAGCGAAGCCGCAGGGCACGGCTAGTTTCTACTATTAGTATGGGATAAAAAAATAGAACATAGGTACTAATTAATATTTACTTATTTAATAATTCTATTTCTAAATGTAAATTTTCGAATTGTAATTTTAATTCTCTTTATTGTAACTTCATGGACCTCCTGAGCGTGTCTGATTGAATCCCATATTTTCTGGAGCTCCAGCTCCTGCAGTTTAAGCTCATTGTGAGTGGAGTGTCTCCGAGAGCATTGAATTCACAATGGATCACACTCCACGCACTGTCTTTTTGTTTCGAGCTAACACCGTCTGTCTTTTTGCAGAATAATATGTTTTTATGTTTAGCTACAATTAATTGCAATCTCTCCATCTCCACTTTCCTGAAGTTCCCTGAAACGTTAAGAATTAAATGACTGAAGTTACATAACAGTGCAAAAAATAACACGCAACTCATAGATACTTACTTTGTTGGAATGTTTGTGAGCAAGGTGTCCATTAATTTCCGTACCTAGCGTCGATTTGATACAATTTATTTTATTTAACAAGTCTCACGATGCTCTTCGCAAATTTAGTGGATAAATTAGTAATGAAAATAAAGAAATTGAAAAACTTTGTTATAGTTTGACAGCTGAATTATTTGACAATTCAATGACTGATAACACCACTGATCAAATAAACTGATAACACTGTATCGGCTTTTTGACGTTACGTGGAGTATTGTCATGTCACAAATAGTTTTCCACAGCTAGTTTAGTGTAAATTAGGCGTCATTAGACTTGTAACCCTGGTAACTTTAACTATGCTACCAAATATGACGGTGCAACTCATGTCGCTCAAATAGTTAAAGTTAGCGTTACAGTTAAAGTTAAATTTGACTTTGACCTTAACTTTAACTGATGCTATGGAGCAACCCAACCTTACCCTTTATCGCTCTTTGATGCAATTGGAATGCGTAAGACACAGAAGTCAGCCATTTATGATTGCTTTAAATGTGTGAACATTGATATCGAAAGTGAAAATGCTACCTACATCATCGATGGAGGATACCTGCTACATCGTGTTGTGTGGGATCGAGAGAACACATTTCAGGATATTTTGGACAAATATCTTCAGTATGTTCATAGACACTTTGGTCACAACGTTACTATAATATTTGACGGTTACACTAATTATACAAAAAATATCAAAGCTGCAGAACAACGTCGTCGAGCTAAACAAACATCTTCATCGTCTGATATCGTTTTTGATCGATCAATGACTGTTCCGACAAACCAACAGCAGTTTCTTGCTAATACTCACAATAAATCTCGTTTGATTTCGATGTTATGTTAAGAATTTGCAGCTGCCAATATTGTTGTGAAACAAGCTCAAAATGATGCTGACGTCCTCATTATTGAAACCGCAATTGAACAATTCAGTAACACCAATCCAACTATCGTTGTTGGAGAAGATGTAGATTTGTTAATAATATTAACTGCACGAACACCTAGTGATAAGATCATTTACTTTTTAAAACCTGGAAGAGCTCAAGTTCAAACGAAAATATATTCTTCACAAAGTTTAACTTCATATCCAAAATGCCAGCCTCATATATTATTCCTTCATGCGATAACTGGCTGCGATACGACATCAGCAATTTTCAAAAGAGGCAAAAATACAGTATTAAAATTGTTTGAAAAACGTGAAGACTTGATTGATAACGCAAGAGTATTTACAAATATTAACTCGTCAGCAGATGTTATCCTCACCAATGGAATTCGTATTCTTCTTGCTATGTATGGAGCTCCAAAAAAAATGGAATCGATAGACAAGTACAGATATTTGAGTTTTGTAAAAAATACAAGAAACAATAAGAGAGTGCAGTTATCTTGTCTCACTCCAACATCTGCTTCTGCTAATCAACACTTGTTTCGTGTGTTCTACCAAGTGCAAGTGTGGCTAGGCAATGATCTAAATCCTAAAAATTGGGGCTGGAAATTGATGAATAATAGTTTGGAGCCAAGCCAAACTTTACTGCCACCTGCTCCAGAAAAATTACTCAATACAATTTTTTGTAATTGCAAAAAAGGCTGCACAAACAATTGCGGGTGCAGAAAAGTTGGACTGTATTGTTCATCGGTATGCACCAATTGTCAAGGCCAATCTTGCACTAACATTGAATCAAATGCTACAGATGAAGATTGTTTCGAAATTGATGAGGATATAACTGATATATCTCTTTTCTTGGAGCAATCTACACAAATCGAGCAAGAAGAGGAAGAGGACAATGAAGAAGAAGAAACGAGTGACTATGAAGAATTTGATGATGAATGATGATGTAATTTTCTTGCTGTTGAAATTTTCATTAAATTTAAATAAACAAAAAATTTCATCAACAAAATAGTGTCCCATTACATCCCCTCGATCAAAAATATATTGTGTAAAAATGTATTCCTACTGGGGAAACTACGTTAAAAAAAAAGCGCCGTGTACACTACCTCAGAGGTGGTGCGGAAATGTGTGCATATAGTTGAAAATACGATTTTCCTACAGTCTAAAGTCACGATATCTCTAAAGCAATGCTTTGTAGAAAAAAAGTGTTGAGATATTTTTTGTAGACAATTTTACGATCTACAAACTTTGTTCGAACCATTTTTCGATAACTCTCGTTGTTTCAGAGATATACGCGAAAAACGCAAATTTGTGACCTTTGACCTCGAATAAAAAACAACGCACAAGCGGGATCGATGGGGACTTTTGACATATCATTTGTAATGACATATTTAAGGCCCACACAAAAATCCAGCTTGTTGGGAATTAATGCAAACTTGGATCATAATTTAGTCTATTTTGACTGGATTATGTTGTATCTTCCCATTTGATACATGAGGATCTCATCATTTTTGTTATTTTGTTCGCTATTTTGGACTATTTGAAATACTGCCATATCAATACTTTTGTTTACGTACTTACATATATATTTAATAGATTTTACTGAATTGCAGTTTTCAACGTTTATGTGTGCTTGGAACATTTTGGAAAGTAGTGGGTTATATGGTACTACCTATTGATTATATATTTCCAGTTCGTGTCTGCCTTGTATTCTTATTTTTGCTGTGAAACCACCGTTTCTCGGTGATCGTCTTCTATATTTGGGATAGCCGTCATCTTCAGTTTTTGTATCGTCCAAGTATGGTTTTGGATATTATTTGGTACATTTTCCATCCTTCATGCACGGAGCATTGAAGTTTAATGGTCCACATGGTCCGTGAATCATGTTTTTCACTACTATGTTGTATAGTTCCGGATCTTTTTGTGGATTGGGAAAATCAGCTTGGATGATTTTGTCGATATCCGTGGGATAAATTTAATCGTAGCCATATGAGATTGTGTGAGTGAGGTAATCCTCGTTTTTGCCACTCGATTGTATACATCCAGCATCTAACGGTTCCAAAGATGTGGTATTTTGTGATAACTTCAATAAATCTTATTTGTTTTTAGTCGAAAAACTCGGGCTATTATGTCGAGTCGATCCAAGGAGGTTTGTCCGTATTATAGTTGTTCTTTGATTTCTGGCCATGATGAGTTGCATGTAAATGTTATAAAGAGATCAGGTCGTCCATATTTTCTTACATAGGTCATAGCATCTTGAGTATATTCGTGCATATGTCTTGGACTTTCTATGTACGATGAGGGTAAGATTACCATTGTTCCAATATCGTCAATATTGCCGTCATTTATGATCGCGTCTCGAAGGTGGATGTATTCTTCTACGCGTAGTTTCTTCTGATTCAGTCTTATGTAAAGCATCCGCTCTACTTCTATTTTTGCGTACATATCTATCAGAAATTGATGGAATAAACGGCGGGCGTTGAGAATCTGATTGTATATTTCATTGTCTCTGATCATTAAGCGGTAAGCATAGAACTCTTTGGAAGTGACTTTTTTGTTTGTTTCTATGCCTGTTTCAAGATGAATTTGTTTTATATTGAAATGATATCCGTCCTCTCCATGCAGAAATATTAACGGATATTGAAGAGCATCATATAAACGGTGTGTCTCTTCTTCGTTGTACAATTATGTTACGGCTTGTATTTTCATTGTCCACAATTACGATGGCGACTTCATCTATCTGATGTGCATTAAATCTACGTTCGTGTTCTCCATGTGGTCTTTTATCGGCTCGAATTCAATTTAATAGTCATCAGAAATCATGCGGTCTAGTGTTGTTTTGAATATGTAAATCAGTTGATTGTATTTGTGTAAGATCCTCTGTACATCTTGGATTATTTCGCGTCTCAATCCATGAATATTGATCAATTTCTTGTTCATCATCTCCGATGAAATATACTTGTAGAAATTTATGGTCTTCGTTAGGCATTGGTAGTAACGATCCTATTTTGTGATAAATTTGCCCTTGAATTGAAAATACATATTCAAATTCATCTCTATTAGTGTTAGTCGAAATAACGCCTAAAGAAGTCATTTGAAAGCAGGAGTTGTATGATCTTATATTTTGAAAAGTGTTTTGATTCTAGTGTTTCCCCAGTTATGTAATGTAGAAATTCCTGCGGAGGTGCTTCCAGTGGTGGTAATCGTTTTTTTTTCATTCATGCAACAGAGACCTGGTGGTTCTTTGCTGAATTTTTTCGCGTGGCAAAATTGGCAAATGTTATTCATTTTTCCGATTACATATTTATGATTATAATATTTTTTCGTCGGTTCGTAGTGGAATGCTTCCTTTGTTAGATTATCTTTTAAAATTCACAATTCTTCAATACTTTTATTTTCTTTTCTTTCTTTGCTTTTTCTTTGCATTAGTTGTATTGTTATAGTATAGCCATAATAGTGCTCACAGTGCACTGAGTGCAGTCCAGTACATGCGATGTAATATAAATATTTTATTTTATGATGATTTATTGAATACTTATTTTAAGTTTACGTGATAAAGCACTATGAGTCAAAAATTGAAAACATGTCAAAAATAACAAAAGGCATAAGTAAAAAAAAATGTTTTATTCGAAGGACAGTGAAATGTAATTAATTATTATATATAAATTATTTGATATAGTTTTTTTAGAAAAGTTTTAAGGTATGATTCCGTATACTTATAAAAATAAATTGTATCCACAAACACCCAATTATCTAGCCCCAAACTAAGCAAATATTGTGTTATTGCCACTAGATACAGATAATAAACATACTTAAATATATTTATAAACTACTTAAATACATTTAGAAACATCCATGACTTAGGTGCAAATGCTCGTGGCAGCTCATCACACTAACATTTGCCCCTCGCGGGAGTCGACCCGCAACGGCCAGGCATTGTAGTCCGGAGCTCTACTACACCTGATGGTTGTCGATGTAATCTCATATAAACTCATGTAGAATGTATGGGGACCAGCACTACTGCGTGCTGCTGAATTCGGAATCATACCTTTTGTTTCATTTCGAGAGGTAGAGAGAGAAATTATTTTTTTATTTTATAGCTTCAATTATATGTTTAGTTTAGTCATCATTACAACTTATAAGAAAAGTATACCTAGTTTTATTTAAAAGTTATGTTGATGTTAAAGTATTTACTAATTACTTACATACAATTAAACAGAAACAAAAATATTGATATTCATTACAAAGATACGAAAATTAACGAAGTAAAACAAACGAAGTTCCTAGGTTTAACTATAGAACAAGACGTAAATTAGAAAACGCATATAGATAATGTTTGTACAGCAGGCGCAGCGCAAGAGCTGCGCGCGAGCCGCGCGAACGCGATCTTTAAGCTGGCTCGAACGTGAACCAGAACTGCACGCGCGCAGATCGCGCGCACTGTACAAGCCTTGCATGAGTTGCGCTAAAGAGACGCACCAATCGGTTGCAGTAACGGATCGCGTGCCACGCCCGCGCCCACGCCCGCGCCTCGCGCGCGTCCTGTGCATTCGCGGCGCGTTCGCCAGATCTGGACCTATCCTTACAGAGTCAATAAGTTTATATATGCTTTAAAGCAGGTTAGATCTGTAACAAAAACTGCGATTGCTACCTATCATGCATTGTAGGTTCTAAATTACGCTACAGTTTACTGATGTGATATTACTTAATATAAATAAAGCTTTTATTGCCCAAAAAAGATGCATAAGAGCAATATGCGGTGTCCCTCCACGAACATCATGTCGTCCTCTATTTGCTCAGTTGCAATTACTAACATTGACGTCCCTGTATATATTTGAAACATGCGTATTTGTACTGCAAATTATGCATATTTTTAATAGGGCATTTGACATTTATCTGCACGGAACACAAGAAATCAAAATATCCTGTTACTACTAAAACTCCACTAACAATGCAGTATAAAAAAAGCTGTATAACAATGAGTATAAAAGAAAATTCAATAATATACCTAATGAATTCAAAACATTAAATAATAATCAATTTAAAACAAAATTGAATAAGTGGCTAATCTCACATATCATAAAGGAGTTTTTTAAATAATAAATATTAATTTCAACATAATAATGATATGACTGACATCTATGTATCTAATTTAATTTAATGCAATTTTAGATTAATTTTAAATTTATTTTTAGTTCAATTTTATATTTAATTTGCATGCCTCGTGTTGGCTAAACATGCTTGGTACGTTCAATTTAAAACACCTATGCATACCGTGTTTAAGCAAATAAAGATTATTTTATTTTACCTTAATTTATGTTGACGTATTTAATTTGAAAAAGCAAAAAGTTATATTTACTCTGATACTACTTTAAATATAACATCTGTATAATAAAAACTTTTTTCTTAGTTCCTCTTTTGTTATAAGCCGCTCTTACAAGGTTACTTATGGGTAATTTTGTGATTACTCTATGATGCTATTTGACAGTTGACATCAAAGTCTAACAGATGGGGTTAGTGTGTCATGTATGGAGGAAATGTAAGGCGATTTGTTCTGTCAGCCGTATCTTTACTTTTTACATCAATGGTTTAAAGTTTATATTGTTCCTTATTGTTTAATCTAGATTAGCGCGAGCGTAGCCGCGGGCAAATGCTAGTATGCAAATATTTATAGTATTAATACTTTTGAAAGTAAGTTTAAGGTCCAAAAAAGTCCGAAAAACTTAAACAGTAATCATAATTTGTTAACTGTGATATAATATTATTTATTCAATAAGCATCTATCGTAATCAATATTATTAACAACTAGCAGCCCGTCCCGGCTGCGCCCGGGTGGACATTTGTGTGAGGAACTTTGTACAATTAACGTAAAGTATTTTGATGTGACTATAAGCAGGACATAAGTAGTAATTTGTAATTATTATTTATGTAGGTAATAAAAGGTTTATTTTTTGTAATCTATATAACATATTAAAAGAATTGTTGTTCATTTAATTAGTCTCGCTTAAACTTGAGAGCGACTGCACCGTGGAAGTCCAGGAAAGGTTTAAACGATGAGAAATAATGGAAAAAATTTAATTTAAGGAAAATACTAGAAACGCCAAATTTATTTTATCATACACACTATTCGTACAGGATAGGTAGGCGGTACGAAGTTCGCCGGGTCAGCTAGATAAGTTAGATTCTTCATTTAAATTAATAGGTTTTGCCTTTCTTTTTTAATTTTAAACATATTGATTTTCAAGAGATCTTACTCGAGAAAGGGCAACAGTATAATTGCTCATGAGAAAAGCACTATTTTCTTAAGTCGATGCCAACCATCGAGAAAGTTTGTTTATTTATTGTCATCATCATATCGTATGGCGTTTAGGTGCTAGAATCCTTACAAATTAAATGTCGATTCAATCGTTGGCAATGTGAGCTAAGGTTTGATCCGTGGTACCACAGTCGCAGTTGACTGCTTCAGCCCCCACTTATGAAGGTGGTGATTGGAACGTCCGTATCATTTCCTGAACCTGTTTTGCCTTACCCATACTTGAGAAATTGGAATGTAAAACTAAAACCAGCGGGCTTTGATGTCGGATCCACTTAAGTGTTTTTGTAGGTCCTCAAAGGTGTCTAAACATAACTGCCAGTTCATAAATGAAATTATATTCGATAATTTCATTTATGAACTGTGTTTCACATTATGGGTCGAAAACATTCAAGAAAGCCTTTTTAAAAAGTTTACCGAACGTACCCTCTTAAAGTTGGGATTACATAAAGAAATATTACGAGAAAACTAAATGTTGAGGTTAGGTTCTGTTCTACGTAATTTTTATGCCGTCTGACTAACATCACAATAAATTAACTTAGTATGTCATCAAAACTCGAGTACTTACATATAAATAACTTTCTATTTTGGTACACAATGCAATAATACTTACGAAGATAAGCATTTATCTAACAAGCGAACGACACTTAATAGAAATATCTTTGTTTACATTTTTGCAATTTGACAGTATTGAATAAGTTTGTCTCCTTTTTTTGTCTATTCAAAACAACGAATCAAATATTTTATACGCGGCCAATTTTAATCAATTTTACGTTTATCAATAACACTCTTTTTCTTGCACAAAAGTAAATCCAAAATAAGAAATTAAATCAGCGCTGAAGTAAGCCTACGACCACTGATTAATACACCCTCTATAAGTATGTAAGCTAGCTAGCTAGCTTGCTCGCTAGCTACAGAGCTACAAAGCTAACCTAGGCTAGTAATCACTAAAAGTTTTATTAGCAATTTTTAATAATAGTTTTTATTTTCATATTATTTATTTTTTTAATGTATTAAAAAAAATTTAGAGATGTTAGTATTGTTTGCTCAGTAACATTATTATAATTTCATAAAAGTCCAATGCGCGGGCTGTTCCACTAAAAATATTTAAATAATATTTTACAGGGTTGTTTTTTATCTAGTAAGACAGAATATTTTCACTATTAGAACATAAAAAGAGAAAAAAAATTTTTTGGCACCACATATTCATTTACCATTTTTCAAAATTTTTAAATTCACAAGGGCTATAAGTTACTAACGAATGAAAATATCATAATGGAATGGGCTACAACGAAAAAATAGAAATAATACAAATAGAGAACTACCTTTTTAGATATTTCCGAACTTGAAACAATTTGGAGAAAAGCATCACTTTCTACTGTGTCGCAACCGAAAATAATTACAAATCATAGAAGCTTATAAAGTGTAATAAAATTTTCCGTAGATAAAAAAAATAAGAACATAATTATATTATATTTGTTGGAATATTGAGTGTTCGTGTTTCTTCCTCAATTCATTTAGACAATTTATGAGTTTTAGCAAAATTTTGTGTCAAAGCTTACGCCCTAGTTTGGTTTGAAAGAAAGATACATGAAATATACAGATGGGTGCAAAAATTTATTGGAATTGATCCAAATCTCTTGATATTTGCCAGAAAACCTTAAGCAATTAGTAAATACCTTAATTCGACGTCATTATTATTTAGCCATTCAGAAATTACATCTGCCGATGTTATTTAAATGAATAACAAACGGTAAGGGACTTGCTGCAAGTAGAATACCGAAAGTATGAAATGTGCTCCTTACAGGAAGACAACCTTGTGTGTTTTATGTGCCAGGTCTAAATATTGAAGGTGCGTACCAATGTATCTAAAATTAGTCACATAATGTTGTTACAAAAAGTTTTGAACCACGTATGCTTCTTAAAATCACGAATGAAGAAATTATGTCATGAAATCTTGCGGAAATAAGAACATGATTTTAATATTTTAAATTACTATGCATACACGCAGGTTGTCGGTTTTAATAAAAATCAAAAGAAGGCTTAATGCAAGCAAAGCTGACGTCTCAAAAAAATAATGCCTAGATTTGAAAGCAAACAAGATTGTTTGACCAAAAAGTAACGGTTGTTTTTTCTGTTTTTCCTAAGTAAAATGATTTTTTTAAGCTGTCTAAATTTTAGTTTTTATTAATTTTTCTGCTCTTAACTTTCATAAACATTGATTTTATACTAAAAATTTTAGAAATTTAATTAAATAATTGAATTTGATTTTACCTTGTTCTATACAAATTTTTATCAACTTTGAACCGCATGCGCGGGCTAAAGATAAAACTCAATTTGACTTTTTTTTACGTAGCATTACTTGTTTACTCACAAGACAGTAAAATATCACTATTAGAATGCAATCACAAAACTTTTTTTTTTCCATACATGAGTGACCCAGCCTAATTGACAGCGATATTATTGAAAAAAATATAAAGGAGGTCCGAATTGAGCCAAAGTTGCTTTAAGCGTACCCAAACTCTAGTGATATTAAACTAAAATCAATAAATATTTGGAACAAAACGTTTGGTTTCTGCATCATTGAAGACGTTTTGTTATTCGAAAATATAAAATAATTATAATAATTTAATTTCTATATTCGTTTTTAAAAAATAAGTAATGATAGTTTGGGGATAAAATCAGTCAACCCTACTATTTATGATTCCTATAGTTTCCAACATGAACAACCACCAAAAATTTTGAGCCGGAATTATTTGCTAATATTAAGACCGATAATACTTATAGATGAAAATTCACGTTATCCTTTAGCACATAAGATGTTTACTGATCTTTTTTAACACAAACACAAGGCGTAATTTGGCATTTTTTGCTAGTGTCCTTCCACGCTAACCGTGATTAGCAAATGATGGCGGAACGCGCTTCAACTAGTTTTATATAACCTGTGTGACCGGCGGTCATATACTTTTGGCAGAGGGGAACACCTGACAATGTCGTCTCCAGTTGGTTGAATCCTCTAAGGAAATACTACACTGGTCATCACAAAAATCGGCCCACCCTGTTTTTGCACTATTGCTCTCATGATTTAAAAGATTAAGCGTTTAGAAGAACGTTTTGTTTATGTCTAGGGTCGGATAAAATGTCTGACATTAAATCCTCATAAATCTTAATGCACATGAGCGTACTTAATAAACTTTTTTAAAGAAACACTGCTTAGTGCCGGTTTAATGAATGTGTCAGTTTTAACTTTGGCCTTGTTTAGTTTGTAACCAAGTGTTTGTAACATTGTAATTGTTATTGACGATTCTTACTTTATTGATTATTACTGTAATTCAGATTAAATTAGCCTGGAATTATGGATACTACTGAAGCGGAATCGGCCCATATTGTGGCTTTGCTGCGAGAGGATTTGAAGATTACATCTCAGTCGATCTGCGGTTCGATAAGTCTACCAGAGGTTTCAAGAGACTGGGCAGTACCGTAGAAGAGCAGGATCTGGAAGACAAAGGGTCACCACTCAAAGAGATAACCGCTTTATTGTAACATTAGTTCTAAGAAATCGGCACTTTTCTTGTGTAGATCTCCAGCGACAGCTGCGTGAAGTACGGGGTGTGGCTATAAGTGACAGTACGGTGAGAAGAAGACTTTGTGAACGGAACCTAAGACCTCGCAAGCCAGTAACAGGACCAAACTGACCGTAGCTCATCGCTAAGCCAGACCTCAATTTGCGAGGGAACATCTTGAATGGACTATAGACCAATGGGCTTCAGTTCTGTTCCGTCATGAGAGTCCAATGACTTAACATGGCTCTGATGGGCGCCGTAATGTCAGGAGGAGGCCAGGAGAACGTTACGCTTAGTGCTGTAAGAGAACGTTCTGTTACGGTAAGGGCTCTATAATTTTTTGGGGCGGGATATCTGTGACAGCACGTACAGAGCTGGTTTTTATCAGAAAGGGTTCTCTAACTGCTCCACGTTACATAACGGAGATCCTAGAAGATCATGTCGTGCCGAATGCAGGTTACATCGGAGAAAACATTGAGTTAATGCATGATAATGCACGGCCACACGTAGCGCGCATTGTTACACAGTACTTGGAGGAGGTCGGTATGCAGGCTATGCATTGGTCAGCAAGAAGTCCGGACTTAAATCTAATAGAACACATGTGGGATACGTTAAAACAGAAGATAAGAGCTCGAGAACCCGCCCCTGCAACCTTGGAAGCTTTGGATACCGCCATTAAAGCAGAATGGGGCCGAATTCTTCAAGGAAGCATCACCATTTTAAAAAGGTCAATGAAACGGCGAATGCAGGTAGTGATTAGAGCAAGAGAGGGGAACACCAAATATTGACGTGAAAATTTTGTGTCAATAACGTGTAAGACTAAAAGGTTACAGAGTGTTCAACATGAACCTAAAAATAGAGTTAAAACGGGGATTTCTTGTTTTTTTGGTAAATTGGATCATTAAGATTGTTAATTTAGTGACTAATTTGTATAAATAAAGATGTTGTTTAGTAAACAATACGATTATAATAAAATTTCTTTCATTAAAAATATTAAAGTATTAATTTTCGTGTAAAATGTAGGTGGGCCGATTTTTGTGATGACCAGTTTATATAAATTATAACATCTCTGTACCATATTTAAGCGAAATAAAATATTCTATTCTACACACAGTGGCGGGCATTGCTTTTATTTCGAGGTAGGCACTAGATACTAACTAATGTGTTTTATTGATTAAAATCAGTGGTTTTCATCAATAACACACATTTGTAAGCACCTACTGCCTACCTCATTTAATTTAGGTAGGTAGGCACTGCCCAATTGCCTATATGCACCGCACGCCCCTGTCTACACACCTAAAAGTGTGTACATAACCCTCAGTGCGAGAGCCCGACTCGCACTTGGCTGTTTTATCAATTAATAGTTGTACCAAAAATACAAAGCCATAGTTAAGGTACTTACGAATATAAGTATTACGTATATTAAGGCCGCCCACTTAAAGGGTATGTAAAGGAAGTGACCTGGTTTGCACATCCTGGAACTGTAAATAAAAAAAAATGTTTTAATAGAAAATATCAAAATTACAGACCACTCAGCACACACAACTTTTACTTATTGATATTAAAAACTCTGATTATACGTTTAAAAACGTGTTTTATTCATTTTATTCACACATAACGTTCGCTTTATAAATTTCCTAATACGATATTGGAATTCTATATATGCGTATTAAATAATCTCTGACACAATATTTTATACATTTCCTAAATAGCTTCGGAATAGTATACATTTCCTAGGAGTTGCATACGATTCCTAAAATTTATACATTTCCTGTAACATATATTTTAGAAGTATTATACTACAAAAGCGAGGATCGAACCTACAAAATTATTTCACTTACTAGAAAATAAGTATATTAATTTCATTAAGATACGAAAAGTGGCTCCTCAATCCAAATTTTTTTTTTTTTTTTTTTACTTGAGATGGTCTTACAAATGCGCGTATGTTATAGCGGCGACATAAATATTATATCATTTGTGAAAATTTCAACCGTCTAACTATCGCGGTTCATGAGATAGAGCCAGGTGACAGACGGACAGACAGTGACAGACGGACAGCGGAGCCTTAGCCTAATAGGGTCTCGTTGTACCCTTTGAGAACGGAACCCTAAAAAAACTCTGTATGAAATGGAATTCAAATTATTTTTCAGGCTTAGAGCCTGTTTTACAATGTACGGATAAGTTTGTTTATCTTTAGGAATATAGCGTATCGTTTTATAGCGCTATTTGACGTTCGTTAAACAGAAAAAAGTGTTTATTCCTAAAAATAAGTTACAAATAGCCTAAGAACTTATCCGTACATCGTAAAACAGGCTCTGTCTTATGAATAATTTTGAATTCCATAATACCATAGGCAGTTTTTGGTCCTATTATTCATGCTTGAACTTTAAAATACTCTCCTGAATAATCTACTTTTTGGAATTAAAACATTGTGCTCCAAGCCATCGATAAATAAGTCAATGTTTTGAAAGTTGTCAAGTCTAACCAACTGAACAGTGATAAAATCAGAAATTATACATAGCTGAAAGATTTTCCAACCTAAGGTCCGCCGACCTGCCAGGAGCGCAGCGAACAGAAAGAGGTAAACTGAGAACCGCATTAATGCGGTCGAGTGTTTTGTCTAGGAGTTCCCGTATGATACATATTACTTATTGACGGTATTGGTCCCCGGCAATTACTTTTAATTAGGAGCTGTTGAGACAGTCATAGTCAAAAAATATTTTATTGCGAGGCCCCAGATCACGGGTAATCGCTAGTTATAATAAAAAAAACTTACCAAATGTAATAAAACCAAGCAGCAAACTATTGACTTGACTTGAATTGACTATTGAAATAAAATAATATTAAAATTGATAATGCTGATAGAAAAATCTCGGCTTCCAGAATGAAAAACAGAGACGTAACAATGACAAATAAAACTATTTAAAAAATTTATATTTAATTGTTCAAACTCTTTTGTGTTAGGCATGGTATAGCAGTCAAACCCATAGACATAGCAAAGAGGATTAAAATACTTGAGACTTATGGAGTAGTTTTGACAAGCGCCCGGGGCGCGCGTCCGGGGCGCTGCGTTTCGGGCGCTCTGCTAAATTGTATCAAGTTGTATGGAACGGATTATGTCTAGCGGCGGGCGCGCTCGCCCGAGGCGCTCTCCTCCTGGGTAAGGATGCCACCCGTCCGGGTTTCCCCGGATTTATCCTAGTTTAGAGGTTTCTTATTTATTCTGTTTTATTTATTTTTCTATTGCGTCTCGCTGATTTAATAATGTAAGCGCATTAGCGTAGTAAGTCTTTGTGCAGTACATATTCTATCTCCTCTCCTATTGGCTGTAATCGTTTATTTTTTTAGCAGCGTACTGTAGGAAGTTTCTCAAACGATTGTACACTTACACAAAAATAGAAAAAATAACAATAAATTTTGGGTGTTCCCCATACTTTTTTTATTTTTTTCTTTATTTATTTATAAAGGGTTTTTATAAAACAGTTATAATGCCACCCTCATCGTAATTACAAAGATTCTTATCTTCGTTTAATGCCTATTTGGACCATCTTTTACAGCGTTCTGGCGTTCTTCCCCAGACAGTGGCGAAGCCAGAATACTGTTACAAAATCCGACATCTAACATATTAACATTATACTTTATGTAAAAGTTAACTCTTTCGGCTTCGATCCGAACGCATTCCATCATTATATGAACTGTATCCTCTAACTGACCGCATTCTCCATAGTTGGGAGATGGGACCTTTCTCATTAAAAATGCAAAGCTGTTCAAGGGTATGTATCCCGATCGAAGTTTTAGTATGGGGGTCAGCAGCAGATATTGAATCTATATTTGTACTGCAGAAGAGAGCTGTACGGGCAATTTACGGCCTTGGACCCCGAGTCTCCTTAAAAGAACTGTTTAAAGAAATTAATATACTTACAGTAGCATCCCAATTTATTTATGAAAATACAATGTACATCCGCAAAAACCTGTACTTATTCCTTAAGAAAAGTGACATTCATAATCTTAACACCCGGAATAAGAATAAGCTTGCCGTTCCCAATTTCAGACTGCATAAAGTAGGTAATTCGTTTATGGGAAAATGTATTCGCTTTTTTAATAAATTACCAGCGTCTATTGTAGAACTGCCCCTGTTAAAATTTAAATCGCATATTAAAACAACTTTAATGAAAATGATACTGTAAATAATTATATAAATGATAAAAATATTTGGAAATAAATACTGCCCTGCTCGCACAGGTACATTTATTTTTATTTATTTTTATTTATTTATTTGGCTCTTCAACAATGCGTACACCATTACAAGCTAAATTTACAATTCACAAACTTAATTATCTAAGTGCCTCATCTCTTACAGAAAAGCACTACATGTACTAATGAATTTGTACGTGTAAATACACAATACATAGTTTAAAAGTCTATATACTATGTATAAACTATGCGGAATGTGTTTGTTTACTTAATTTTAAATATTTATACTAAAATTAAGTATTTAAAGTAAAATTAATACTTAATTTATCTTGTAATGTAAAATATATACTATTTAAAAAGAGGCTGACAATAGTGAGTTTCTTGCGCTACTTCTCCTCGACGCTAGCCCAAAATTGTCCCGAAGTAGTGGTAGGGAAGAAAAATTGGGACGTGTAAAAGCGCTTAGTTTAAGCCTATTTACAATGTTACAATGTCATTCCTGCCCATATCAGCACTATTCACCCACGAAGAAAGGCAAACATTCGACTCTGCTACTGCAGTTCGAAGGTCACTATTTCGACGTATGTTAGTTCGAAAGTATACAAGTACGATGTACGAAGTATGAAATGCCGGCGTACATTTATTACAAAGTTATCGACTAAGTGTAAAAATTCGACGTATTTGAAGTCTATAGTACACAAGCAAGTATACATATACGGGGTGAATCCAAAGTCATGTAATTCCTTGACAGCATGTACTCCGCTGCTGATATACAGTAATTTATAATATGGGAGCAACTAGAAAATGTTTCACTTCCCCGTACAAGGGGACTCCCATAAAACAAACGCATTTTTTGCCGTTTTTATAGATTTTAGTAGGTACATAACCCTTCGTGCACGAATCTGACTCGTACTTGGCCGGTGTTTTTTGTTTGATTTCGATGTTGTTCCTGTAAAGTTGACGTTTATCAGCAGCTGAAGAATGAAGCTGGAAACATACTATCGGACGCGGCTTACGGACGCGGCTTACAGCCGCGACTGATCAGTGTGCACGGTCATCGGACGTTGCTTGCGGACGCCCTAAGTGTGACCACTTTAGTGTGACGATGATTTAGTAGTAATTTCAGTAGAAAATCTGTATCGTTTAGTAGATTTTGGAAGAAAATTCTGAAAAATAGTAGCTAATCCAAAATACAATTATCCAGGCCAAAAAAACCGACCAAGTGCGAGTCGAACTCACGCACGAAGGGTTCCGCATCATTATCTGTAAAAACCGGCGAAGTGCGAGTCGGACTCGCGCACGAAGGGTTCCGTACCATTTTCTATAAAAACGGCAAAAAAAACACGTTTGTTGTATGGAAGCCCCCTTAAATATTTATTTCAACTTTCTAGCTATCACGGTGCATGAGATACAGCTTGGTGATAGACGGACAGACAGACAGACGGACAGCGAAGCCTTAGTAACGAGCAAAATAAATCACTTTGGTTTTATGGGAGCCCCCATAAATATATATTTTATTCCGGTTTTTAGTATTTGTTGTTATAGCGGCCACAAAAATACACCATCTGTGAAAATTTCAACTGTCTAGCTATCACGGTTCATGAGATAGATAGACAGACGGACAGACGGACAGACGGACAGACAGACAGACAGACAGACAGACAGAGAGACAGACAGACGGACAGCGGAGCCTTAGTAATAGGGCCCCGTTTTACGCTTTGGGTACGGAACACTAAATAACTCTTGTCCGGTCCCGGGGATTTCCTGTAACATAATACTGAATACGGTGATAAGCGGGTTTCTTTTTCGCATACGTTATCAAATCGCTAGCTATCTTATAATAAAAATGTTCATGCAATCAATAAGCACGTGCGAGCTCTCGCGCAGTCGGCGTCCTTCTGACGCTCGGACGCGTCCGCGCCCCGTGCATACCGTCCGCGGACGTTTACGGCTTACAGAAACATCCAGCGCGCCAGATTGCTGTCGGACGTCCGAGCGCTCAAGGTCAGCGAAGGTTACGTCCGCGACTTACGTCCGATGGTTTGCACACCGTAGTGTACATTCAATACCTAGATTCCTTTAAGTCGCGGCTGTAAGCCGCGTCCGTAAGCCGCGTCCGATAGTATGTTTCCAGCTTTACAGCCGCGACTTAAAGGAATCTAGGTATTGAATGTACACTACGGTGTGCAAACCATCGGACGTAAGTCGCGGACGTAACCTTCGCTGACCTTGAGCGCTCGGACGTCCGACAGCAATCTGGCGCGCTGGATGTTTCTGTAAGCCGAAAACGTCCGCGGACGGTATGCACGGGGCGCGGACGCGTCCGAGCGTCAGAAGGACGCCGACTGCGCGAGAGCTCGCACGTGCTTATTGATTGCATGAACATTTTTATTATAAGATAGTTAGCGATTTGATAACGTATGCGAAAAAGAAACCCGCTTATCACCGTATTCAGTATTATGTTACAGAAAATCTCCGGGACCTGGACAAGATTTATTTAGGGTTCCGTACCCAAAGCGTAAATCGGGGGATTATTACTATTCCGCTGTCCGTCTGTCTGTCTATCTCATGAACCGTGTTAGCTAGACAGTTGAAATTTTCACAGATGATGTATTTTTGTTTTTTTATAATTATTTTGTTTATTTTGATTAAGATTATCGCTTTGATTATTATTAGTTACAACTATAAAGCTTCTAGGTTTAGTTTCTACGTTATTTAATTTTTCTTGTATTGTTTCTAATAAATCAGCCTCATTACTAATAAAATTGCAAAATTGAGACAATGACGGTGATTTAGATAAAGTACTGCGATACTCTTCCCAATTTCTACTAGTAACAGCATCTAATTTATTCGACATCATGTAAACTACAAGCGTGTACCAATGTTCCGTGGGTTCGTTCAATGTTTTCAGCGCTCCGATGTTTTTATTAATTGTATCAATGAGATGATGCAAAGACGAACTCGACTCTTTCGAGACGTGTTCAACATTGAACAATGACTGCACGTGATTATTTACTAAAAGCCTACTATTATTGTATCTCTCACATAGTAAATTCCACGCCATTACGTAGTTGTCTCCATTAAAATCTATATTTTTAATTAGTTCGAGTGCGTTTCCCTTTAGAGACGCACGTAGGTAGTGGAATTTACTTATATTGTCGACGCCACTACTGTTATGGATTAGTGACAAAAATGTATCCCTATACTAAAACCAGCACTGATAACTACCATTAAAAGTAGGCAAATCAATTTTTGGTAAGCGAATAAAATTATTGTGTAACGATGCACCTGTTTGTTTGCCTGCCGAGCTCATCACGGACTCGTTGTCGCCAGCGCCGGCACTGGCCAGCAAGCTGCGCGCCTGCGCCGCCAGCGCGTGGTACCGCTCCTCGAACAGGGCGCGTTCCGCGTACTCGGCATCCGGAGTATCCGATTGCACTTCGATGTCCAACTGTAAATTGTCAAATTCCGCGTATAAGGCATCAAATTTACTATATCGACCCTCCAAATCAATGCGCTGCAAATCGGATATGGTTTTATTACTGGTCAAAATATTTAAATGATTGCAAAAATTTGTAAGCTTTGCTTTCATAGCGCTTCGTTTTTTAATCAAAATGGATATATTATCAGTGGCCATAGTAAATAAAATAAATTATTTATAAACAAGAAACTGAGGGAAACGATACTAAATTGCAAGCAAAATAAAATGCGTAGGTAATCTGCACGAAGAATAAAAGAAACGGGCTTGAATAATGAATAGGCGCGTGATCTTGAATGCAATGCGACACAGGTGGCCTGAGCGCACAGCTGATGCGACCTATACCTACGTTAGATCAGTAGGCACAGAAAAATTGATAAGCGGTTGCGCGTGAGCAGTATGCAATTTGAAGCATGCAGATAGATCAAAATAAAGGTTGATAGCTGAATTATGCTTAGTTATTTAGAAGCAATGAAGAAAGATAGAAGAAAAGCTAGTGAAAGGTCGTTAAATTTTAAAATTTAACAGACTAAGAAATTATTTGAAGGGATTTAGAAGGAATAATTGGAACAAACTCACAAAATATCCTTATCATTATCCACAAGGTGACCTGATTCCCACGATGAGGCGATGACTTGCAGATTTTCGACTTCCAAGTCGAAATTTCTCGGTCGAATCTAGACTTCTGGAACCTTGAAGCGTCTCGATGTGTGCAATCAGTGCTTTTCCACTTCTTCTAAACAACACGAAGACCTCAAACAGCGACTTCAATCTCCGTAGGCGATGACACGGCGTTCTCGATGCGATGGGGTCCAAAGTCCACGAACGATCAACCCGCAGATTTAGTACGTTGCGAACTAGTTTTACTAAACACGGCGCAGTAAAGGACCAAATGTTGGGGTCCTAGCTCAGGAATTGAAATGAGAAACGGAATGGACTGTAAAATATAGGTTTACTAGAAATCTACGACTAGTACAATGTGGATAGACAAATAATTAGGAGCGCGCGCGATGTCATCGGTGGCGTGATCTGAAGTAGCGGCCGCAGGCCGCGCGCTCGCGAGCGCCGGCCGAGCACGGCCGATGGTGCGCGAACAAATTTTATAAGTGCCCGGAGGAGGGCCTACATACAGAATAAATAATTTCATTTCATACTATTGAACCTAATAAAATACTTTTAGCTGTATAAGGGCCTGTTTAACAATGTACGGATAACTTCTGAATATGTTCTAGAAAAGCTATATTTTTACTTATCTGAAGGATAAACACAATTTTTGCGTTTCACGACCGTTGACTAGCGCTATATGACACATGAATTCAAGTACTTTTATCCTCTACATATTTTTATCTTTTACCTAACTTTATCCGTAACATTGTGAAACGGGACCTTTTCCGTCCGAAAAAGTACCAAAATCATATCTACCCTACAACATTTTCTCCTATATAACATTGAAAATCAATTTTCTCCTTATTTATGGCATTTAGAAGTTCGGACGATATGTTAGATTCTAGTTAAAAAATAGTAAAATAAGACTATTAATCTGAATTTATTTATTTAGGTTTAGTCTAGTCAATATAGCCGAAAACATTGAGCTCTCAGTTTTGATTGATGTTTTAGTAAAATTTGACTTTGATTTACTTTATAACGATTTACTTTTGCGGCAGCATTTCTTTTTAACGAATTCACAGAGATATCAAAGTTTAATGTATTCAAGTTTTATTTAAGTATTATCTTTAGATAAATTCGTATTTTGCAGATTCCTTAATTCAGACATTACTGAACTGAGGTGAACGTCAGGATGGCACATGTAGTTTCTCTATCTTGATGAAATATATTATCGTTATTAGTGCCAACCTGACGTTCACAAAGAGGGGTCTTAATATATCGCCATAAACCATACAATAATATATTCTATAATTTGGGAATTTCTTAAAACATTTAAGAAATTCTTAACTAAATTTCTGGATAAAAATTATTAACCCGTAGATAGTACTTTCAGCGATCGGGGCTATGCCACTTTTTGCAAGCGTCTGGATTGAGGGCTCAAGATATTACATCATAACATTTTTAATTTACGTTTAAGAAATTTATGGCCCTTTGCTTTATGTTTTACCTATTTTTAACTAAATTGCCTGTAAGTCTCATTAAATTTGGCAAGATTTTAAAAAAAGATCCCTCAATCCAGATGTACATCTTTAATCATACAAAATCATTTCCAAATAACGTTTTGATCGTTATGTTAACATTTTACCTTCAATCCCAAAAGATCCATTGGCCAGATCCATGACGGATCTAATGAGGTTTATTTTTCTCAGTGGATCCTGAATTTCGGGTATGGATCTACTGAGTTTTTTTATCTCAAAATATCCATTAGCTAGATCCATGCTGGATCTAGTGATGTATTTTTTTCTAATTGGATCCTGATTTAAAGGTCCGGATCTACTGAGATTATTTTTTCCCTTTGCCAGGAGATATGTATTTCTCATTAGATACAGTTTTTAAATTGTAGATCCACTAAGAACTTTCCTTCTTAGTAGATCCGTTATAAATAATGTTTTGCTATTAAACCTTTATGGTAAGTCTTTTTATGATTAATAAATTCCTACTGTCAGTCATGTTGACATTGCAGTTTAGTGCATTAATATAATTATTTAGGTAAAATGAGTGAGACCGAAGTGTTGAAATTTATTAAAAGTGGGCGTGGTAATGTTTTATTATACGAGGGCTACAGATTTCATAAGCATGTTCTTTATAAAAAAGGCACTAGTCTTTGGCGTTGTGAAAATTACAAAACTACTAAATTAAAATGTACAGGATCAGTAACATTAAATTCGGTAAGTCATCATTTCTCTGTTTAAAACAGAATACCCTCCTCGAGGTAAAAAAAAACATTTACCAACAGTCTTTTTCAAATTTTTTACCTAAGTATATAATTTGTTTTAGGACAAAAATATTACAAAACGGAAACCCCATTGTGACGCCTGTATTCCGGATGTAGCTTACAATTTAATTGAAGGTACATTACGTGATTACTGCGAAGAAGCAACATATGGAAAAGAACCTGCTCCTCGCATTTATAAGAAAGCACTTTCTTTTATAGAAAGCAAAGGATGGCATTTGGCATCTAATAAACCAGTACCTACTTTTGATGAAAAGAAATCTGGGATATATCGTCAAAGAAACAAGTTGGCTCAAGTTAGTAAAACGAGCACAAAAAGTCCGCAGCTGGTAGAAATACCTAAACAGTATGAAGATTTTGATATGAACCTTCTCAGCGTATAAGTATCTATGGTGGTGTCTATGAAGTGTTAACTGACAACGTGTCATCTATTTCCAATATGTCTTGCAAATAAATAATGTAGCTTAATTATTAAGTTGATTAAAGCCTAATTCCTAAAGGCGTTGCGTTCTCATTTGTATCAATTTAATCAACTTAAATAAAGTGACGATAAAATGACTGACAACAAAACTGTGTCGACAATTCCAAAGACGGCCACACGGGGGACACGATACCTGAATCCTGAGAAGTTTAGCACTGACCCTAGTGTGTCGGGAGCAGAGCTACAATGGAATCATTGGTTCCACACATTTGAAAATTTTATTTCAGAAGAGATAAGTGATGCTTCTCCTGATCTAAAGCTAAAGATTCTCATCAACTATTTAGCTCCCGGTGTATTCACTCTAGTCAGAGGATGTACCAGCTATGAACAAGCCATACAAACACTTAAAAGATCATATGAAAAGCCGAAGAATCGCATTCTCGCACGTCACCTCCTATCGTCCAGGCAACAAAAGCTAGAAGAGTCAATATCTGACTACGTTCGTGCCTTAAAAATATTAGCTCAAGATTGTGATTTTCAAACTGTAACAGCCGAACAAAATCAAAATGATTTTATGTGTACTGCATTCATTTCTGGCATCAACTCTCAAAAAATCCGTCAAAGACTTTTAGAAAACTTGACATTGTCATTTGATGACGCACAAAATCAGGCACTGACACTTGAAACCGCTGAAAAAAGTTTGCAATCTTTTTCAATGCCAAATAATCCGACCTCCTTGCTAAATGCGATTCCTGTTCAAGCAAATGAAGAAAAAGAGGTTAACAATGATTTAGCGGCTGTCAATTTTGGTCAAAGAAGACGTCGTTGTTTTTTTTGCGGTGGAAATGTTCACCAACGCACAAAGTGTCCTGCATTTCATTCGCAGTGCCAATTATGTTCAAAGAAAGGACATTTTGCTAATGTTTGTCGCAGCAGTGGAGGCGGTAGTCCTAAAGTGAATGCGGTAAGTCAAGATACTTCTGCAGAGACAGCATCTGTAATTGCAGCTTCTCCAGGGAGTCTCCGAAAAGCTACTATCCCAATAACTATAAATGATCACACCGCTGATGCACTCATCGATACAGGAAGCTCTGTAAGCTTCATCGACAAAGGATTGGCTGAAGTTCTACGTCTGAAAAAGAAGCATTGCAGCCAGTCTATAACACTTGCATCGCTAAACCATACTTCCATCGTAGAAGGGTCGTGTATTGCAACTATCAAGATAAATAAACATATCTATCAAAAACGGAATTTGCTAATTATCAATAATCTTTGTGCCGATGTCATAATTGGGCACGACATTTTAAAAACTCATTCTTTACTTGTCTTGGACTTCGGTGGCGAGATGGAGCCTCTTAACATCTGTAATGTCATTGAAGCCTCGGTGCCTCCGGCATCGATTTTTACAAACCTCTCTCCTTTTATCAAACCTATTGCTGTTAAATCTCGAAGGCACAGTGAAGAAGACGAAGCTTTCATTAATCAAGAAGTAACCAAACTCTTGGAGGATGGAGTTATTCGGCCAAGTATCTCCCCATGGAGGGCACAAGTTCTTGTTGCTGGAGGGGACAATCATCGAAAACGTCTTGTCATTGACTATTCAAGAACAATTAATAACTTTACTGAATTGGATGCTTATCCTCTACCAAAAATCGAATCAATCATCTTAAAAGTATCAAAATTCAACTATTTTAGCCAAATCGATTTGAGAAGTGCCTACCATCAAGTTCCTATATTAAAAAAAGAACAAAAGTTTACTGCCTTCGAAGCATGTGGAAAACTTTATGAATTTACTCGGATTCCTTTTGGTGTTACCAACGGTGTAGCAGCTTTCCAACGAACACTTGAATTTATCATAGAACACGAAAAGTTGTCTGGAACCTATGCATATCTTGATGACGTGACCATCTGTGGAGCTACCAAGGTTGAACATGACAAAAACCTAAATGAATTTCTACGGGTGGCTGAAAAATACAGACTTACATTGAATCATGATAAGTGTACCTTTTGTTCACAGACCATTAATCTCTTAGGTCACACGATCAGCAATCAGACAATCAAACCTGACAAAACTAGGATACAACCCTTACTTGATCTTTCTGTCCCAAAGGATTCACAGTCACTTAAAAGAGTTTTAGGATTGTTTGCACACTATAGCCCATGGGTAAGAAACTTTTCTCATAAAATAAGGCCATTAATTGACATAACCGACTTTCCACTTTCTGACGAGGCGGTATTACATTTTAATAATTTGAAAAATGAACTTGCCTGCTCTAGCCTACAAGCTATTGATCTTAATGCTACTCTTACTGTCGAAACGGACGCCTCTGAATATGCAATTGGGGCGGTTTTATCACAGAACGAACGTCCGGTAGCTTATTTCTCGCGTTCATTATCTGTACCTGAGAGGCGTCACTCTTCCATCGAAAAGGAGGCATGTGCTATTGTGGAAGCACTTCGCAAATGGCGCCATTTTCTTTTAGGAAGGCATTTTATTTTGATCACCGACCAGCAGTCCGTAGCATTTATGTTGCAAAATCACCACTCAAGCAAAATCAAAAAAAGAAAAAGTGGAGCGTTGGAGGCTTGAATTGTCATCCTATAAATATGATGTTATATATAGACCGGGGAAGGAGAATATGGCTGCTGATGCACTGTCTCGTGTTTGTGCACAGGTTCATACTAATACTTTAGTTGAGTTGCACAACGCTCTTGGACACCCTGGCGTCACACGGATGACACATTGGGTTAGGACTAAAAATTTACCATACTCCGTCAATGATATAAAATCTGTAACTTCTGCGTGCAATATTTGTGCCGAATTGAAACCACGATTCCTTAATTCTCAAGGAAGGCTTATAAAGGCAACGGCTCCATTTGAGCGACTAAGCATTGATTTCAAAGGTCCGATACCCTCGAATAGCAACAATAAATACATTCTGACCATAATTGACGAATACTCGCGATTTCCATTCGCATACTCATGTCGAGATGTATCTGCAGAAACTGTCATTAGATGCCTTAAAGATCTTTTTTTTATGTTTGGCACTCCCCTTTTTGTTCATTCTGACAGAGGATCCGCTTTTATGTCAGAACAAGTCAAGAAATTCTTGATATCATCAAATGTAGCGAGCAGCCGGACTACACCATACAATCCACAAGGCAATGGACAAGTCGAACGCCTGAACGGGACATTATGGAGGACCATACAATTGTTTTTAAAATCTAAGGGCTTAGATGTGACGCAGTGGGAGCAAGTTTTACACGAATCCTTGCACTCGATACGATCGTTACTATGCACAGCCACTAATAGCACTCCTCACGAACGCCTGTTTTGTCACCCACGACGAACGATGAATGGACAGTCTATGCCAACATGGTTAACGACGTCCGGTACTGTACTTATGAAGAAAAATGTTCGTTCTTCAAAATATGACCCTTTGGTAGAAGAAGTCGAGCTTTTAGAATCAAATCCATCTTATTCGTTTGTAAGACTTCCAGACGGTAGAGAAACTACGATTTCTAATAGACATTTAGCTCCTTTACCGGACGGTAGGGATGATACCTGGCTAGAAGACACGCCGCTGGATACAACTGAAGAACCTGAATCTGCTCTGCAACCTGAATCAGGTCATGAAGCTGGTACAGATCACGAACCTGAGACAACTCAAGGCCGGTACTCCAGTAGGTCTCGCAGAACACCAGCCTATCTTACAGATTACATTTTGTAATTAATGTATGATAACAAATACAGCAGGGGAGAATGATATGAACCTTCTCAGCGTATAAGTATCTATGGTGGTGTCTATGAAGTGTTAACTGACAACGTGTCATCTATTTCCAATATGTCTTGCAAATAAATAATGTAGCTTAATTATTAAGTTGATTAAAGCCTAATTCCTAAAGGCGTTGCGTTCTCATTTGTATCAGATTTTTTACTTGACGACTACTCGCATGAAGGAATTTGCTCAAAAGACGCACAAATGCGACTTAAAGTATTAACTGATTATTTTTTGGATGGCACGTATCAAGCTTGTCCAAGACCTTTTCGACAGATATATGTCATTCAAGCAGATATCGGCAGCGACATCAATAGTACAAATATAGTGCCATTAGTTTTTGCTTTTATGACGCATCAAACTACAGAGGCGTATAGGATCCTATTTGATTTAATTAAATCTAAGGTTCCAGACTGGCAGCCCAAGAATGTCACCATTGATTTTGAAAAGGCAGCTATGATTGCACTGTCAAAAATGGACGTAGAAATTCATGGTTGCCACTACCATTTTTCTAATGCCCTATTTCGTAAAGCGAAAGCTTTAGACATAAAGCTAACTAAAAAAAACAGGAGAATAATAACATTATGTGTCAAACTGGCTTTACTTCCTGAAAACCTTATATGTGATGGCTGGGATTATATTAAGAGGGAGATTTCGCCAAACGAGGACGAGCTAAGTAAATTTGTAAATTACTTTCAAAAATACTGGATGAACGACTGCTATTATGAGACCTGGTGTGTTTATGGACTGCGCCATCGCACAAACAATAGTGTAGAAGGTTGGAATCACGGCATAAATACGAACATTAATTGATTGCACTTAAAAAAAAAAGAATGTCTGCACAATTATGACATTTATCTGATTATTTTAAATATTTTATTTTGTCTGTGTTATAAAATGAGTTTGTAGTAAGTATTTTTATTTCCTCACAGTCGAAATGAAAAGTAATATGTTTAACTCGGTTAAAAGGACCCATTGCACCCTCGAACTTCGTTCGAGCGCCAAAATATCTCGTGTGCAAAGGGTCGCTTTCCACACACAGATTATATAGAGGTCTCCACCCTTGGTTTACAATCGAATATTGTTTATTTTTCCACTAAGGAATATTTAAGTTTTAATAATTATTTTTCAAATGAAAATAAAAAATTTCTTATTTGTGATTAGACTTTTTCGATTTCTTCCTATCCTACCGTTTAACCTCTCTTATTTGCAAATAATCTTAGTAAAATTTTCATTAGACATTTTACTTAAAGTTTTTTATATAAACAGACCTAATAAGAAAAAAAAGTCACTGGACCCATTATAGATCTGGCCAATAGATCTTCAGAAATTGAAACTTTCCATTAGATACATTTTATGTAAAGTTTTTACATAAATAGAGCTAATGAGGAAAAAAATTCACACTAGATACATTATGGATCTGGCCAATAGATCTTCAGAAATTGAATCTTTCCATTAGATCCATGTTATATATAAATAGAGCTAATGAGAAAAAAAAAACACACTAGATACATTATGGATCTGGTCAATGGATCTTTTGAGATTGAAGGACATTTTAAAGTGTTTAATCAAACATTTCAGCTAACTGAGTACTTATCCTGCAGTGGAGAGCGCGTAGTGTGAGGACTGAGGGACCACACCTTTTGTTACATAATTTTTTATTAAATTATTTACGAACTGTAGTACCTATTCGTTTTACAAAATGCTTGTAACTTTTACTACAACTTCTGGTCGGTAGAATTGGTAAATATCGAGTGGACTCTCAGTCCACACACACATTGAACTGGCATGCACGCCCACGCCACCTCGCACGCCCACGCGCACGCCCACGCCCCCGCGTTGGTTTGGCTGAAGCTTAAGTCGGTGTTTTAGTCTCAGTAGAGCCGGATACTGTCACTGTTAATGTAAATAGATTGCTAGTTTACCTAGAGATATCGTTTATCTTAAAATAGCTCTATAATAGGGTTATAAAAATAAAATAAAAAAATAAATAATTTATTTTTATTCAACTACTGACAATTTGAGGCGAATTCATCTTAAATAGTTTCGACATAAATTAAAAAATATAACTGCGTAAAATACCTTCCACCTTCAGACAATTTTATTCACACTAAAAACGTTGAGCACATTTTTTTGCACTGTTACATATTCTTGTACATACGCCAAATAAGAAAATATAAAAATGGGGCTCGACAAACTGAAACAACAAGATATAACATTATCAGGGCGAGCGAAGTCAGCCCTAACACTATCCCACAACCTCAGCATTTTTCTTTTCTTTAACATAGTAATTTAATGAAAATCTAGATACGTATCTGTAAAAAAATATATTTTATAACCATTAAAAAAAATAAGATTAACAATATTGTACTACTATTAACACAATCTGTTTAAAAACCAAAGAGTTAACAGACTGTTTTGTTACTAACGCCATCATTTATTAGGGTGGATCCGCAGCGCCAATTTAAGGCGGGAGTATTTTACTTTTAGTCATCTTCCGACGGATTTATTCATAAAACTAAGGAACTTATAAGAAAAATAAAAATACTATTAAAATATTTGATCTTTTATCTAATGTCTCGGTGAAACCAAAACACGATAATAATAACTTGGCTCGATAGAAAAAAATATCAAAAATATGTCGTTTAATGATTTTTGGATCGATTTTCTGGAAAGATTTTATATGATACAAGTATGTAAAAATTAAGCAGTTTACTAAATATCAAAATTTGCTAGTGTCTCGGTGCAAAAAAAATCAATATTGTTATGTTATTAAGTACCAAAGATTAAAAAAACCTCGAAAACCATGCACAAAAGGCGTGCAAGCCGCCCCGCCAGTGTCCAGTAGGACGTTGCCGAGGTAGGACCTGTGTTCTGTTGCGCTCGGACTCCCCCCGCCCCCCGCACACCATCGCAATAGTTACGAAATTTAATCTTGTAAATATTTAGATTTTTTGTGTGGAGCCAGGCATACCTCAACCACAATTTTACTTTATTTGGTGTTACATCAATGAAAATACAAAATTATTACATGTACAAGAAATACTCTGTAAATTTTTTTGGAAGTAATACGGTGATAGTACATACATAATTTACAATTTAAAATGTAACAGTATATTTATATTTATTGATAATTCGTAATTGCTATGACTAGTAAACAACCGATTATAAACCCCTATAGACCGTGTTTAGTCTCAAATTAGAGGTATCGACTAGTTCTACACGATTCTTAGGTTAATTAGTTTATTGACTTTAATTTGTAAACCAACGATAATAGACCCCTCGTGTTTGGTCTGAAATGAGAGGCCTCAACAAGTTCTACGCGTTTATTTATTTTATTCTTAAGTACAAAATGTGTAGTAGGCGGACTTAATGCCATTGGTCTCAAATGAGGGATCTCAATAAGTCATACAGGTTTCTTACATATTTTTGTATTTTAATTTATTTATAAAACTAAAATAATATTTACAAACAAAATTTACACAAATGGAATGGCATAGCTTTATAGCTTTACTACATACCGTTGCCGTTATATACCTATAGGTTTAGCTATAATTATTAAACTAACGCTAATGGATCCCTTGACTTTTGGTCTGAAGTAAAATTTGCATGACTAGAGTTTGCTCCCGGGAATTAATTGGTCTTAAATTATTTAATTGGCTCCAAGTAACCTATGGTTCCCGCTGCTCGGATGTACCTACAAACAGAAGAACGCCCTTTCCCCTTCGTCAAAGGTGTCATTTAAATTTTTAAAGTGAAAAAAGATTACACAAAAATGGCTATATTTTGTGAATAAATCCTCAGTTAAAAAATCTGTAATTTACACTGAGCTTTTTAACACGAGCACGACTAATCAACACAGTATTATTATCATAGTTTTTTATCCGGTATCGAACGTAACGTATCGAACGTAACGTATCGAACGTAACGTATCGAACGTATTCTCGGTATTTCCCGGTACTTGCTGACTACTGTACCGAGGATTCAAAAATCAGTTTCAGCACCGGTACTGCACAGCCTACATTCTACTACTTATCCTACTACTGATCCTTACTTTATTTTTTTGCTACAATTAGAAAACAAATCTCAAATATGATCATATACAACAACTACTTTGGGAAACTTTGCTACAGAAGTGCATGTATTTTGTTTATTGTATAAATTGGCATTATCGTTTGAGGACATATACCCGCTATTCTGACGCGTCTGAAGTCTGAACTTACAACTATTATCATATTTATAAGTACTTAAATGACACTGTCTAAATTGTTTGAAGCTCAGGCTGAAGCTCAAACAATTCACGGACATGATATTCAGATAAAAATAATATTGTCTAAAATCTTTAATTATTGAATGTTACTTTTAAAAAATACATATCTCTGTATCACTCAGCTTTTTTAAGTAATTCAGTTTTTATCTGCACTTTATACTGATCTCTATATTCGCCGCCGTTAACCAGACATTTTAAGAACGCTGACTTGACTAATTTAGTTATTATTCTATGATAGCGAATAGAGAAAATAGGGAACAGGGAAAAGTATATATAAAATAATTTCAGGTAATATTATATTTCTCTAAAAGAATTGCAAAAAGGGCAGGGAATAGGAGGAGGAAGATTATTTTTCCCTAAACATCTTGTCCACGCGCAGGCCAAAATTGAACATTTTCCTTTTCTGTATTTTTTTTTTTTTTTTTTTTGTTTACAATGTTTAAGCATTTCTGATCTTAACCAATAGTCAAATATTTGTAAAAATATTTCTATAGGGTGTTGACGGTAGTATACTACTCAGCTATACATATAGCTACAACATTGATCAGAATACGCTGGCTTTGACAGCGAGAAAAACACTTGAGGAATTTCATCTTGTCACGTGACGTCCTCGGTAGCTTAGTGGTCAAAGCACTCGCCCGGTATGCGATGGGACGTGGGTTCGAGTCCCACCTGAGGTCGATGATTTTTTTCAAGTGTTATTTATCTTCAATTAAACCTTGCATGGAATTGCTAAAAACAAAAAAAAAAAATTACAATGTTTAAGCATTTCTGATCTTAACCAATAGTCAAATATTTGTAAAAATATTTCTATAGGGTGTTGACGGTAGTATACTACTCAGCTATACATATAGCTACAACATTGATCAGAATACGCTGGCTTTGACAGCGAGAAAAAACACTTGAGGAATTTCATCTTGTCACGTGACGTCCTCGGTAGCTTAGTGGTCAAAGCACTCGCCCGGTATGCGATGGGACGTGGGTTCGAGTCCCACCTGAGGTCGATGATTTTTTTAAAGTGTTATTTATCTTCAATTAAACCTTGCATGGAATTGCTAAAAACAAAAAAAAAATTACAATGTTTAAGCATTTCTGATCTTAACCAATAGTCAAATATTTGTAAAAATATTTCTATAGGGTGTTGACGGTAGTATACTACTCAGCTATACATATAGCTACAACATTGATCAGAATACGCTGGCTTTGACAGCGAGAAAAAACACTTGAGGAATTACATCTTGTCACGTGACGTCCTCGGTAGCTTAGTTGGTAAAGCACTCGCCCGGCTTGCGATGGGACGTGGGTTCGAGTCCCACCTGAAGTCGATGATTTTTTTCAAGTGTTATTTATCTTCAATTAAACCTTGCATGGAATTGCTAAAAACAAAAATTTACAATTTTTAATTTTAGTTTAAGTTTAGTTGGTTAGGCTCCTTACTTTGTAAAAAAAAAACAATTGTTGTTTAATTTAAAAATAGCATTAAAAATAATATAAAATGTAATGCGAAAACACATAAAATTGAAATTTGTATGTGTTGCCTTGACTTTTTTGATGTGTGTATGTATTATTTGTTCCAAAACTATTCACCGAAGCATCTCAATTGAGGAGCCAGTATAAATGTGCCATATCTCCCTACTCACTCATTTTTAATTACGGAATCTACGAGCTACGAATCTACAAATCTTATATACTTACTACTAAATGGTGTAGAAATTGCGCTTAAGTCGAACAATTGCTTCTTTGAAAAAGAACTAGTTGTATTTATGGCGCGTTATAAAAGTCGCTGACATAGCCCGACAGATTAGCCAGCTAAAGTGGCAATGGACGGGGCAAATAGCACGTAGAACTGACGGCCGATGGGGCAGAAAGTTCTGGAATGGAGGCCTCGTACCGGCAAGCGCAGCGTGGGACGTCCACCCACAAGGTGGGCAGACGACATGGTAAAAGTCACAGGACGCTGGATGCAGGCCGCTTCCAACCGTTCGATCTGGAAATCACTGGGGGAGGCCTATATTCAGCAGTGGACGTCCTGTGGCTGAGATGATAATTATGATGATGATTTATGGCGTGAGGAGCCACATAACATAATGTATAATACTTTTTTTATTTTAAGATAACCGATCATAGATTTTGCGTTTTTGTTTTACTCGAAAATGCTACAAAATCATACCAAATTATATTAAATATTAATCCATTGAGTTTCTAGGTCTGACGTGGCTCCTCAATCCAAACATTTGGATTGAGGTGCCACTTTTATTTTTATATATTTTTGAAGTACTACAAAAACAAATACTACAAAATCGAGGATCGAAAGTACAAAATTATATGATTTCCTACTAAATTAGTATTTAATTTCATTAGATACGAAAAGTGGCTACTCAATTCAAATGCACATTAATTTAGGCTCTATAATACGATAAATAAAGAATTTTATTGCATACCATAAAATGAATAACTTAATAAATGTCGGCATCCGCGGATGCCAGCGCCGGCACCCATAGTGGCTGCCGGCGCCGGCAGCAGAGGCACTGCCTAAAACATTACCTAATACAAATCAGAAAAACAATAAAAGTATGTATAATAAAGTGTAATATTCGATGCTTCCATTAATGATGAAACTAGACTTGAAACCATGTTCGTTGTTTTGTACTCTAAAGTGGGGGTAGCTTTGATGAAATGGTCGGCAACCGACGAATATTGGGGCAGTCTGAGTGTGACCATCGAAGTGAATAGTCAGCTACCCCAACGTCTGCTAATTGATGTGTTAAAAGTAAAAGTGTTGTGCTGAAATTATATCTTTTATTTGGACAATTTACCCTGGTTCCTGATACTTACTTATAGTTTCGTCATGTCCGTTTGTCTGTCTGTCTGTCAGTCCGAGTATTTGTTTGGAGACTGTTGACTTTATAGAGCTGTAATTTTGTGGAGGTTTCTGTATCAATCACGCCGAGAAAGTGGTAGAATAATATTTTGAAAATATAGCTTTTTAGGGTAGCTCCCATTACATTTAACGTGGGGATGAATTCTATTTTCATCGTCTAATGTACGGGTTGCCAATTTTTTGATTTAGGAATCCGTTTGCCAAATATTAAACTTCAAAGTGCCAATTTTGAAGTTTAATATTTGGAGTAGGGCTCCACCCCCCCTCCCCCCTCTAAAAGCTAAACTATTGGCTTGAAAAATTCATGATAATAGTGGTTTTCATAAAATTTCAAGGAAAATCATAACGGTTACGATAGATCAGTTAGTTTAAGAGTAAAAGTCGTTGAAGTAGGTCGTTAAAAAAATCCTTAGAGGAATAAAAGTGACTTAAATTAAGTAACGACTGGCAACTACGGAACCCTATATTGCGCGTGGCACGACACGCACTTGGCCGGTTTTTAATATATATAATCATTGCCGTAAATAACGAAATATTCTGTTAATTATTTTGGTTTTCTAACATATAGTAGTACAATAATATGAAGGCAATGAATACATATTTGACAGTCTTCAATATTTTTAAATGGTCACTTACAAATAATATTTTTTTGACAGATAACATATATGCATTTGAATTACTATGTTAAAGTACAAATCTACAAGGCGTAATAGCTGTTCAGTAAAGTGTACCACAACAATGCTCAGATTGTGGGATAGTGTTTTATGATCTGTGGTTGTTTGTTATGCACACAGATTGCATAACACACAACCACACGTCCACAAACTAACGCCCACTTGAGTAGGTGGGCTTTAGTTACCCTTCAATATGAAGTACAATATTACTGTAGTACGGTCGCGGTCAGAAAATGTTTACCAGTTTACTAAAATCTAAAATGCCATAACAAGTTACTTATTACTTTTCGTTCTTTTACTTAACAAAACTCACCACGCACAGGGGTAAAACGGGGGTTCCATTAAAAACCATTAAAAACCAATTTATTTCTGTAAATAGGCTTAAACTAAGCGCTTTTACACGTCCCAATATTTTTTTTCCCTACCACTACTTCAGGACAATTTTGGGCTAGCGCCGAGAAGAAGTAGCGCAAGAAACTCGGTCACTATTGTCAGCCTCTTTTTAAATAGTATATATTTTACATTACAAGATAAATGTACCTGTGCGAGCAGGGCAGTATTTATTTCCAAATATTTTTATCGTTTATATAATCATTTACAGTATAATATCCTTTTTTCATTAAAGTTGTTTTAATATGCGATTTAAATTTTAACAGGGGCAGTTCTACAATAGACGCTGGTAATTTATTAAAAAAGCGAATACTTTCAAAGTTCGTTACGTTCAAAGTTTGAATGGAGCACTAAGATCGCGAGGTTAATTCTTTAACTGAATTATTTGACATTCATTTATTCACTCAAAATCAAATCTAATGCCCGCACTTCACGCTCGCCGAGTGGAGGCGAGTGGTGGCGAGCGCGAGTGTAAAGAGGCAACGCTCGTGTCGACTTGTGTGCACTCGCCTCGCCTCGCCTCCGCTCGCTATTTTGTCAAAGATCAAAGCGGCGAGTGGCGAGACGAGCGGGGCCTCCACACGCTCGCGTGTTTTTTTAGTTCAGTGTTCAGTCGGACGTTGCAGAGTGCGGGCGTGCGTACTTCTGAATACCTTCTGATTAAGCTTAGTGAAATAGCTTTCGGAGTGTGCGGCGAGGGCGGCGCGCCGCCTCCCCCGCGGCGGGGGAGGGGTTCGTTGTGTTTACGCAATCTATTATGCTATTTATGCAACAGCGAAAAAAACATTCAAGACCAAAGAGACAAAGCTGCCGAAAACTTAAGAAAAGCCGCACAAAAAATGAAAACCCGATCAAATATACAGTGTTCTACTAAAAGATGTGCCTGTAAGAAGCATTCAGTGCTATGTAATTCTAGATGTCATGATTCCTCTTCTTGTCTGGACAAAAATTAAAAAATACTTTTAAAGAATCCAAGATCTCAACTTAGTTGATAAGAAATAAAGGTATATCAAAACTGTTGATTAGCTTTAAAAGATTTTAAATGTTTGATTAGTTTTAATTGTATTGTTAATGTGTAAATTCCAAAAAATATTATCGTTTTAATTATAATTAAAATTATTTTAATACGTGTTAATGTCACAAAGTATTGTAACTAACTGCAGGATACATAAAGTTGATTTTTTAATAAAGTTAAAACCAATATAATATTAGAATAGTTTGTTACGGGATTGCTACCATGTACGTAACAAACTATTCTAATGTTAGTGACCATGAAAGTTTAAAACAATATACAATATAATATTGTTTCATTAATTATATATGGTATATTTCTATTTCACTAAGCTTAATCAAGTAATATATTTATAACACTGAACTTAATCTAGTAATATAAGTATATTACTAAACTTGTGACCGTTTAGTAGCTATATTCCTAGTGAGATAGTAATGAATCGCTTTCGTATAACTATGTTCCGGTATATAATTGTATCCCTAGGGATATAGCTATGTTACGGCTTTATCTATCTTACTGCGACCTATACACTTATGAAGCAATAAATGAATATGAATGAATATGAATACCTGCTACCTCAACTCCCAGCGAAAGGGGTTTATCGATCGCTGGGCTAATATTAAATGACAAAATCAGACGACTAAGCCCAAATAATGCCAATAAAATAATATTTGTCCACGATAATTATCCTTATTGTCAAAATTGGTTTGATAAATAAATTCCTTCTACAATCACACCAATTTACAAACCCTAAACTAAGCAAAGCTTGTATTATGGTGACTAGGATAGGTCCCTAAGTTATTTATTTCTTTTTACATAGGAAAAAATATTACAACAGTTCAATTTTTGTCATCTGCTTTTACTCCAAGATTTTTTATAATTATTATTTTTATGCAATAGAAAGCAAATAATATAGCATAGCAGTGCCGCAGCGCCTTTCTAGCGTGCATCTTGGCGGACGGTTCGGCGGCAACTGAGCTAGCCGAGCGTGATGAAGGGTACCACTCGCCTAGGCACCGCTGAAATATGCCAATTTTTAACTTGCACTTGTGACCGAACGGTTCTTCTAAAATAAAACTAAGAAGTAATATTTGTAGAGAATTTAAAGTACTTTAATTAGTAAACGTCAGGATGGCACATGTAGTTTCTGTATCTTGATGAAATATATTATCAACAATAGTACCTAAACTCTACTAAACAGTACCTACACATAAATAATCAGTACCTAAAGCCTTATAATGTTAAACAAAAAATCTCATACAGCTGCCATTCTGATGTCAGGATGGCCGGTGTATTGTCATATCATGCTTACAGCTACAACTATCACTCCGGAACCTATGCCAATTTATTGTACCTAAATAGTAACTACTTAACCATACAAAACATAAAGAAATATCATTGCCTTTAATGGCAATTTAAATTTTGCTCCTTAGTCGTTAACACTTACAAAAAGTTGATTAGCAAAACTTAGTTTTGTATGTTTAAATTATTTGCTCATTTACTTTTTGCAGGCGTTAACGACTGCGGAGCAAAATTTAAATTGCCCACTAAACGCAATGATAACGGAAAATAATACGCGACCAAATTAGGTGGATTTTGGTTCCGTTAATGTTGGAATGATAATGATCACTATTATGAATTAGCAGGACTTTTATGGTGCATATTTTTACGGAATGTTAGGGACCTTTTAAATAAATTTCTCATAAAAATATTTTTTTTTTTATTCGCCAAATTCGATGTATATCGATATTTGAGTATGTTAGTTAATTTTCTCGGGTAATTAAAAATTCACGGTGTATATATCATATTGTTTCAGTCATAATCTATACATTTAAATGCTTTGTCCTGAATGACTGCCTGACGGATCAACGCACAGCCTAAACCGCTGATCGTAGAGACCTGAAACTTGGAGTGTGTATTTTTTGTATGACATAGGCATTCGATAAGAAAGGAGTTTTCGAAATTCAACCCCAAAGTGGGTGAACCCGGGGGGCAAAGTTTGTATGGGACAACGTGATTCCATTTTGGGGGTGATTTGCTTCGAAGTTGATATCAACACTTCTTAGTGCTATAAATGAAGAATTAAAAATAATTTATTTTAAAGACGGTTGTCATGTCATTGTCATGTAGTGTCAAACACAAAGACATTGCAAATACATTATTTTGATGTGAAAAAAATGTGTTCGTAATCTTCCTTAAACTTAGGATTCGCTACCATATCTATGTAATCTTCTTTATATATATATAAAACAAAGTCTTATTTGTTACAACACTTATAACTCGAGAACGGCTGGACCGAGTTTCATGGTGTGTAATTTGTTGGATTTGTCTCCGCCCCAAATAGTAGAATGAATAATTAAAAAAAGGTAAAAGTTGACAAAAAAAACTGTTAGGCGTTACGAAGTTCGCCGGGTCAGCTAGTTATTAATAAAAGTAAACTAACTGATCTGAAGACTGGAACTACAAGATTTCTATATTACAACAAAGTTCTGACGGTACGATGGAGGTACGGTATTTTTTGAAGCAGGAGCAGGGGACGCAATCATTGAGGATAATGTACTTAGACGCAATTATTTTACATAAATTTTACATTAATTTGGGGCTAGCCAAGTAAAATAAGGCGGACTGCAGCATCGCTCTGTTAATTCTGACCATTAACATGACAGAAGAGACGTTACTAAAACGGATGAGATTTGACCATTGACTTATATATTACTTCGTAAGGACAGGGCGGACCACACCTCTGGGTGTTGGACCTAAAGAGACCCGAAAATGACCCGACCGAGGCCGATGTGACGTAGTCAGTAATCGGCGGTCATCGGGATCTGACATTTGTATGAAAAAATAAAAATGCCTAGATGTTCACTGAAAGGTTGCTTAAATTACGACAGAAAGGTCATTAAAACAAATTCTAATATTACTTCTCACCAATAACCCGCATATTTGATAAACACTAAACTTATTTACATTACTTTTTAACTTCTTTGTCAATTTTACGAAGCAACGCCATATTTACCGCGCAAAATCGATACAACTTTGTAGCGGCGTGCATTAGTTGTATGGTTATAGTATAGCCATAATAGTGCCCACAGTGCACTAAGTGCAGTCCAGTACATGCGATGTAATATAAATATTTTATATTATGATAATTTATTGAATACTTATTTTAAGTTTACGTGATGCACAATGAGTTAAAAATTTAAAACATGCAAAAATAACAAAAGGCAAAAGTTTAAAAAAAAATGTTTTATTCGAAGGACAGTGAAATGTAATAAATAAAAATATAAATTATCTGATATAGTTTTTTTTTAAAGTTAAGGTATGATTCCGTATATAAAAATAAATTGTATCCACAAACACTCAATTATCTAGCCAAACTAAGCAAATCTTGTGCTATTGCGACTAGATACAGATAATAAACATATTTAAATACATTTATAAACATACTTAAATACATTTATATTTATTGATATTCATTCTATCGGGTGTAAAAAAAAGCTTAACGAAGCCGAATACCACATATTCTACGTATTATTACGATCATTTTTTTCTTATACACTATACCTGGGAAATGACGGGTTACCGAGTTATTGACAGTCAAAGTTACAATTTTTTTTCAGAGATTTTTACAAAATTGCCTTCTATTTGATAATACTAAACTTTTTTACAAAGAAACATGATCCACTTACACACACAGGCATAGTCTGTGGCGTGCGCGCTATACATTGCGGGTTAGAAATAAGTTATTTTTTTTGATACCCAAAAATAAAAGTCATTTCCCAGCAATTATATTTTTTGCTTTCTACTTGGTTTTATGTATAGAATTCGTGGTTTAAGGCTTTGTTAAGCCTTTTTTTACACCCTGTATAGACACGAAAATTAACGAAGTAAAACAAACGTAGTTCCTATGTTTAATTAAATAACAAGACGTGAATTGGAAAACGCATATAGATAATGTTTGTACAGCAGGCAAGAGCTTTGGCAAGAGCTGCGCGCGAGCCGCGCGAACGCGACCTTTAAACTGGCTTGAATGTGAACCAGAACCGCACGCGCGCAGCTCACGCGCACTGTACAAGTCTTGCATGAGTTGCGCTAAAGAGGCGCACCAATCGGTTCCAGTAACGGATCGCGTGCCGCGCGCGTGCAGCTCGCGCGCGTGTAGCTCGCGCGCGACCTGCGCATTTGCGGCGCGTTCGCCTGATCTGGACCTATCCTTATAGAGTCAATAAGTTTATTTATGATTTAAAGCGGGCCTGATCTGTAACAAAAACTGCGATTGCTACCTATCATGCATTGTAGGTTCTAAATTACGCTACAGTTTACTGATGTGATGCACTAATATAAATAGAGCTTTTATTGCCCAAAAAAGATGCATAAGAGCAATATGTCCCTCCACGAACATCATGTCGTCCTCTATTTGCACAGTTGCAATTACTAACATTGACGTCCCTGTATATATTTGAAATATGTGTATTTGTAATGCAAATTATGCATATTTTTAATAGGGCATTTATACTTTTTCGAAACGAAAACTCCCGCGATATTGCTATCTCACTTCCTCCGAAGGGTGGGTGTCCCAGGCAATACCGTATAGTGCGCCGCTATTCTGACTCACTATTCTGTTATGTACCTACTATGGTATTGCCCGGGAACCCTTATATACTTCCCTAACAGGCCCTATATACCAGTTTATTTACTATAAAAATCTTAACCTATTACATGTCTCTATCTATATATATACAAAATTTCAACACTAAAGCTTAAACTAATAGAGTTATTAACGATTCTATTTTAAACTATGTACCAAATTACAAAAACGAACAAACAAAATTAACGAAAGGAATCTATAACTAAGTATGTACAATTTTTTTAGGCCGTCGTGCACATTACTCCCGCCGTGAAGCGGTGTCGCAGCGCTTCAGCTTCTAGGTGTCACGACGGTCTCGGTGGTCTCGGTGGCTTCGATGGGTAGCACGACGAGCTTCTTTGTAGGGCGCCTCAGGACTCCGGTTCGGGTGGCGATGTCTGCAGCTCGAACGATGCCGTCATGGCCCGGGTAGGTCTGGATTACCTTTCCTCGGGGCCAGACGTTGCGGGGTAGGTTGGAGTCTGCTACCAGCACCAGGTCGCCGATCTTCAGGGGTGCTCCGTGGCCGTGGGGCTCCCGCCGGTATTGGAGCTCCGGCAGGTATTCTCGGACCCAGCGGCTCCAGAACTCGTCGGCTAGTCGCTGCGCCTGCCTCCAGTGGTGGCGGCTGGCGACGTCGGCTTCGGTAAAAGTTCCCGGCTGGTGGATACGGCCCGACCCCCCGAGTAGGAAGTGGTTGGGGGTCAAGGCTTCGGCGTCTTCGGGGTCCACGGAGACGTGCGTCAGTGGGCGGCTGTTGACGGTGTAGTCCGCCTCACAGAGCAACGTGGCGAGTGTTTCTTCGTGCGGATGTCGTTCTTGCAGCGTTGTAGCTAGCGCGGTCTTGACCGAGCGGACGAGTCTCTCCCAGGCCCCGCCCATGAACGGTGAGCTGGGCGGGATGTAGCGCGATTTTTCTAAAATTCAACCCCTAAGAGGGTAAAATAGGGGATGAAAGTTTTAAATAAATGAATAGGCCGAACCCTTAGGGCCAAAAACTTTCAATTTCACACACGTATTCCTCGTACGACGTAGGCATCCACTAAGAAAGGATCTTTTAAAATTCAACCCTCAAAAGGGTGAAATAAGGGATAAAAGTTTGTATGAAACTTTTTATTCCTTATACATATTTGCATGAAATTTCGTATGAATTGAGTACAGCAAAAACGATGGTTACGTATATCAGCGTTTTCTAAATATCAACCTCTAAAGGGGTAAAAGGGGAAAAAGGGGAAGGGGATGTAAGTTTTAAATAAACCCACAGGCCAAATCTTTAGGGCTAGAAACTTGAAATTTCACACACGTATTCCTCTTATGACGTTGGCACCCACTTAGAATTTTTTTAAAATTCACCCTCTAAGGAAAATGGGGGTCCAAAGTTTGTATTGAAGTCGGTCAGTTTTAAAGCTAAGATCTCCAAATTAAGTTTTTACGGTTATGTATGAAAATTTAATCATATTAATCTGTGTTTTTGATAAAAATGAAAGGGGGATGAAGTTATGTATGGAAAGTCTTTCGTTTTCAAAGTACACATTACTAAAATTATTATTTAGGCTTATGGTTAGGAACTCATTCAAAAAATTGGAATTATAAACCTTAAAAGGGGTGAAAAGCGGGTAAAAATTTGTATTTGAAGTTCATTATTTTCTAACTGTGGCAGAACCGATGAAAGGTGGAGTAAACAGGTTTTTGAGTAGAGATCACGTCTAGGCAAACGTAGTATAAGACGATGGACCGACGACCTTAGGAAGATGGCTGGCAGTAGACTGATGAAAAAAGCGGGAAATCGTGCTCTTTGGCGCTCTTTAGGGGAGGTCTGGCAGTGGACAGTTTTTGAAAATTTCAATTTCAAATTTCAATCAACTTTTATCACACTGTGTCCTCAATAAATTGTTACATAACAAACAATAATGGCTTCACGAAAGGTAGGAGCACTACAGATGCTGGAGTTGCACACTTGAAACAAGTGTTTGATGCTTGGGAAAGTATGCAGGACGCTTTGGGAGTTTTTTGTGATCTTTCTAAGGCTTTTGATTGTTTGGACCATCAAACTTTACTGAAAAAACTTAGACACTATGGTGTTTCATGCGATGCCTCAGATTTAGTAACAGGCAGAACACAAAAAGTGAGAAACAAACAGAACACAAACACAATCAATGGAGCCGAGTCTTCTGGGTCGCCTCTTACTATGGGCGTGCCGCAGGGTTCGATATTAGGGCCTCTGCTCTTTCTAATCTACATAAATGACCTTCCATCTTTTACGAAAGACCTCTGTGAGACGGTGTTATTTGCAGATGATACTTCATGATGATGATAACCTTGCATGGAATTGCTAAAAACAAAAATTTACAGATGATACTTCATTGATTTTTAAAAACAAGAGAGGTAAAGACTCATTTGACGATGTAAATAATGCACTCTCGCAAGTATTGCATTGGTTCACCACCAATAATTTTATGCTCAATGCAAATAAAACAAAGTGCATCAAATTCACAATGCCCAACGTAAAAGTTGTGTCGACACATATAACTGTAAAAGATGAACAACTTAATACATCTAGTTCCACTACATTTTTAGGAATCACTTTAGATTCCCGTTTGCAATGGGGTGCGCATATCGAGACTCTGTCGGGAAGACTTAGCTCTGCTGCTTATGCCGTGAGAAAGATAAGACAACTGACTGATGTTGAAACGGCAAGATTGGTGTATTTTAGCTATTTTCATAGTATAATGTCATATGGAATATTGTTATGGGGCTCAGCAGCAGACATTGAATCTATATTTGTACTGCAAAAGAGAGCTGTACGGGCAATTTACGGCCTTGGACCCCGAGAATCCTTAAAAGAACTGTTTAAAGAAATTAATATACTAACAGTAGCATCCCACTTTATTTATGAAAATATAATGTATATCCGCAAAAACCTGTCCTTATTCCTTAAGAAAAGTGACATTCATAATCTTAACACCCGAAATAAGAATAAACTTGCCGTTCCCAATTTCAGTCTGCATAAAGTGGGTAATTCGTTTATGGGAAAATGTATTCGCTTTTTTAATAAATTACCAGCGTCTATTGTAGAACTGCCCCTGTTAAAATTTAAATCGCATATTAAAACAACTTTAATGAAAAAATGATATTATACTGTAAATGATTACCTATATAAATGATAAAAATATTTGGAAATAAATACTGCATTGCTCGCACAGGTACATTTATCTTGTAATGTAAACTATATACTTACTATTTAAAAAGAGGCTGACAATAGTGACCGAGTTTCTTGCGCTACGTTCATGGGACGTGTAAAAGTGCTTAGTTTAAGCCTATTTGCAAAAATAAATTGGTTTTATTGGTTTTTATTGGTTTACTTCTTCTCGGCGCTAGCCCAAAATTGTCCCGAAGTAGTGGTAGGGAAAAAAATATTGGGACGTGTAAAAGCGCTTAGTTTAAGCCTATTTACAGAAATAAATTGGTTTTATTGGACTGCAATAAGCTGAGATGAGATGATGATGATGAGGTTAAACGATGGAATAAGAAGTATCCTTTGCGATTCATTAGTTTATTTTTAAATCTATATCAGCGCGGGCGAAGCCGCGGGCGACTGATAGTTAGAAATAAATGGAGTTTTGATTCAGGTTCAAATGTTTCACTGATAATTTCGAAGTTATTGAAACTCAGGGGGAATAGAAACAGTTTGAATGAAGCTGATTTAATGACAATTAATGGTGTTAAAAAGGCAAGTGGTTTGACGAATTTAAAAATAAAAATCCTTGACTTAGAAGAAAATTAGATGTCTACAAAATTGATGAATAAAACTTCAAATACGATTTTTTGATTGGATTAGACTTGATAAAGACATTCAAACTAATTCAAAATGAAGATTTACTAATAACTCAGAAGCAATTGCAGAGTACAGGAAATAAAAATACAATTGAAGAAAATAATAAAGAAATTATAAAAGAATACAAGATGAACACGTGAAAGAAGAAAATTTTAAAATAAATAAAAATCATTTAAATCAGGATCAAAAATCTGAGATTAATAAACTAATTGAAAAGTATAACTCGGTTTTTGCAAAACATAAATACGATGTTGGCACTGTCAATGGGTATGAAGCAGTAAGAGGTCTTACAGGTGTACGGTAGAAGATAAAAAAGAGAAAGACAAATAGCGAAATTACTAGATAATAAGCTAATAGAAGAATCTTATTGCCCATTTGCTACACCTGATTGCGCGTAGTGCTTAATTTCTATATTTGGTAATTGCTCCATCTGCCAACCACGGCACGCACGAGGTACTATGCTGGAGGATGCAATCTGGCAAGAACCTTGTGGATTGATAGTTGATACCAATTTATAGTTCATCAGACGTAGTTTTGGTAAATATCGCGCTGGCTGGAGGTCGGTTAGAGAAGCTTATATTTATGTTTGTAATACGGAACAAATTCTGTTTTCAGCATAATTCAGTAGAACAAATCCAGATCTAATTCTCTGTATCACTGATAAGTCTCCCAGACATGGGATCCCGCTGAGTGTAGACACAAGGTTTTGTGGGCCCGTTTGGAGTGTACCATGAGGAAAAAATTATCTCTTGCTCTGATTACCAATTCTGTGAAGGTTAAAATGGCTGAATCTATGTCTGTAGGTGATTTGAGTGACTTTGCAGTTAGGTTTATATATTGGTTTAGATACGATTTAAAGCTTGTCCAGTCAGTTTCTGAGTATCTGTATTGAATCATTTTTTTGCGAGTAAAAGTGACACGGTAAATAAGACCGGTAAATGCTTTGAAGACAGTTGTTCTAGAGCTATTAGTTCAGATATGTAGTATGTAGCTCACTTCACCCCAAACGCATCTAGTATTTAAGTATATGTAAACCTTATTATTACGATATTATATTGGTGTAACTAGGCAGATCAACTGTGTTTCCCTTACTCGACGGTCCCAACCTTACATGGCGACCCTGCCAGTGCTGCCATTTGGGCAGTGCTGTGCAATAAATTAAATGTAATCAATCAGTACATAATTAACTAAAATAAAATCTAAAAGTGTACGTGACAACTTTGAAGACAGACAATTATTAAGAGTTAAGTGAGGCAAAAAAAATATGAAGAGATAATGAAAAATGCTGGCTGCCGGGCGATGATGGCGCCAGATGGAGGAGAAGAAGATGCTGGGCGCTGGGAGTCGTTGGCGTCACAGAGGTACTTTTGATGATGCTGGGCGCCGGGAGAAGTTGGTGTCAAGGTATGATGATTCACTGGGCGCCGGATGATTTTGGTGTCGGTCCAGGGACATGGCAAGGATGACACCGCAATTACGGATAGGTTCATCTTTCATATTGTTTTTTTTTTTCGTTAATATAGTTTATTACATGTGGCCACTGTAACTTAATTAATTATTATTAATAATAGATTTAAAATATAATAATGTTAAAATAAAATAAAATAAAAACGAGGACGAGTTAAATAATATAATGAAATAATAAATTAATAATTTATTTAATTACATTTTTACTAATTTCAATTCTATAATGTTTTGTTTAAATTTATGTTGTGCTAATTTAATGAAATAACTGAAACATTTTATTATATTATCAATTTTAACATGAAAGTAAAGCCATAAGTGATAAGCTGCTTGTTTTACAGTTCTCTGGCACTACATTTTCTATTTAATATAAAAATAAATAAATTCCAAATTTCAATTATAATTTAAGTGTTAAAACGCATAATTTACTGTAAAGGTTTAACCTACCAAAAAAACAGTTTTAATTTTTTTTTGCGATTTCTTTTTCTTTCTGATATACTTCAGCTACTTAATTATTACTTATATTATTTTATTTACACTTTTTACCACTTTAAATTAACTCGCTTAGCGTCTTAAAAATTACGTTATATATCAAAAAGAAATTTATGTCAGAATATACGGCTGCACATTTAAAAAAAACAGCTTATTTTAATAAAATATTCATGCAAATTAATGTTATTTTAGATACTTCCAGTTTTATCGATTCCATTGTGTTAATGCATTTTTATACACTTTAATAATTGAACATATTAATTTAATTGTACCTAATATTTGTTACCAGGTAGTAAGTTCATCGTCATATTCATTGCACCATATTTAGATCATGTGTTTGCGGCACGTGTTAACGCATCAGCATCTTTAGTGACCGATGAACTCCTCGAAAGATATTTGAAACTGTTCTTATTAGGTAAACGTACAATAACAACTATCGTAATATCAGAAGTTGTTTTGTGTATCAACATTTTATCTGTTCTTTGATATTGATTTTTGACGTGATTTGTTTTCCTTATTTGGAGTCATATGAAGATGACTTGCCTTATTCAGTGTGGTATCTAACAAGCTTAGTTAATTAATTTTGTGATTTAATTACTGGATACCTAATATGTGTGTACAAAAAAAAGATTATTTATAGATACATTTTAAAATAAAATGTCAGATAAATGGATTGCGATTAGAAATGTATTAAATAGCTTTTGTACCGATAGAGTGCATTTAGTTACATTTCGTAGGACTTATAAATAAAATTGAAAGTTGAAAATGAGATTGAAACGAGAAAGATTTACGAGTGTGTTTAAAAGATAGGTTGGTTGACTGTAAAGAGCTATTTCTAGAAGCAGGGAATACTTTAGTAAAATTGTTTTGTCATACGATTGGACTGATCACCCAAGAGTAAACAAAATCACTTATGCTAAAGAATTCATTTAGGTAGTGTTGTTTTATTGTAGATTTGGAATTTGCGAGTACGTTTGAATGTTGTGTATGAACGAAGGATTACAGGTAGGGCACACAAGGGGTACAAAACGGAGTCGAATCCTTCAGTTTGATCATGGCGTAAAGGAGATTTCTCTGTGAAAACCGTTGGAGATCAAAAAGATCTTAAAAGATGGCCCGTTTAAAGGTATTAAAAATATGGTACAAGGTACAGTCTAGGGTACAAATCCTTCATTTGATCATGGTGTAGACGAGCTTCTCTCCGTGAAAATAGTTGGAGATCAAAACAAATTATGATCTTAAAACATGTCCCTAGTAATAAATAAGTCTATGCATAGCAAATGGTTAAGGACTAAAATGTCTTATAATAAAAGTCGACTATAAAATAAATACTGTACCAAATAAAAAAAATAAAAAATGAAATAAAAATGGGGCCGGCCCAAGGTATTCAATTTGTACCAATTAAATATTATTATGTGTAATTTTACCCAAATAGGTAAAAAGTACCCATGCTACGTCGAATGACTAGCTTAAAAAAAAAAGAGTGCCTACCTATGAATGATGAATTTAATAAATTGGATTTTGAAAAGTATTGCAATATTTATAAGTATCAAATATATAATTGAAATAGATAACAAATATTAATGTGCGGATCTTTAAGGACTATTTTAGATTTGTTTTATATTTAAATTGGTCAATTTTAGAAAATTAAATTAAAATATAATGAATTGATCTTGATGTAAAAAGTAAAGATACGGCTGACAGAACAAATCGCCTTGCATTTCCTCCATACATGACACACTAACCCCATCTGTTAGACTTTGATGTCAACTGTCAAATAGCAACCTTGTAAGAGCGGCTTAAAACGAAAGAGGAACTAAGAAAAAGGTTTTATTGCACAGATGTTATTTTTAAAGTAGTGTCAGAGTAAATATAACTTTTTGCTTTTTTAAATTAAATACGTCAACATAAATAAAAATAAAATAATCTTTATATGCTTAAACACGGTATGCATAGGTGTTTTAAAATGAACGTGCCAAGCATGTTTAGCCAAAACGAGGCATGCAAATTAAATATAAAATTAAACTAAAATTAAATATAAAATTGAGTCTAAAATTGCATTAAATTAAATTACATAGATGTCAGTCATAATATAATTATTTTGAAATTAATATTTATTATTTAAAAAAACTCCTTTATGGTAGGTGTGTGAGATTAGCCACTTATTCAGTTTTGTTTTAAATTGATTATTATTCAATGTTTTGAATTCATTAGTAGGTATATTATTGAAGATTTTTTTATACTCATTGTCATGCAGCTTTTTTTATACTGCATTGTTATTGAAGTTTTTAGTAGTACCAGGATATTTTGATTTCTTGTGTTCCGTGGATAAATGTCAAATGCCCTATTAAAAATATGCATAATTTGCATTACAAATACACATGTTTCAAATATATACAGGGACGTCAATGTTAGTAATTACAATTGTGCAAATAGAGGACGACATGATGTTCGTGGAGGGACACCGCATATTGGTCTTATGCATCTTTTTATGGCAATAAAAGCTCTATTTATATTAGTGCTATTGCCCCACATCAGTAAACTGTAGCGTAATTTAGAACCTACAATGCATGATAGGTAGCAATCGCAGTTTTTGTTACAGATCTAACCTGCTCTAAGGCATAAATAAACTTGATGACTCTGTAAGGATAGGTCCAGATCTGGCGAACGCGCCACGAATGCGCAGGTCGCGCGCGAGCTGCACACTAGTGGCACGCGATCCGCTACTGCAACCGATTGGTGCGTCTCTTTAGCGCAACTCATGCAAGACTTGTACAGTGCGCGCGAGCTGCGCGCGTGCGGTTCTGGTTCACATTCAAGCCGCGCGCGGCTCGCGCGCAGCTCTTGCCTGCAGTACAAACATTATCTATATGCGTTTTCCAATTCACGTCTTGTTATATAGTTAAACCTAGGAACTTCGTTTGTTTTACTTCGTTAATTTTCGTGTCTATAGAATGAATATCAATAAATATAAATGTATTTCAGTATGTTTGTAAATGTATTTATGTATGTATATAAATGTATTTAAATATGTTTATTATCTGTATCTAGTCGCAATAGCACAAGATTTAGAATCATACCTTAAAACTTAAAAAAAACCATATCAGATAATTTATATTTTTATTTAGGTATTACATTTCACTGTCTTTCGAATAAAACATTTTTTTTTAAACTTTTGCCTTTTGTTATTTTTGCATGTTTTAAATTTTGACTCATAGTGCTTTATCACGTAAACTTAAAATAAGTATTCAATAAATTATCATAAAATAAAATATTTATATTACATCGCATGTACTGGACTGCACTTAGTGCACTGCGAGCACTATTATGGCTATACTATAACCATACAACTAATGCACGCCGCTACAAAGTTGTATCGATTTTGCGCGGTAAATATGGCGTTGACTCGTAAAATTGACAAAGAAGTTATAAAATTGTTAAAGTAATGTAAATAAGTTTAGTGTTTATCAAATATGCGGCTTATTGGTGAGAAGTAATATTAGAATTTGTTTTAATGACCTTTCTGTCGTTATTTAAGCAACCTTTCAGTGAACATCTAGGCATTTTTATTTTTTCATACTAATGTCAGATCCCGATGACCGCCGACCACTGACTACGTCACATCGGCCTCGGTCGGGTCATTTTCGGGTCTCTTTAGGTCCAACACCCAGACGTGTGGTCCGCCCTGTCCTTACGAAGTAATATATAAGTCAATGGAATTGGTTTAGACATTATGCATTCAATTAGTATTTTTGTGTTGCAACTTGTTAAATACCCACGAATACCATCTTAAACTTATTAGTAAGTAACTATCATTATTATTTCAATTTAAAATATTTTGTTAAAAATATTACTCTATATCAATTTTCTGTATTTTTTTAAATAGCTAATTGTACTTAGAAGTTAAAATCATGCCAAAAGTTTGACTCGTCTCCGTTTGTTAAAATTAGAAATTTTGTTAGTATTTTAATTTATATTACCTATGTTGAATGAACAATGTGATGTTTTCCAAAATTTTTGTTAAATTTTTATTAGCAATTTGATGTACTAAGTGTTTTTATTTTACTATCCAGTTTAACCATTTATATTGTAAAATGTATTTTTCACGGAAATATCAAATTCAGTACAACATTCAGTAAATTAATCAATGCTATGAAAAACATAAGTTTAATTTCTGTTAGTTTTCTATTAGTTTGTTATGTATATAACTTCATATTATTATGCTAAATCAAAAGGATTTGTAACTTTAGGATTAAAAAAAAAAATTGGCTTTGTCTTTTAATATAAAAATTGGGTTGGTAATTTCAATTTTGTTTTAAATTATATTAGTGTAAGAAAAAAAAAAGATTTCTTGTTTTCTTAAAAACAACGGGGGAGGTGTAGTATGTAGCTCACTTCACCCCAAACGCATGTACATGTAAACCTTATTATTACGACATTATATTGGTGTAACTAGACAGATCAACTGTGTTTCCCTTACTCGACGGTCCCAACCTTACAGATACATCATAAAAATTTTTTGAAATAAGCACGTCAGGATTAGATGGTATGTGATCTCCGCAGTAATGGATTAAAGTGGGAGTGGGGGGCGTAATGACGTCATAGTCATTATTAATCATATGATCATAAAGAGTTAGCTCACGGTCATTTATCGTGTTCCAGTAAGTGAGGTAGTATTCCAGTAAGGGTGTTTTGTATTTAAGTCATCCATCACCAGAACGGATGACTTTAGGCTAAGTAATAAGTCGAGATCACTTTGAAGTAGGGGTTGGTTTGGGGATTGATACGCTGACACTAGGGCAATTTGTTTGTTTGACAGTGTGAGACTAATACCTACACATTCAATCAGCTGAGTTGGGGGAATGGTTAGGAGACTATAAGGGATATCTTATTTAATAAATAATGCAACTCCCTGACCGATTCCATCAGGTCTCTTGTCTTGTCCCAGACAAGTATAGCCTTGAATGGCTAAGGGACATTTGGTACTTATTTTGGTCTCACACACAATGCGACAACATCAATGGAATATAGAATAGAATAGAATAGAATAGAAAAAGATTTATTTGACACACAGAATACAAAAGGAAAAAAACATTTACAGGATAATAAAAGCAATACGTGTCAAAAAGGCCCCCGCTCAGCATTTGTCGTGACAGTCAGGGACGTATCACGACGCTGGTTTTCAGCAGGGACCCTGACGGTAGGCTCGGACCATACCCGACCGGAAACCCGACTTGGTTAGCGCGGAATCAATCCAACGCTAAGCAAAAAGGTTGTTTTTGAACGGACTCTTGCGGATGCTTACGGATTCCGGCAGAGCCTAGACCGAGCCAGAGGTACAGCCAACTATCATATACTTGTAACACATCAATCAACTCATATTTTAGTGCGGATGCCATCGGCATCATCATGTTTTATGGACTTGATTGTGGATAGTATCTTTAGCATTTCAGCAGTAGTGTTGTCTTGGTGTCCAATGGGTGCAAGGTTTACAGTTGGGGTTGGCTCTATTCTACAGGTTTGAGGTTGATGCTCCTTATTGGCGGTAACAGTAGCCCATGTTCGGCCATCTAGTGTAGGTCCACGTGGTATACACTTAACTGACTGGATCAATTTTAACTCCTCTTTTTTGACTTCTATGGCTTTGAGGTATTTCTGGCGTTCTTTGCAGAGTCTGTAGTTAGCCGGATGAGGCTCGTTGCAATTGCAACATTTGGCAGGAGTTTCGCGTTATTTTTTTGGGCATTCACTGGTAGCGTGCATTTCTGTACATTTTACACAACGAGGTGATAGACTGCAATGTTTTAACGAATGTCCAGACGATTGGCAGCGGTAACATTGAGTGCCAAGATAAGTTCTGGCCTTAAATTTCCGTACTTGGAATGCACAGCTGCTGAGAAACCGAATTTTCTGAAATGCTGCTATATCGGTTCCAGGCGGAAGCTGAACAAGGAAAGGTGGGCATGATGACGTGTAAAATAATACATTTGCGGATCTCAAGGCTTCTTGCAGTGCTATGTGACCATCATTGAAATAACAATAAACAGATATTTTGTTTTTCCCAAGATATTTAAAGTGAAACCCGTTAGTGTATCGGGAAACGAATGTTTTAATGTATTCGTGTGTCCAGTTCGTATTTAGATTTACGTTAATAGGTGGAATCTTACTTGTGTTTTTACTTGCAGAAGTCGCCTCTCGCAGCTGTGGATTCACTGAGGTTTGGTCATTGGGTCGACCACCATCCATAGCGTATAATTAGTTTTCTCCTTATTTATGGCATTTAGAAGATCGGACGATATGTTAGATTCTACTTAAAGAATAGTAAAATAAGACTATTAATCTGTATTTATTTCTTTAGGTTTAGCCTAGTCAATATAGCCGAAAAAATTGAGCTCTCAGTTCAGACGTTTTAGTAAAATTTTACTTTGATTTACTTTTTAACGATTTACTTTTGCGGCAGCATTTCTTTTTAACGAATTCACAGAGACATCAAAGTTTAATGTATTCAAGTTTTATTTAAGTATTATCTTCAGATAAATTCGTATTTTGCAGATTCCACAGTTCAGACACTACTAAACTAAGGGGTATATATCGCCATAAACCATATAATAATTATATTCTACAGATTTGAGAATTTCTTAAAACATTTACGAAATTCCTAACTAAATTCTTGGATAAAAAATATTAACCCAGAGATAGTACTTTCAGCGATCGAGGCTATGCCACTTTTTGCAAGCGTCTGGATTGAGGGCTCAAGATATTTCATCATAACATTTCAATTTACGTTTAAGAAATTTATGGCCCTTTGCTTTATGTTTTACCTATTTTTAACTAAATTGCCTGTAAGTCTCATTTCATTTGGCAAGGTTTTAAAAAAAGAGCCCTCAATCCAGATGCACATCGTAATTTTGACATAGAAATTTAAAAAATCAGACTTATCTTTGCATTGCTATCATGCTTCGTATTAAAAGAAAGTGATTTTACTTGGTATCGTTAGATTTAATCTTTACCAATATTATCTCTTTCTAATACCTTTCAATTTATTAAACTTACTACACCTCATCAGTCTAAAAAATAACATGATCATCAGACATTATTTTCGAAATCGGAAAATTTAGTTTTGACAATAGACGGAGTAATCAGTTTTCATTAATCTGATAAAATGTACATTTGCCATATAAAATACTTGATTTAATAGTAACGACAAATGCGCTTTAAAACTGAAATGGTTCGAGACTCATTACAATCATATAACAACTAAAACGCAAACGGCCACTTAAACGCTAGTGGGTAACTTATTGCTACAATGTTGTATGTGGCAATTTTTGACATACAAGGTGGCGTCAATTCGTCGTCAAGATCAAGCATTGAACAACCATCACCTCACCATCTGTCAAAAATGTTACATCTTCAAAATATTATTAAATTGCCACCAATTGAAATACCAAGTTTCGATAGGAAAACTAATAACTGGCCTACCTTTTACGAGTCATTCCAGACTAATATTCATTATAATCCACAGTTGTCTGATTCGCAAAGGGTTCAATATTTAATTGAAAAATTGTCTCATGATGCTTTAAGGATCGTAGCCGGCATAATTCCGACAGGCTATACTAACAACATCATATGGGATAATTTAGTTAAGAAATATCAAGACAAGCGTAGGTACATTAGGTTCATTTTATTTAGAATAGGAAACGTTTATTTGACACACATAGGCATAGTTACAAACAGAATTAAATTGAACATACAAAAGAGTGTCAAAAAGGTCCCCGCTCAGCATTTGTCGTTACAGCCGAAGCCGTAACGACGCTGGTTTTCAGCGGCAACCCCGACTAGGACGTGGGACGAGTAGTGACAGCAGTTTATCGGACCACCAGAGAACCCCAAATCCCTCTGGTCGACTCCAGCTCGGATTCAGGCAGGCAGGCTCCGGAGGGCCGATACACCGCTGCACACATACCTTTACAGAACATGAGACGAAACAAAGACAACAAGCACAATTACAATAACAATACGAATCAAGATCAAAAAGAAAAAAAACAAAATAAACAATTATAAAACCAGTAAAAAATAGGATACCTAAACAAACCAGCAAGGTCGTTTTTGAACGGAGTCTTGTGGATGCTAACGGATTCCGACAATAGACCGAGCAAAAGCGTCAGTTGAATAGGACACGTCAAAATCGACCTCGGTCCATTTCGGAACGTGTGTTCGACTTGACACTTCGCCCTACGCAAACCACAGACTAATAATTAATTGATTGATAGTTTATCTGATCAGTGGATTTCCGCAAGCTATGAATGATGAAGCCACTATGCCAGTTTATTTATTGTGATTTAATTAAAGGTACCTCCGTAAGCAAAATTATAAAAAATATTGATAAAAACCTGCCAGCAAGTTTCGGCATGAGCGATTGTGGGATGGAAACCTATATAATTTTTAATTCGACTATAATTCAGAGTAAAAGTGAGGTTATTTAGGTGTTGGGACGAGTTATGTCAGAACAAAGGAGGCGGCAACAAATGCAGGAAATTACAGTTTGCATTTCCCCAGCCAGGTGCGCGCGAGCGTGGCAGCAACATGCTTGGGGCCCCGCTAAAGGGCACCGACCTTGATCAGAACAGCCAATGTCACCCTCGTGCCCACCGCAGCTCCCTCCCCGGCTAGCTAGGTCTACCTATCCTATGGGATACTACTGTCGACACACTTTGCTAGAATGGCAAACCCCGCGTGTCGCGCATTCCTCGATGGTAAGTATTCTCATAATATTTCATTTAGTTGTCTTCTGTAGGGATAAAGATAACTTTTGAGATGGACTTTAAACGTATTTTTAACTTTTAGGGAGCGCACAGGCGGAGGCAGATCGTTCCAGCAGCGCGTGGCGGCAAATTTGAAAGATCCTCTAAAAAAAAAAGATTAAAATAACATTTTCGATTCTACGAATTGCGTAACATACACCGATTTCATTAAACAGATTCATTGAAAAGTTTTTGGCTTCTATTGCCGCATTTAAACAACTTGACATTCCCGATCTCGCTGACTTTATATTTTTATATTATATTTCAACGCTTCATTCTTCAGATATAAAGTCACAACATAGTCCTTTTAGGCTACTTAAATATAATACATAAATAAATAAATACATAAATATATTAGGAAATAACATGATTAACAACCAGTGATATTCCAGAAACAACAATTCACAAACCAGAAACAATTTGTTCTCACAGTGCAAGAAAATGTGCTTTAAGCCGACTTTTAAAAACAGCAATTGACTCGGATTGCTGTATTACTAAGGGTAAGGAGTTCCATAGACAGATTGACTAAACAGTAAACGACCGCGTATAATAAAACTTCGCTTTTATTCCTAAGAGATACACTTTCGGCTTGTACACTCGAATAGAAATTTATTATTAAAATTAAATTAAGAGTTTTTAAGATGACAAAATGTGCGTATGGATTGAGTGATCATCTTTTGAATTTTAACAAAATTCACAAATCACAATCTTAACAAAATTAATCATTTTAACTATTTATAAAATCACTCAACGCAGTAAATTCTTTTCTTCAAACGGATGAATGAGAGGCGTCTAAGGCACTGCTCCATATATGTTGCTTTTATCGTTAAGCAGATCTTTAACAATTTTGTTGATGCGTAAATCCAGCAATCGATCTACGTTACGTTGCGTTTTTTTGTATTGTTCAGCATATGTCTGTGCTTGTTTAATTCGAAACTCTTGAAACATGCTCTCTTTCTTCAAGATTTGAATAATAATAACCGATTAGGTAGGTATGTTTTAGTTTAATATTTTTTTTTACTTTTTAGTTTTTATTTTTGAAGTCGGTTCTTAGTTTTATAAAACTTTATTCTATTTTACAGCTTTTGTGTTTAGTCAGTAACAATTCGTAATTATTTGAATCCAATTTAAAATTTATCTAGGTAGGTATAAGTCATTTAAAAAGTTAAATTTAACAGAAGCTGGATCTAGTTAAAAGTAAGCCTACTTTATTCTAATGTCGTACGTAACCATGTCATAAGGTCTTGCCACGTCTTGCGTTCAATACAAACCACATGAGTAAAGAAACGGAACAGAGACAAAGCTTCATACGAATGCGCTGTGATAGGTACATCACTACAAGTGCAACGCGTGTGTGTGCGTGACCACTGGCCCCTTGTCACGTATGAGCCGAAACCGCTTCAAACTAGATCAGCCAGTGGTCAATCTCAGGGCTTGCAGGCGTGACACGACGCTCGAATGTCGTGCGTGTTTTGTTTTGTTATCGAGTTTCTCACATAATACGTAGTAATATTTTTGTTTTAGTATTTAAAAAGTGTTGTAAATATGGTTGTACATTGTACTGTGTGTGATAATACCTCCTGACAATTTTATTGCATTTGTTGAATTGCTTGAGCAAAAATTTTGCGAATATTTTGATCTTCATGTACAAATTGTTAATATTGGTAATGACATATTAGCACGTTTGCAAGATTTTACAATATTGTACATTTCATATGCCATGTGATTATTTCCCATTGGATTATTTGAAAAAACTTTATATTAGATTTAGAATTTATCATTCGATTAAAAGACACAACAAATTATTAAAAACCAAAAGTAATAAAAAAAAATATTTAGAGTATGTAATTTGTAAAAAAAATAACCTATTTTAATAAAAAAATTGAAAAAAAAGAACATTTATATTTTAAATTTATTCAATTGTGCCAACCCTAACAAAATAGGTATAAATTTTGCTAGCTCTTTAGAAGCTTTGTCTCTGTTCCGTTTCTTTACTCATGTGATACAAACAGTCAATTTGACAAACAAACTTTTGTAATTTTTCTCGTTTCTACGAGTGCTGGTTTACGCCCCCATTATTTAAATTGCTGCCTGTAACTTACCTTGTAAGTAAGTGCGACGTCCAATAATACACAACCCATACACTACGAAATCTACAAAACTATTCTGTCGATAAACCCCAGTATTATGTTCTAACTCCTAACCTACCCATTAAGGAGTTCTGTGGTAACATAAGATGTTAATTACCAGACACAAATATTTGCATTGCGTTTGAAAATATGTGTATAATACATACCGGGCGTCAAATATAGAACCATCATTCTTTTTTTAAATCGGTAAAAAAGTGTCTCGACGGGGAAAGTGCACCTGTGACTCCTGTGAGGAGTTTATGCCTAACGATTTATTACGCCTGACAGTACCGAAAAGTGTATCTAGGAGGAAGAACTGGTAGGGAACATTAAAAGTGTATCTCTCGGGAATAAAAGCGTAGTTTTATTAAAAGTGTACCTACGAGGAAAGTGTATCTCTGAGGAATAAATCACGATAAATTATGATATACTGTAGAAAAAACTAAAAGCGACCTCGGTCCCTCCAGCGATCACGAATTTATTGCAATATTGGTATAGACAGCAAATTAATCAGGTGCGTTGGGGTAACACTTTATCTGAGCAATATAGGCCGAGCTGTGGAGTGAGGCAGGGTGGACTCACTTCTCTAATTGTATTTAATCTGTATATAAACGAATTGATCGAGGAGCTCAGCAGTGCTCGTGTCGGATGCTACGTCGGAGGGCAAAGCCTGAATAACATAAGCTACGCGGACGACATGGTCTTGCTGAGCCCCTAGATCAATGGCATGCGACACCTTCTTGGCATCTGCGAGGAGTATGCTGCTCAGCATTGTCTCTGTTATAATATAAAAAAGCCTAAAATAATGGTTTTTAAACAAAATGATAAGGCTGGTGCTGTGCCGTCCTTAACGCTTTGTAACACAACACTCAAAATTGTTACAAAATTTAAATACCTTGGTCACTATTTGACTGATAGGCTTGATGACGATGACGATCTGGAACGACAGAAGCGTATGGTGGCTATGAAGGGAAAATATGCTTACAAGAAGGTTTGCACATGACTCTATTGATGTCAAGATCACGCTCTTCAAAGCCTACTGCCAGGCGTTCTACACCGCTCAGCTATGGTCCAGCTATAAGCAAAGTACATACAATATACTCCGCGTCCAGTACAATAATGCCTTTCGTGCTATGCTGCGCCTGCCCTGGCGGTGTAGCGCATCTGGCATGTTTGCTGAACACCATGTCGACGACTACTATACGCTCATAAAACGGTTAAAACTGTCTTTTCACAAGAGATTTCAATTATGTAATAATGCCGTAATACATGCTGTATTTAGTATATTGTATATATATGACGAAATATTTGTGACACTATGACTTCCGTATTGTACCGTATAGGTAAATTGATTATTTGTAGGTATTATTAAACTGAATTCAGTATACTTAAATTATAAATTATGAATTACGTTGACCGATATTATTTATTTGTTATTAGTATTGGAATGTTTTCTCTCTCTTTCTTTCTTTTCAAATCAAATCAAATTAAATTATAATTTCTGTAAAATCCATTTTGCAAATTTTGTATACTGTAAACTGTGACATTTAAACTTTAAATTGTTTATTTATATGGGACATTAGTACCTGAAATAAAGTTAATTTATTATTATTATTATGTGATCGTCTGACATATTAATAAGCGTACTGATCTGCCTCACATTGGGCATAGTGAATTTGATGAGCTTGTTTTTTTTACATTAAGTAAAATATTGTTAGCAGTAAACAATCGTAGTATTTGAGAGAGAGCATTATTTACATCGTCAAAGGTAGCTTTACCTCTGTCAGTTTTAAAAATCAATGACGCATCATCTGCAAAAAATACTCTCTCTTCTCAATCGTTCCCCCATTACTGAGGATCGTGACTCCTAAGACGCTTCAAAGTCTGCCGCCAACTGATACGGTCCGTCGCCCGGTGAAGGGCGGCGCTGACTGGTAGCTCCAGATGTTCGGAGGTCTGGTCCGATCATCTCTTCGGGCTGCGGCCTCTGGGTCTTTTTCCTTAAATTTTTCCTGTTACTACCAACTTTTCTAGATTGTAGATCTCTCTTCATGCGATATGGCCAAAATAGCTTACAACACGGTGTAGGCAAATCGAGGACAGCTTTCCTTTAGGACCGACACGTTTGTACGGAAGGCTTTGCAAGGAATCCTAAGCAGGCGGCGCCAACACCACATTTCGAACGCGTCGATTCTCTTCCTGTCAGCGGCTTTGATCGTCCAGGTCTCGGCCCCGTAGAGAAATATGGAGAAGACGAGAGTGCGGACGAGGCGAGTCTTAGTCCGGTTCGAGATGTTTCTATTTTTACAAACAATACTATCTTACAAATATCTTGAGTAAAGTAAGGGAGGTCATTTATATATAAGGTGTACGTGAATTAGTGTCAGATATTTTTAGGAGTAACTTAGATCATCACATGGATCACATATAAGATAAATTTAAAATTATTGACCAAACTTTAAAAAATAAAAAGTTTTAAAATAAAGAATCAACATCATCCTGTACATGAACCCAAACACCACAAGTAGACTACTCACACAACGCTAGCCCATTCATAATCTCTCCAGGATCACATTCATGCACTCAAAAAATCATATTACACACATGTTCATAACTTACTCCGCCATCCCATGCAAGTGTGTGTCTATGAATGAATTCTCTTTGAGATAGAAACATTGTTATTATTTCTATTTCACTCACTCGTTTCATATTATTATTATCATTGGGTGTGTAAGTGTGCATGTGCGTCTGTGACGTACATCTTTTAGATTTTATTACCCGCGAGTTGCAGAAAATCTCATTATCTTTAAAGATGCCATAATGCAGGTTTATAACCTAACTTCAGTACACAAAATGCAAAAATAAACATTAATAGACGACATTAAAGAAAATAATACTTTCAGCAACTGATGCGATGACGATTAATCACTTTATGCTGTAATTTATTTAAAAATAATTTGTTTTTACAATTACACCACTTATTTAGCTCCAAATTAAGCAAAACATCCTTGACTTAGGCACAAATACCTACTCGTGCCCATCACACAAACATTCGCCTCTTTCGGGATTCAAACCCGCAACTGCCCGACTTTGTCGTCCGAAACGCAAATAACTACACCAGTCGTTCGTAGAGTGGGTAATTGCATCTATCAATTTTACAGTAAAATAACAACACAACACAGTTTAATTTAAAAAAATGGTTTTTATTAAATTTGCATTACACTTTTTACAAACACCATTTTAAATAACACAACGCAGACAATGAACTTTGACCTCCCATCACACTTGTCATATCACAGTAGGTAGATTTTTGTTGCCTCCCATTCTGGTGGATGCAGAGGGCAGCCCTTAAAAGTGTGTCTACTAACACGCACTAATGTTTCACTGTCACGGTCACCTCGTATTGTTTCGAAAGCACTAATAATACCTACGGGCATTAACTGTACAGCACTGGTGATGGTTTGGCCATCTTGATCATACATAAGGTCCCACACGTGGAAATCCAGCGTAGTCAGGTCAGGCGAGCGTGAAGGCCAGGTAATAGGCCCACCGCGTTTACTCCATCGACCCTGGAACTGTTCTGTCAGGTACTCGCGAACACGGCGGTCGTAAGGCGCGGGCGCGCCGTCTTGCTGGTAGTGCTAGTGCTGTCAATTCAGTGACGGAACTCCACGCGTGCGTGACACGTTAGTCCTGCGATCTCAGCTCCTCACTCCTGCACTCTCGTGAAGTGGTAGGGGTTCCTTTCTTCACTCTTTGGCGGCTTCCACACGTACCGAAGACGGCTGCAGCAGCATTCCTCGTTCTGGCTGTCGGGTGGTGACTCCGATAGGCTGTAGTTTGGCTCATGGTAGCACAAAACCATGTTTAAGTTGAGGTAGTCAGGTTTCGAATACTTGTATTGTAGGGCATGGTGACAATTTTTAACTAACGTCAAACTCAAGCGGTGGTCCAGCACCGATTGACTTAGTTTTGTAACTTAATAATAAAAAAGCGTGCGTAAGGGCAACGGTAAGTGTAGCGTTAGCAAAAAAAAGAGAATATTCGATGATGTTTTTTACTTAACATTTCGAATCTTGTATCAATGTACTAAACTTTATAATTAAGATTACTTCTGTTACCAATATTACCAAAACAAATCTGTACCTAGGCACAGAACGTGGCTGTAGTTAAGAGAGATTATCCGTTCTACAGAGATAACGTTCTACGAAAACCAACACCACGTTTTTGGTAATAACTAGTAGCTAGTAACGTTAAGCTTGAAAGGTACTAGCTGATTGTCTCCCTCTTTAGCTCCCAATTAGCATTATCTACAGCAAAGTACTTGTACCTACCTGAAAGTACGAAAGTACTCAACATTGGATTATTTTTCTACATTGGGTAGATTTATTTTGAAATTTGAATTGTAATGAAATGATAAAATGATAATGAAATGTAAATACACTAAAAACCAGCAGTGTAGTAGTCGCAGTGGATAAGGAGTTCGCCCTTAGCGTGAAGGGTTTCGGGTTCAAATTCCGGTCAAGGCAAACCACAAAAATACTTTAAATTATTCAGCAAGTGTTTGGAGGACGAAAAACAGATTCGTAGTACAGGCAATACCGCAGTTTGGCCCTAATCAACGCATGGTTGACTTTACTTTTAAATCTGAGAAAATAAACGTATCAAAAATAATAAATAGAAAGCAGGTTAAAAAGAAGTTTATTTCATATTAGAGCCTTTGCCCTTTGATTTAAATCATGCATGGTCAGTGTGAGTATTCCAAAACATAACTAGCCTAGTTTGGGATCGGATCCAAGACCTCAACCTTACACGTAAAACTACTCTGTCATTCATCAGCCGTTTTCCAATTACTCAGAATAGTAAAAAAATAAAACTGTTTTTGCTAACGGTACTTTAATTTCGCTATTTGACTTTCGGCATTTCCGAAGTCCTGTGACTTCCGCCGCCTTCAGAGTCGGTTAATAAATCAAATGAACCTTAAGACAAAGCGTTAGAATCTAAACTTGAGTACAGACTGTGTTCTGGCGGTCTCTCTTTGAATTTGCGTTTGACGATGCCGGCCCTTGCGATACAATTTTTAAATTTAAATCTAATCACATTAGTTTAGAGTTTAAAATTGGATGGGTGTTGTCTGTTCTTCGGCGGCTGTTGGCAATAAATAATAGTAGCGCATGCACACAAACAAGCGAGCGTTTTTTGTTGTACTTTAGTAGTAGCTTCTTGTCCGCTACGTAGTAATCAGCTGCTTAGAGGGTGTTGATAGTTGCGTTTGATATCAAAGTTTTGATCGTGTTTTTCTCTAAAACTAAAGCTCGAATAAAAAAAAAATACTTACAATTTTTTTTTGTCATAACGTAAACTTATTACCCTTAAAATATCTGACACTAATTAAACGTACACCTTATATACAGGCTGTAACAAAAAGGCGAAATAAAATTTAAAGGACGTGTAGAGTATAAATGTGTAGTTCCTATGCAAAACCACAAACTCGTGCGAGTATAAATTACTGAGTAAATTGATGCTAAAGTTTTAACAAAAACTTATCGGTGACAACCTTAGCGCATCAGCTGATCGTGCGGCGGGCGAGGGTTGCGGGCGGGGGTTCGCTAACGAATGACCGCAGATTCAGGGTTGTCAACACTTTTGGTAAAAAAACAATTTATTTACTTAGTATAGGAAAAAAAAGTTGTTTATTTTTAACTAAAACTTTTACTACTTAATGTTCACATTACATACATACATACCCTTAAATATTATTTCGCCTTTTTGTTACATCCTGTATATAAGGAATAATAAAGGTCCCAACAAAGAGCCCTGGGGCACACCCATGCATAATGGAGCCCCGGATGAGTCAGTTCCATTGACATAACTGTTTTCCTTCTATCTGTGTGGTATGACTAACAATTTTCCTGACTCATTTGAGACACCATAATGCCGTAATTTAATTAATAACGTTTTGTGATCTACCCAGTCGAAAGCCTTAGAAAAATCGCAAAAAACCCTTAGAGCATCTTGCTTACTTTCAAATGCATTAAAGATGCTTATGCTTAATGAGTGCGACTCCCGCATCAGTTGCGTTTCTACCCTTTGTGAAACCAAATTGATTCTCATGCAATAGTATGTTCAATCGGAAATGTGGTAAGAATTGATTAAATATTAGCTTTTCAAATATTTGTACAATTAGTGTCGGTTTAATTTGATATAACACCCGTTTTTTTGGGTCGGGACCCAAGGAATAAAAACTAAAATATATAATTTTTTAAAGAAAGTTTTCTATAAACATACTTACTACTCTGTCAAGAAAGTACCGGGAAAAGATTAATAATACACAAAATGTTAGATAATCATCCAAATTTATTTTATCATCTTTAAAGTATGCTCCTTCAGAAGTGATACACTTACGCCAACGAATAATCCAATCATCAAAATATTTTTTAAACGCTTTTTCCGGAATCGAGTTCAGTTCTCGCCGCGAATTCTCCTTTATGTCTTCTACCGAATGAAACCGGGTGCCACGAAGTGGTAATTTGAGTTTCGGAAAAAGAAAGAAGTCAGCTGGAGCCATATCTGGTGAATAAGATGGCTGCTCGATGGTATTTGTTGAGTTTTTGGTCAAAAATTCGTTCACAATGATGGCTTTGTGGGAAGGCGCATTATCGTGGTGCAAAATCCAAGAAGTTTCATTCCACCAATCTGGCCTTTTTCGTCTAATTTGCTCTCATAAACGCCGCATAACGCTTAAATAATACTCTTTTTTATCGTTTGACCTTATGGCAAGAATTCTGAGTGCACAACACCGCGACAGTCAAAGAAAACAGTCAACATAACTTTGACTTTCGATCGAGTTTGGCGTGGTTTCTTTGGTTTCGGTTCAGTTGGAAGGCGCCACTCCGAAGCTTGTTGACTAGTTTGCATGTCAAACTCGTAAACCCACGTCTCGTCACCAGCAACAATGCGTTTCATGAATGTTGGGTCCTTAGCGACTCTTTTGCGATTGAGTTTTTGAAGAAAATTCAAGTCTTTTGGGACTAGCCGAGCGGCAACATTTTTCATACCCAATTGATTATTTAAAATGGTACGAATCGACTCGTGTGACACAGAAAGTTCGACGGCTAGCTCTCTCAAACTTAAATGAGGATTTTTAGTCACTATTTCCTTCACTTTTGCGATGATATCTTCAGTAGCAGACGTTGATGGCCTACCAGAGCGAGGCAAATCTTCCATCACATCTCGACCACTTTTGAACGCTTTATACTACCACTCATAAACACGTGTATTTGATAAAGTCGATTCACTGTAAGGCTTCTGTAACATTTTCAGAGACTCCAAACACGAAATCCCATTGGCGATGCAAAATTTAAGACAAAATCTTATTCGATGTTTTTGTCCATTATAAAATTCTCAATACACACTAGAAATGGTATAACTAAAAACAATACTGTATTTAATCTGCTGAGTGCGGAACGAGTGGGGCCTGTGCGCGCGCTAATGGAGGGCAGCGCCCCGCGGCCGCACCCGCTGGTCGTGCGCCTGGCGCACCGCGCGCCGCGCGGGTGCGCCGCGGCCTCACTACGGAAGGCATGGCCGTACCGGGCTCTACTACATCAACGGGCGCCTCACTCGACATAATCTACAGTTATTCCAGAAAGCACGTGAAGTGGCAAAAAGTCGTAATTAGAAGTATGTATGGACCCGGGAAGGACGTATTTACGCACGACGGGAACCAGGAACTCCAAGCTATCGCATACGTTCGGATCCGGACATAGCAAAGGTTTTTGGTATAAATACAGTTAGTGCTAACCTTAGAGCTTAGAGCATTTAACCAACAGGAGACGCCATTGACAGGCATTTCCGTCTGCGAAAAGTCCATGACCGTCGGTCACAAAGGTTATATAAAACGCCGCCATCATTGTCAAATCACGGTGAGCGTGGAAGGACATCAGCTAAAAATGCCAAATTACGCCGTGTGCTCGTGTTAAAAAAGATCAGACACATCTTATGTGCTAAAGGACAACGTAAATTTTCATCTAAGTATTATTGAGTCTCAATATTAGCAAATAATGCCTTAAAATTGCAAAAACTTTATAAAATTTATCAATCAAAAAGTAATACCAGTAAAAGGTAAAAAATCCTATTTAGCGTAATTTTTAACCACACTGGTATTTCATGTTTGATATTGTTAATAATATTACTTAATTACAATAGATCCTTATTGAATTAATGATATATCACAGTTAACAAATTATGATTCTTGTTTAAGTTTTGCGCATTTTTTTGGACTTAATACTTACTTTTAAAAGTATCAATACTATAAATATTTGCATTTAATCGGTCTACTTCAATAATATAATATATTTGCGAACTTCACCTTATTCTGAAAATTTGAGATTTTTATTGATTTATGCTGGCCACCCTGCAGCAAAGTTGGTGATGGGATAGCACAAAAATAAAATATCGATATCGCTTTAACCACTTGACCTTTAGGTCACCTAGAGTTGGCATTCCACCCGAATGTATTTCAAAAATGGGAATATATTCGGAACATTCCCAATAAACCCACTCGTTGGGAAAATAAACGGGTGGATTCGGTTTTATTGTTTATATGAATTTATTTAACACAAAAATGATTGATAATTTTTGTTTTTAGCAATTCCATGCAAGGTTCTAATTGAAGATAAATAACACTTCGAGTCTCACCTGAGGTCGATGATTTTTTTCAAGTGTTATTTATCTTCAAATAAAAATGATGTTAAGGCTCAGGTTACAAGCATTTTGTTGTTCCAACACAAACACCAACACAAACAACACCCTTCTGGATAAACCCCTTATATGCATAGATTTTGAGCTATTCAACATTGACGTTAATTCTATAGATTGGGAAAGTGTGATATGTGAAAATGTAAACGATACTCTTGCTGCATTTAATACATTGATAATAGAGCTTTTTTATAAACATGCCCCTGTGAAGACATCATACGTTAAAAAACAAAGCTACCCTTGGATAACGGACACCATTAAAGTCATGATGAAACTTAAAGACCAAGCACATGCCAAAAGCCACCGTACAAACCTACAATGTCATAGAAAGTATTACAAAGAACTAAAGAGCATGGTTAATATAGCTATCCACAACGAAAAATCTGCATTATTTAAACATTCAATAAATAAAAACATGAAAGACTCACGAACACTGTGGAAAACCCTAAAACAATTATTGTTGATTTTAAAAAAAAACATACAGAGTTACCTGAAAACTTGTCAAACCCGGATTGTATTAACGAACATTTTCTTAAAATCCCCGGAAATAAAGTAATTGACATGTCACAGCTTACATACCTTTGTTTCCATCGCTTCAATAGTTCGCAATTAAGCATGCAGACTATTGACGAGACTACTATATTTAAGATTATTAGAAATATCACTACAAATGCTCAAGGTGTCGATGGTATCTCCCTAAATATGATCATGTTGACCCTTCCACGCACATAAGGCATTATCACGACTATCATCAACATGTCTATTAAAACTGGCATTTTTCAACAACAATCTATTATAAAGCCAATTCCCAAAATCAATCATCCAACAGAGCTAAAAGATTTGCGTCCAATTAGTATTTTGCCTTTGTTGTCAAAAGTTTTAGAAAAAGTTGTGTGTAAGCAAATGACAGAATACCTTTATCATAATGAAATACTACCACAAAAACAGTCTGGTTTTAGAGCAGGCAGAAGTACAGCAACCTCACTTCTAGATGTGATTGATAACATACTTGCAGGGCAGGATATAGGAGAAGGGGCTATCCTAGTTTTACTTGATTTTTCTCGTGCTTTTGACACTATAAACACTTCCTTGCTTCTAGCTAAAATGGCGTACTACGGGTTAGATCATATTGCACTTCAGTGGTTCTCGAGCTACCTTTCACACCGTTCGCAAAAAGTAGAGGTACTTGCTTCTAATGGTACAAAAAAATACTCTGCTACATCTTTAGTGCATCAAGGGGTTCCACAGGGGTCTATATTGGGCCCAATTCTTTTTATTCTCTACACTTCTGACTTGCCTAATCATATTTATAATTGTAACCTTCATTTGTATGCCGATGATCTGCAAATCTATAAATCTTTTAAACCTTATAAAACAGCCATATCTTCGAAAGAAATTAACTGTGATCTGGAAAAAATTGCAGATTGGTCTGAGAAAAACAGTCTTGTTTTGAATCCAACCAAACCCAAATTTTTAGTTCTGGGTACAAAGACACAAATTCAACAAATTAATACATTTAAGTCGGAAATAAAAATTAAAAATAACAGTATTATACAAGTAATTGAGGCTCGAAATCTAGGTATTCTAATTGACAGTAATTTGAAGTTTAAAAATCACGTTCTCAATACCATTAAACAGTGCTACTATAGATTAAAAGTACTTTATCATGTTAGGCAGTATACAAACTTCGAACTGCGGATTCTATTATGCGAGTCTTTAATATTGTCTAAACTGAACTATGCAGACACCGTCATTGGCGGGTGTCTCCTAGGGCGAACCAAAAAACTTATCCAGAGAGTCCAAAACTCTTGCGCTAGATATTGCTTTTCTATTCACCGTAGGGCTCACGTGACACCGTACTTAAACAGGAGCGATCTCATGAGTATAGAGACACGTCGTACATTACACTTCGCATGTTTACTTTTTGGGGTAATTAAAAATCAAAGTCCTCCATACCTATTTCATAAACTAACTTTTACTCAGCGGAAATCGAGAATCACAGACCGCCTAATTTGTCCTCCATATAAAACAGCTGCATTTAGAGGTAGTTTCCGATACTCTGCCACAAAATGTTGGAACAATATCCCCCCACCAATAAGAATTAAAAAATATTTATTTCTTTAACAATAAATTTAAGAAACTCCACATCAGTACACACTTTTAAGGTAAAATATAAGTCATATTTATTACATTCACAGAAGCAGAGGTAAGAATAAATTGCATTTTAATTATTTATTCACACATATATATATGTATATTTTTTATGAATGTATTTATTTTTTTAAATAAAGACACTTTGGTATTATTACCTACTTAGCAGAGCCTATTAATTTGTTGTCTGTTGGTTTTATAAACAATTTTTATTTTATATTTAAGTTTATTGCTATTGTCGGCTGTTTGTTCGCCGTCGCTACACGCCTCCTCTCTTTTTATTACGGCATCCGCATAATACCAGTGGCAGAGACGCGCTAAGGCCGTCCTCTGCCTGCCTCATACTCATACTGCCTGATACTCATACTTTAGTCCCTACCTTAATTTGTTAAATTTTTAAGTTTACTATGTCTAGTTGTAAGGCTAATGTGTTTTTATTTCTATTTTTGTAAGGTACTAAATAAATGTTTATACTTTCTTTCTTTCTAATCTAATTATCAAATGTAACTCAAACTCCGCGCTAAAATGGAAAACAGTTGTGCCAATCTAACAAAAAAAATATAATTTTGAATTTGGAACCATAAACAAATCATCAATTCCCGAAACTTTTTTGACAGAATGTATATCAAACCTTGATAGTAGTCAGTCCATCTCATTGACGACCTCCCTAGCCGCGAGGCGAGCACGCCGGGACTTTAAATGGCGCCGCTATCTCTGAGGTTCCGGGTTCGATCCCCGGTCGGGTCAATGTAGAAAACGAACTTTACTATATTGGTTCGGGTCTGGGTGTTGTGGTACCGTCGTTGTTTCTGGTTTCTATAACACAAGTGCTTTAGCTACTTACCTTAGTATCAGAGCAATGTATGTGATGTTGTCCAATATTTATTTATTTAAAAAAAACTAGAACGATTGATTGTCATATCAATAGAAAAAAAGAATCTATGGTCAATCAAATTATTATGAAATAGACATTTAGAACTTGTGACCTAAATGTGTGCTCATTTGTTTTGTCGGTTGTCACTTGTTTTCTTATTCTTCATTTGTTTTCCTGTCTCATTTGTTTTCTCGATAGTTGCTTGTTTTTTAATCTTAATTTGTTTTCCTGATTTTATTGATTGTTTTCTCGATTGTCAGTTGTTTTCCTGGTTGTCATTTGTTTTCTCGATAGTCACTTATTTTCTTAATATTCAAGGCTGGGCAATCGTAAAATACTATTTACGGGACACCCTGAATATAATCACTAAAAAGTTGTCAATGAGGTGTGGTCATAATGATACTTTTGACGTTATGATATAGTTGACTTTTTGATAAAGTGGACCTTATGAAGAATGGACATAATGATACTGTAGACATTTCGATACTGTGGATGTTTTGATACTGTGGATATTTTGATACAGTAGACTTTATGCGACTAAAGGAATTTGGTTTGGTTGCTTAGCGGACAAATTTATAAAGTTTATGATTTATTTGTTTTACATAGAAAAATAATACTTACTTGCAAAAAAAAAAAATGGCCATTTGGGACCTTTGAAGCCTTCAGGCCATATTATGGCCACTATAAGATCCAGCACGCATGCAACAATGCCGCAGAAAAAATATGATATTACCAATTTTCTATGGTTCTGAAATGATAAAATATGTTAATTGTATAAGGGTAAGGGTAGGGTCTGGCGAACCGCTCGCGAGCCGACGTGCGCAGCGCGCGTTCCGTTACAGTAATCGTTTGGTGCGGCTCCTAAGCGCAACTCAAGCAAGGCTTGTACAGTGCTCGCGAGCGGAGCGCGATCTGCGCGCGTGCATTTCTAGTTCACTTTCCAGGTAGCTCACGGGTCGCGAGCGCGCGGCGCCTGTGACGGCGCGTAGCTTGCGCGTGACAGGAAATTGTTGAAATGAAATTCGAACTAATATTCGATTTACAATGACTGGCTGACTGACTGACTATAAGTAGGTATAGCTTAATAATGAGTGTTATGTACAAATGCGCCCACACCCGCGTCTTGTTACCTCATGGTACCCGCGCTTTAAGAGGCTGCTATGGTGACGCGCCGCGCGAAATATAGGTTTTTAGAGCTACTCTCACAACGATGATGGCTTGTGCACCGCACACGCACACATATACGTATGCACAGTGGGTCGTCGGACTGTGACTCGCCTACTTAATTGTAACTTTATTGTCACTGATTATGTCATGTTGTCAAATAACGGCATAACGTGATTATTAGTGTAGAAATGGTACTTACCTTCTTATAATGATTTTATTATTTTAGTTGCACAATAGATTTTCCCCAATTATAAAAATAATATAATTGTACTGAAAACGTTTGTAAGAAACTTTATTTTAAATCAAAATGGAGTCGAAATTATGACACCGGGCATTAGTTTGTATAAATCAGAATCAATATTTACCATGATGATTATGTCAAAAAATGTAACTACTAGAAAACTAAGAATCTCCTTAGATTAAACATTATGAAATTCTGTTCCTTATGAACCGTCTATTCATCAGTTGCATTTGGTTCCAAATCTCCCGACGCGCTTTGCACCCTCGCTATCCTCTCTTCCATTGCTTTAATAATATACCTAAAGTGGATCTCTTATTAGCATGCAACAAGAATGCCGTGGGTCAACTAATTCTGGAAGCATGCTATCGTCATAAAGTTTGACTAATTTGGCTTTCATTTTTGTTTTACAAAATTCGTCATCGCGCTGAATCAACACTTTCATAGGTACCGCTTTACCAAATCAAATGCCAGGCATGTAGATGTCTTTTTGGGTAATTTGGTAATACCTGTGATGCTGTTTGTTGACTAAGTAAGTATTTGAAGTTGAATCGAACTTCCAAAAGGGTCTACCGTGCGTGGACAGTCGCAGAACTTTTAATGTCATAATATCAATACTATATCAGCGTATGGCATCAACTTCATTTCGCAAAAAAACATTTGGCATTCACTCATTAATCAGACATTTGGAACTCATTCGGCCTTACTATAAAAACATAGACACGTGTTGAACACCTGTTTACAGATAAGTCAACCATTTTGAAATGTTTGTTAGTAATATGTCTCGAATGTCAGATGTGTCAACATTTCAAATTGATTGATTAATTTTAGAAAAGTGTTCAACGCTTGTCTATCTTTTTGTAGTAAGGCAATCTCGTAAGCCAAAATCATCTTTAGGCATACATTTAATATCTATAATAATAAAAAAGCAGAACCATTATCATCAGAAGCAGAACCGCGACGTGTGGCCATAGGGATGAACTTGCTAACGAGCTAACACACGTACGAGCATATTTCACTTTCATATTGATAATAATTATGCAAGTAGGCGTTTATGCAAATGACCTAAATTAGTGTAAAACGCCGTCTAAACGAGCAATGAATAAATTAGTGTATTTTTAACTGTCACTCAAACTGGTCGTTTCCTTTCACCTTACCCTCTACCTCTCAGCATCAACCCCATCCTCCTAGCATAGCATTCAAGCATTCCTTAGCATCTTAATTTTGGATTTATACCCACATTAAGTGGTTCGTTCCTAACAGCTGGTTTGATCTCGCGTTTTTTAGTTTCGTGAAGTATTTATTGTGCAATTAACACGTAAACTCCACGTCACGGAACGTATAACCCGTGAACTAGTTCTCACCGAGTTAGTGAAGCCCTAACATAACAAATCAAACCAGGAGGTTTGACATCATCAGCATCGTTTTGCAAGCCAGTAAGCTTGTAATCTCAGCAACGCGGTATAGGCCAGGAGGCTTGTACACAAAGCAGCATCCCCCTCACAGGAGAACTAGGAGCGAGCCAGCAGGCTCAACCATACAGCACCACGTCGGCGCGGGCAAGGTAGCTCGTAACCTTCACACCACAACAGCATCTCGGCGAGAGTCAGGAGATTTGCACTCACAGCAGCAGCCTCAAAGTAAGACTGATCCTTTTATTTTCTCTTAAGCTTCATTTCTATCTTGTTTTACACATACTATCATAGACGCCTTAATTACTTGACAAAAGGAGAATTAGGAAAATATTCAAAAAATAAAAACCAAATTCAGCAAGTATTGCGAAGCCAGAAAGACAGTTGATTATGTAAAGATCAGGCTAGAAGCATGAGATAATATTTGGGCAGATTTTGAAAAAAAAAAATTACTACAAGACAACCCTTTTAAAAACGAAGAAGATTATTTTACGGGGGGGAATATATTTTCTAAAGCAACCGATATCTATAAAACTACACGCAACCTTCTTATAGCACAGTGGTCCAAGCTAAAAGAAATGGAAAAACCACTATCATCAAATAGTACCAATGACACAGCAAATAAGCAGTAGACTGAAAAAATCGATGGATTAATGACCCTGCAGAAAACCAACTTCAGAGTTATTAATAGATATATATCTCGAATCGACATTAATGATATCACCGAAAAGTGGGAATTGGAAGACGAACTTAGAAATGTTCAGTCAAAATGGAATGTCATCGATAATCTTCATCTTCAAATTGAAAGGTGTAGACAAAGATAATTACGTTTAAACTTTCGCGTTGCATAATTTAAAACTCAATGAAACGGGAATTAACGCGATCATAATTTAGGTACAAAATGTTACCTCTTTTGCCCGACGTTTCGATCGGGTTATACCGACCGAGGTCACAGGCTGACTGGAACAGCGATGTCTTCACTCCGCATGAGAGACGGATTCTTCATCTACCCTCATAATATTATTTTCACGCCAAGTACCGTCACACACTACACTCACTGTGTCCCTATTCTGCACACTAACCGCCGCGTCCGTATTCAGGTGAGAACTCGATCGCGAAACAAAACGAGATTGTTTATTTTTAATCACTGGATTCCATGTCGCGGATAATTTGAAACCGTCTTCCCGATTGAAATTTTTATACTTTTTGATTTCAATAGCTTCACGCACAACTCTTGAATAAAAGTGGCGATCCGTGGAAAGAACTTGCGTTTGATGAAATTCAATCCAGTGATTAGTGCCCGATTCAAAAAGGTGTTCGGCAATCGCTGATTTTGCAGTTTGGCGGTTTTTCACAGCAGCTATATGCTCTTTAAGCCTTTCAGCGATGGTTCGTTTCGTTTGGCCTATGTAGGAACTCCCGCAGCTACAGTTTATTTTGTAAACACCTGGTGTTTGTAACGGCAAGGCATCCTTCGGTGTGCCTAGTAAAGTCTGTACTTTTAACCCCGGGGTGTAAATCGTGGGAATGGACCATTTCTTTAGCAGGGAGCCAATTTTATCAGTCACTCCTTTCACGTAAGGCAAAAATGCGGGATGTCTGCTTACATTCGGACTTAGAGGGCATTTTATCAGTGGCTTAAACAGATGTGGTGACACTTTGCATCCGTTTTTAATGAGAACCCCCTAAACATGATTTAGCTCTTGCTTCAAATGGTCACTACCTACTATAGGTTACCGCGCGTCGCTCAGTTAATACGTGCTTCACTATTCACGCCCAACGCTTACTTTTTTCGAAAAAAAAAATGAGTGGAAAGGGATACGGTATTGCACTTTTTTAAAACTCAATGAAACGGGAATTAACGCGATTATAATTTAGGTACAAAATGTTACCTCTTTTGCCTGACGTTTCGATCGGGTTACACCGACCGTGGTCACAGGCTGACTGGAACAGCGATGTCTTCACTCCGTATGAGAGGCAGATTCTTCATCTACCCTCATAATATTATTTTCACGCCAAGTACCGTCACACACTACACTCACTGTGTGAATTTTGTAGTCCATAGTACCAATATTTTCCATTGCCCATTGGTAATATTATATTGTTCTAGTATTTGAATAATCTCGTAGAATTAAAATTAATTCGTTCAAAGCGTTATGGGGAATCTGATGCTTTAGTGCCCATTGTTGAATTTGGGCTCTGACGTTCGAAGAATGTATTTCATTGTCAGAATCAGATGACTCAACGTTATGCATATCACCGTCGTATGCAGCTGATTGCTGCTGATGCATGACTGGTAATGCTTGAGCTCCAGGGACATCAGTACTAAGCTGTTCTGTGCCAGATACTTCAGTATTATTTTCTCTATTCGGCAAATTATCTATAAAAACATTAAAGAAGTTTTATGTTCAATGTAACGAGTAGCTCGATATCTGACTCCATACCAATAACACCAATTAGTATAATAAAAAAAGAAACTTTTAATGTGCCGTTTTGGTCCCTTAATTAATTATTTTCTCTTCTATTAAAAGTGGAACTCCACCGGTATTTACAAGATTTTTTGGGTTGTTTACTGATTTTTATCCATCAATAATAACAACAATAATGTAAAATAAAATAAAATAAAAAAGACCGCAAACTTAAGACAAACTCTGAGAATCACTGGATGTAGCCATGTTTATTTCTGCAAGTTTGTATTCTATTATCCCGAAACACTCACGTGTTCTTTACGACTCATGTTACCTGTTACGCTGTTACAACACTGTTTTCCAAATTTGCACACAAGTTACAAACTAGACGCGAAGTTCCTACAATGTGTCGACACAAAGTACGACGTAACATCGCCGACTTATTTACAACGCATAGTTACTAATTTTTATTTTAGTCACATTGTTACTGATCTGTTACAACACACAAAAACCCGTGTCCACACAGTCGCAATGTGTTGTATCCGTTACGAGTATTTCTGCGACGAGTTACATCTTCAAAAATTTGCGACCAAAAATGGTTATATGGGGATGATGCTTAAGAATTAGCAAGATAAGTTTTTGAGTTAGTATATCCTTTAACAATATGTTAAATTTAAATATCACAATCATGTACAAATGTCAGATATAACTAAAACTTATAATTACCCTTATAATGACCGTCGTGACTACGACCGACACGACGGTCGTGGTCACGACGGTCATTAGGACGGTTGTAAGATTCTCGTTCGTGCGTCACTATCTTTCAATCCTCGTATAAATTGAAGGCATAGAAAGCTTTCTGATGTATTTTTTTGACAATGTTGGCATTTGGATTCACAGTTGGTTGTAAGTTTCTTTAATTCTGCGGCATATTGGGCTGCTGTTTCATCTAACATTTGTGTTCTCATTATGAATTTGTGTTGTAGTGCCCATTTGCTAGGTTTAGGGTCTAAATAGTCGTCGAGTATTTCGGTAATAAGATCAAATTTCATATTCATTGGCTCCTCTGGACATACTAGATCGCAAAGTTTCTCATGGAGTTCTGGTTATAAGGTGGAAAGAAGAATGTTGTTTTTCATCTGCGTTTCGGTGATTTCATTTAATCTAAGGTACACTTCCAGTCTTTTTTTAAAGTAATTAAATGTTTTTGATTCTTGCAGCGGTTGGAAACTTATTTTCGGTGTATTTTTATGTTGGTTTACGATTCGCTCTGTTTGCACAAGCTGTTGGTCTTGGTCTTGTTGTTTGTTTCGTTTTTGTTTCGTCAAAAGTTTTATTGTGATTGTTGTATACAATTCTTCAAACTCGTATCTGTACTCTTGTGCTTGAGCGTAGGTGGTTTCGTCGTTAGCTTCAACAGTCTGGTCCTCAATTTTCTCTTGTATTTCTCGCAGTGACTGAATCGTTTCCTTCAGCCCTTGGGAGCGGGCGGTGATGTCCTCGTCAGACATCGTCGCCCTCTGTTCGATGTAGTTGTCGAGTCGTGTAAGCAACCCGCGTAGGGTGCCTCGATGCTTTCTTACTTTATCCATATTTTGCAGTGTTTTTACGGTGTTTTCATGGGTTCAAAGTCGTCGCCACTAATAAATACCGATTAAGGAAATGCATTTCATTGTATAACAATCATTATTTATTTTAGACAAGACATTAAAGACACATGTCAAATAATCCCGTACGGAGGTAGCATATAACTAAGAAGTATGGATACCACAATCACCTTAAAAGAGTGAAAGGAAATAGTACACTCACATTTGAGGAAATGACAACAACATTGTCACAAATTGAGGCATGCCTCAATTCCAGGCCTATTTCCCAATTATCATGCAACCCTGAAGACCCGAGCCCATAAACACCAGGTCATTTTTTGGTAGGCGAACCACTAGTGCTTGTCCCTGATGTTAATTATGAGAGTTCAAACGTTGGCAGTCTGAAAAGATGGTATCTCACCCAAAAAATCCTTTTGGAACATAATGTTGAATCTCATAATGTTGGATTCTCGAAATGTTGAATTTTCAAAATTTTAGATTCTGTATTTTAAAAAAAATTGTAGTGTAGGAAGCAATAGCATGCAACAAATCTAACAAGTAAGCACCCACAGAAATAGTTACGTTCAATTTGAAACTTGGAAGTAAAGCTTTTGAAAACACGCCTAATTATTGCATAAATGGCTTTGATATCTGTTTTTAATCTTTTGAAATGAATTGATGAAACCCGTCCTAAGATAAACTTATATTTATGCGTTGTTTATAAATAAAACTAAAAAAAGTGAATTTATTTTCATTTATCAACTTAACTAAAATAATTTTTCTTATACAAACAGAGCTTCAAAACAAAAAAGAAACTTCTGTTTGGTACCTACCAAGCTTTTAATTAAATATTTCTTTTAAAATCATTTCCTAAAATTACATTTCATACTAAAATAACATTTAAGTACCTACCTTCAATTACCGAGCTTAAGCCTAATAAATATAATTTTACGGAGAAACTTCAAAGCCGAAAGTAGCTGTAACTTCAATTTGGTCAAAAGTTTTTCATACTTCTGGTCAAAAATGATGTCTCTGAGTCTTCGATTTTTTGGGAACGGAAGAAATAAACCTATACGTATGTAATACGAGAAAAATATTGGGTTTGTTTGGGAGCTGGGAATTTAATTTGCGATGATGTATGCAAATAATGTTCCTTCACACGAATTAGTAGTTCTGTGAACATCATCTGCGCAGCTTAACAAAGTGTGGTCCTTACTTTAGAAAACAACGCTCAGAGTTAGTAGACACCCTAGAAATCTATAATAATAAATTAATTGAAAGTAGATGTAAATATGATGTGGACATTGGAAGGCTTCAGGCTGACATCTCAAAGTTGCATGAATTATTGCAATCTATGACAACAAAATATAACTCTGCCCAGGAACAAATTACCGAGCATATCCTGGCTACTAATAAACTTTTATAATTGGAAAATTCTAATTTAGATTTTAAATCACTACCAAATATTAAAATCACACAACTAGACAAAAGTCAACAGATGGATGCCAGCCAGCGGTCTTCAATGTCTGCATCTCACACTCAAGTATCCCCATGTAAGCCTGAAAGTAATGTTATTGTTTTCTCAGATAGGTTAGGAGTTGGTTACGGCCCATTGTTACATAAGTCTATTAATCATAATTTAACTAATATTTGTATGCCAGATGCGTCATGGGACCAAATTATAAAACGCATTCAACACAGTAAATTTACTAATGAAACAGTTATTGTAATTTTAATAGGGAATAGTAAGAACACAACAAAAAAAAATATTATTCAAAACTTTTCTATCCTAACGAACCTTGATGTAAAAAAAGTTGTTTTGTGTGCCCTACCATACTGTAGGTACCAAACAACTGAAGAAAATGAAAAAATTCATCTATTGAATAGTTTATTTTTTAATTTGACAGAACGTCATAGTGACAAGTTTGTGTTTTTTGACACAAACAAATTTACTAACAATAAATTTGTATTAACGGGCGGCTCTTTACACCTGCCATATAACTTAAGAAAACAAATTGCTAACTTGTTAGCATATAATATTAACAATAATTGGTTAAAACAAAAAATAGACTGTGACCAACATATTAGTACTAGTACTAATTTAAATATTATTCCCTTGACAATCTCTTCTAATTTAAACTAAGAGAGCAGACAAAAGCCAAGTCTACCTTTAATATTGTTCATCAGAATATGCAAGGCTTGGCTGGCAAAGAGTTAGAATTATCCTTATTCTTACAAGATTTAAATGTACATTAGAATAGTTTGTTACGGGATTGCTACCATGTACCTTATTTTTGAGTTCCCGATATTTCGGCACTGTTGCAAGCGCCATGATCACGGAGTAACTGAAGATCTTGCGGGTAAGTTGTTAAGGGCAAAGTTTTGTCGAAGAATTTCTTTGTATACCAGGGTCAATACTATCTCCAAATAGACGGAGTCGCGATGGGCAGCCCCGTAGCTCCAGTTATAGCTAATATTTGGATGGAGTTTTTCGAAGAAAAATCCCTGGCCACCGCCCGCACCGAAATCAAACTATGGAAGAGGTATGTAGACGACGTATTCTGTGTATTGAGAGGAAACAACCAAGATGTAGAAACTCACCTGTCATATTTAAATGGTATCCATCCAAAAATAAATTTTACCTGCGAGATAGAAGAAAACAGAAGCCTAGCATTTTTGGATGTGAAGATTGAAGTGCGGAGTGACGGTTCACTGAGTCACTCTGTCTATAGAAAATCCACTCACACTGACCGCTATCTCAACGCAACCTCGCATCACCACCCTCGACATCTTAATTCTGTAGTAACTGCACTGACAAATCGAGCCTATGACTTGTGTGACCTTGAACACTTAAACCAAGAGTTGGAACATGTTCAGAAAGTCTTACAGAATAATGGATATAGAGGGCAGCTACCATCTAGACACAAATCAAGACACTTTAAAGACACAGTAGACAGGCAACCTGTGTTCTTGCCATACATAAGAGGAGTGACAGACAAGATCTCAAACGTACTTCATAAATACTCACTTAATACTGTCTTCACTCCATTAAGAAAAGTAACACAATGTCTACGATCTCCAAAAGATAGTTTCCCAATGGAGAAACCGGGTGTCTATAAGATTGACTGCAGCTGTGGCAGTTCATATATCGGCCAAACAAAACGTACCATAGCGTGCCGAATGAAGGAACACATAAAAGCGGTCAAAAACAACGACAAACAGAAATCGGCAATCGCGGAACATTTGTTGGAATCAGGTCTCAATCACTGGATTGAGTTTCACAACCCTCAGATCATTTCGACAGAACGCCACTACATACCAAGAATGGTCAGGGAAGCGATTGAAATTACAAAGTACAAAAATTTCAATCGTGAGGATGGGTTTAAATTGTCAAGTGTCTGGAATCCAGTGATTCGTATGTGCAAAAACCGGAAAAAACAACAACCTGCTGTGTCGCGGTCAGATACTGTTAGTGTTGTGTGTCGAGAACAGGTGCGAGAAAATAGTGAGTTTGTAGACAATGGTACCGACGCGTGCAATAAAAGACTGCGAAAGAGGGTAGACCGATATGTTTGCCCTTAACAACTTACCCGCAAGATCTTCAGTTACTCCGTGATCATGGCGCTTGCAACAGTGCCGAAATATCGGGAACTCAAAAATAAGGTACATGGTAGCAATCCCGTAACAAACTATTCTAATGTTAGTGACCATGAAAGTTTAAAAGATTAAATGTACATGTTATGTGTTCAACAGAGCATTGGTTCAACCAAAATGAGTTGATGATTAACATTGAAAATTATAAAATTGGTAGTTCGTTCACAAGGAAGTCTGCTACTAGAGGGGGGTCACTTATATTGTTAAATAGTCAGTTAAAATACAAGGAACGGAAAGATATAGTGTCACTTTCGATTGAACGAACTATCGAACTAGCATGTGCTGAGCTAGAGCAGTATATTATAATAAGCGTTTACAGCCCCCCATCTGCTAATTACCAGCTTTTTGAAACCGCTATGGAAGAGGTCTTAAAAAAAGTCTGTATTTCTAATAAGAAAGTAGTTGTATGTGGCGATTTTTAGCATTGATATATTAGTAAATTCACAGAATGCAAATCGTTATCGTTTCCTTAATCTCTTTAAATCATTTAATTTAATAAACTTATTCAATGAACCTACGAGAGTGACTCCCACAACAGCTACTTGTTTAGATAATATTTTTTGCAATAGCACTGTAATAGATAAATCAATTATAAATTATTTGAGATCTGACCACAGCGGACAAAAGGCGTCGTTTGAGCACCATTTTGTCCGAGGAATTGTAGATGCTGTTTGTAGGCCAATAACGGTAAATAGAATAGACCGATTTAAGGAAAAAAATTGTGATGGCATAAATTCATTAAAATCAAGTGATAGCGATAGTGTCGATTTTTTATATGAGAATCTTTTTGGATTGATTAAAAACGAATTTGATCAAATCTTTACACAAAAAAATATAAAAGCAAATAAACTGAGATGTAAGTTTAACGAATGGGCAACACCCGGTATTTATAAAAGAAAAAAACATTATATGATTTGTATAGTCTTAAAGCAAGCTCTCAGAACCCACAGATTATTGACCATGTGAGACGTTACTCTAAAATATTTAAAAAAGTATGTGCCTCTGCAAAATCAAATCATCTACGTAATATTATTCGGAGTTCTGATAATAAAGCAAAGGCTACATGGAACATTATAAATAAAGAAACCTGCAGGCATAAACCAAATGATCGTGCTTACTCTCTTAAAATTGGGGATAAACTAATTAATTCAAATGCAGAGGTTGCCAATGCTTTTGAGGGATTCTTTTCAAACATAGCTCCCTCTACAACTAGGGAACTGGCTTCCTCTGCCGAACTAGCTGAATCCCTTCTCAGGGCGGGTGTTGATGAGAGTACAACTCCATTTCATTTTAGATATATTAACCCCGATGTAGTAATAAAAACTTTTAGGGAATTAAACATGAAAAAAACTGAGGACTTATGGGGAATCTCAGTCAATATTATCAATACAATTCTATACACAATAGCCCCTTATCTTGCAATAATTTTTAACAAATGTATTGATGACAAACAGTTTCCTACATTGATGAAATTAAGTAAAATTATTCCTTTATTTAAATCTGGCGAGAAAAATGATCCCTACAATTTTCGACCGATTTCTATCTTACCAGTACCCAGTAAAGTATTTGAAAAAGTAATTTTTAATCAACTTTTATCTCACTTTTTACTGAATAAACTTTTACATAACAAACAATATGGCTTTACAAAGGGTAGAAGCACTACTGATGCTGGAGTTGCACTTTTAAAACACGTGTTTGATGCGTGGGAGAGTAGGCGGGATGCTTTGGGAGTTTTTTGTGATCTTTCCAAGGCGTTTGATTGTGTGGACCATCAAACTTTGCTAAAAAAACTTAGACATTATGGTGTTTCTAATGATGCCGTAGATTTGGTAAACTCTTATCTCACAGGCAGAACACAAAAAGTTTGTATTAATGGAACTGAGTCTTCTGGCTCCCCTCTAACTATGGGCGTGCCGCAGGGATCGATATTAGGACCCCTGCTTTTTTAAATTTATATAAATGACCTTCCATATTTTACGAAAGACCTCTGTGAGACAGTGTTGTTTGCAGATGATACTTCATTGATTTTTAAAATCAAAAGAGGTAAAGATTCGTTTGACGATGTAAATAATGCTCTCTCTCAAGTATTGCATTGGTTCACTACTAATAATCTTTTGCTCAATGCAAATAAAACAAAGTGTATTAAATTCACAATGCCAAACGTAAAACTGGTCCCAACACATTTAATTATAAAAGGTGAACGACTTGATACGTCTAGTTCCACTACCTTTTTGGGAATAACTTTGGATTCCCGTTTGCAATGGGGTGCTCATATTGAGACTCTATCAGGAAGACTTAGCTCTTCTGCTTACGCCGTGAGGAAAATAAGACAATTGACTGATGTTGGAACGGCAAGATTGGTATATTTTAGCTATTTTCACAGCATTATGTCCTATGGAATTCTATTATGGGGCTCAGCAGCAGATATCGACTCTATATTTATATTACAAAAGAGAGCTATACGAGCAATTTATAACCTTGGACCTCATGACTCGTTAAAACAACTGTTTAAAGAAATTAATATACTGACAGTAGCTTCGCAATTTATTTACGAAAATATCATTTACGTTCGCAAACATATGGATCAGTTCCCTAAGAAAAGTGACATTCATAATTTTAACACCCGGAATAAGGATAAGCTTGCCGTTCCAGATTTCAGACTGCATAAAGTGGGTAATTCGTTCATGGGGAAATGTATTCGCTTTTTTAATAAATTACCAGCATCTATTGCTGAACTGCCCATGTTTAAATTTAAAGCTCATGTAAAATATATTCTCATGAAAAAAGGGTATTATACTGTTATAGATTATTTAAATGATAAAAATGTTTGGATATAAATACTGCCTTGCTCGCACAGGTGCATTTATCTTGTAATTTAATATTTTGTTATGTATATTTAAAACTTTTTAAAAGAGGCTGACAATAGTGACCGAGTTTCTTGCGCTGCTTCTTCTCGGCGCTAGCCCAAACTTGTCCCGAAGCAGTGGTAGGGAATAAAATAACAATGGGACGTGTAAAAGAGCTTAGTTTAAGCCTATTTGCAAAAATAAATTGGTTTTATTGGTTTTTATTGGTTTTATTACTATACCAGGTATTTTCAAAATATACCAAAAATAAATGCATTTTCGGTGTATTCGGAGCTATATCTTTAATCACATGCCAGGTGTTTTGCACGTGAATCGAAGGCAGTAGCACAAAATAAGAGCATAATCGGACAATGTTCCTTTCTGATTTATTGACAAAGTTGTTAGTGGTTTTCTTTTTCTTTTGAGTTATCTCCAATTCTTTTGCTTTTTTCCAAATGGCTTTATTAAAATGTTGATAGCACCCTGTAATTTTCACATTATTATATACTTGTTTTACAGCATTGATGGTGGCAATTTCGTAATCACATTTTAAAAAGCTTATGTTGACTTTGAGTTCATTTTTTATCAGTGAAAACAGCCGCGTATAAGTCCTCTGCGTTTTGTTTGGTAAAAAAGCATATATTGCTGGATAAACGTGTACGCTTCTTTTATCAGAATACACATCAAGATGTAAAATATACAACTGATAAAAGGGTCGTGGAGAAACTCGGAAAGTACCGTCACCATAGTACGAAATACTTTTGGAACAACTTAATGTTTTTCTCATGTTTCGGGAACAAATTAGATAGATAGATAGATAGATAGATAGATACTCTTTATTGCACACCAAACAAAGGAGTTACAGTTGATATTTACAGAAAGATGTACAATTTAGGCGGTCTTATCGCTGAAAAGCGATCTCTTTCAGACAACCTTTAGGCAGAGGACAACTACAAAGAAAGGGGAAAGTGCTGCAGAGTGCTTATTGTGTAATTTTATTTATACACCGTGAATTTTGAGATACCCGAGAAAATTAACTAACATACTCAGATATCGATATACATCGAATTCGGCGAATAAAAAAATTTTTTTTTATTAGAAATTTATTTAATAGGTCCCTAACATTCCTTAAAAAATATGCACTATAAAAGTCCTGCTAATTCAAATAGTAATCATTATCATTCCAACATTAACGGAACCAAAATCCACCTAATTTAGTCGCGTAATATTGGCGTACGGAAGGAATAACTATGAATGATTTTTTTTTTCATTCATAGTTATTCCTTTCGTACGCCAACGCTTGTCTTACAATTCAAGAAGGAGATTATTGAAAAGCGTGACCTTCTCATCCACACTACTAGCACCCTCAATCACGGACCAGTCTATCTCATACGCATCCTGTTTAAGAGCATCAACGTTCATGCCACTAAAATTGCGTTGCAGAAGAAATTTCGCCCAGGAGGAATTAGAATTATCTTTTCCTCAATTCCATCTTCAATCACAGTAAACTTTTCTGTCAACCCTTTTGGTATACTTACATCTTCAAGTCTTCTAAAATGTAATTTATCTGAATCTAAAAAATGTTTTCTTGCTCTGTATAAAGTAGGTCGAACTGACAAATATGTAGGTAAATTACATGCAGGAAAATTAGGATAAGATTTTTTTAATTCTGTCACCTTATTCTCAAATATGTCTTGAATTGAATTCAAGTTTCCACAAACCTCTTCCTTAATGTTATTCAAAAGATCCCTTGTAAATAATGAATTGTCATTTGCTACGTTACATTTATGACTTGTTTCACGCATTATTTTAGTTTTGTCCTTATTGAGTGTGACCGTTGCAGTATATACATTCCGATTAGTACATTTCCATCGTGTCGAGCCATCAAAATTAGTTTTTCCATCTTTACTCATAGTATACTTTTCTCTTAATATTAAAATATCTTTTTTCTTTTGGTTTTTCATAAAATTTATTACTTTAAATGGATTCATTGTATATTTATCACTTTTTATTAAAATACGTGATGACCAGTGATGACAATTTCAGTTGGATGACACCCGTCACTGTGATTGTGGTTTTCCTCAATACAAGTGGCCAGTATCGGCAAATTAAATAGTTATTCAAAGAGGTTAGAGTATTTTTTATATACCAATAATTGGTAAAACAAACAGCTATTGCGAAAAATTACTAACAAAACGCTTAAATCATAAACGCGGCTATCTTAATTTAAAAAAAGTTAACTATGTAATATATAAGATTACTAAAACATGATAACGAAATTGTCCAAATTATTGCTTTGTAATGTTGTGAAAATTATAAGAGTATTTTTTATTCACATTTTAAAGCCATTTGGAAAAAAGCGAAAGATTTGGAGATTACTCAAAAGAAAAAGAAAACCACTAACAACTTTGTCGATAAATCAGAAAGGAACATTGTCCGATTATGCTCTTATTTTGTGCTACTGCCTTCGATTCACATGCAAAATACCTGGCATGTGATTAAAGATATAGCTCCGAATACACCGAAAATGCATTTATTTTTGGTATATTTTGAAAATACCTGGTATAATAAGGACCACACTTTGTTAAGCTGCGCAGATGATGTTCACAGAACTACTAATTCGTGTGAAGGGTATCATCGCAAATTAAATTCCCGGTTCCCAAACAAACCTAATATTTTTCTCGTATTACATACAATAAAAAAAGAAGCATATTATTTTGATAGAAAAATTGAAAGAGGTTTATTTCTTCCATTCCCAAAAAATCGAAGACTCAGAGACATCATTTTTGACCAGAAGTATGAAAAACTTTTGACCAAATTGGAGTTACAGCTACTTTCGGCTTTGAAGTTTCTCCGTAAAATTATATTTATTAGGCTTAAGCTCGGTAATTGAAGGTAGGTACTTAAATGATATTTTAGTATGAAATGTAATTTTAGAAATATTTAATTAAAAGCTTGGTAGGTACCAAACAGAAGTTTCTTTTTTGTTTTGAAGCTCTATGTTTGTATAAGAAAAAATATTTTAGTTAAGTTGATAAATGAAAATAAATTCACTTTTTTTTAGTTTTATTTATAAACAACGCATAAATATAAGTTCATCTTAGGACGGGTTTCATCAATTCATTTCAAAAGATTAAAAACAGATATCAAAGCCATTTATGCAATAATTAGGCGTGTTTTCAAAAGCTTTACTTCCAAGTTTCAAATTGAACGTAACTATTTCTGTGGGTGCTTAATTGTTAGATTTGTTGCATGCCATTGCTTCCTACACTACATTTTTTTTTAAAATACAGAATCTAAAATTTTGAAAATTCAACATTTCGAGAATCCAACATTATGAGATTCAACATTCTGAGCATCCAACATTATGAGATTCAACATTCTGAGAATTCAACATTATGAGATTCAACATTCTGAGAATCCAACTTTTTGAGATTCAACATTCTGAGAATCCAACATTATGAGATTCAACATTCTGAGAATTCAACATTATTAGATTCAACATTCTGAGAATCCAACTTTTTGAGATTCAACATTCTGAGAATCCAACATTATGAGATTCAACATTCTGAGAATCCAACATTATGAGATTCAACATTCTGAGAATCCAACATTATGAGAATCAACATTCTGAGAATTCAACATTATGAGATTCAACATTCTGAGAATTAAACATTATGAGATTCAACATTCTGAGAATTCAACATTATGAGATTCAACATTCTGAGAATTCAACATTATGAGATTCAACATTCTGAGAATTCAACATTATGAGATTCAACATTTTGAGAATCCAACTTTTTGAGAATCCAACTTTTTGAGAATTCAACATTATGTTCCAAAAGGCAAAAAAATTGGTTGCCTGTAAAGTCGGTATACGGGCGAAAGTTTTACGTGACAACGACTTACGCTCTTAGGCGGGCTAACTGTGCTCGAGTGAAAGGGACGCGTGCCTTTCACTTTTTATGTCTGTCTCTCTCGCTCTTAGGCGGGCTAACCATGCCCGAGTGGAAGGGACGCGTGCCTCTCACTCGCTCTCATTGTGAGCGCATAACGTGAGCGGAGCGTAACGCAGTTTCTTGAAGTGTCACCCGGCAAACCAATTTATAAGACGTTGTCACGTCAAAATGACAAGACTTGTGGCGCAAATGGTCCCATGAATATTTGACGCTATTACAGCACAGATATAAATAGACCAATCAAACCGTAGAACCTAAAATTGGAGATGTGGTTTTGGTCAAGGAAGACGACCTTCCCCCTGCGAAATGGCTCTTTGGACGTGTCGCTGATTAACATACTGGCTTGGACAGTATCACTCGTGTTGTAACTTTAAAATACAAAGACAATTTAATTAAGAGACCTGTTTCGAAATTAATTGTTCTACCTGTCAATGACAGCTAAATTGTGTATGTATTCACTTTCCAAATATTTTTTTTGTTGTTTTGTTATTTTTATGTTAAAAAGGCACCCATTATATTAATAAGCATTATTGAGAAAATGTACTTTTTTATTTTACTTGATTTTTTTCTGTCGCTTACATTTGTACATTTTTTTTGTTATTATATTTAGGACTCCGTCCATGGCTGGCGGAATGTTCAATGTCTTAGAGCATTCAACCAACAGGAGACGCCATTGACAGGCATTCCCCTCTGCCACAAGTCTATGGCCGTCGGTCACAGAGGTTATATAAAACTATTTGCAGCGCTGTAATTTTGTTTTTGTTTTTAGCAATTCCAATAGCATTATTTGCAGCGCGTTCCGCCATCATTGGCAAATGACGGTGAGCGTGGAAGGACAGCAGCTAAAAATGCCAAATTAAGCCGCGTGCTAATGTTAAAAAATATCAGAAACATTTTATGTGCTAAAGGACATCGTAAATTTTCATCTATAAGTATTGTTGAGTCTCAATATTAGCAAATAATGCCTTAAAATTGCAAAACCTTATAAAATTTGTCAATCAAAAAGTGATACCAGTAAAAGGCAAAAAAACCTATTAAGCGTAATTTTTTATACTGAAGTACCCAATTTTTAAAAAAAAACTGGTATTTCCCATTTGATATTGTTAATAATATTAATTACAATAGATGCTTATTGAATTAATGATATATCACAGTTAACAAATTATGATTCTTGTTTAAGTTTTGCGCATTTTCTGGACTTAATACTTACTTTTAAAAGTATCAATTCTATAAATATTTGCATATAATCGGTCTACTTCAATAATATAACATATTTGCGAACTTCACCTGGCCTTCTTCTGCTGGCCACCCTGCATCAAAGTTGGTGATAGGATGGCACAAAAACAAAATATCGATATCGATTTAACCACTTGACCTTTAGGTCACCTAGATTTGGGATTCCACCTGGATGTATTTCCAAAATGGGAATATATTCGGGAACATTCACAATGAACCTACCTGTTGGGACAATACACGGGTGGATTCGATTTTAATGTTAATATGAATCTATATAACACAGAACCTCAACAAACAACTCCAATGCTGACTATTTATCCAGATTCCCTATTGAGAACACTAAAACGAACAAAATTGACCAGAACTACAACTTTCAACTGCAGCAAATACACGCTATTAATATTAATCCTGATACAATAGCGACAGAGACTCAGAACGACCCCGAATATATAAGCTTATTACAAGCATTAAGCTCCGGCGCTTCGTTGAGAACGCTTGGGTACAAGGACAACGAATTTACCTTACACGACGGATGTATAATGAGAGGAATGCGAGTTCTTATTCCTAAAAAAATTTACGAACGTGTACTAAACGAACTGCATCTAGGTCATCCAGGAATTGTGAAGATGAAGCTTGTAGCTCGCAGTTTCGTCTATTGGAAAGGGATTGACAATGATATTGAGACGAAGGTAAAATCATGTAGAGCCTGCAGAATGCAGCAAAATGAACCAGAGAAAGCACCACTACATCACTGGGAATACCCTGATGGCCCATGGCATAGACTTCACATTGATTTTGCGGGTCCTATTCATGGACACCAACTTTTCATTATCGTGGATGCATTCTCAAAATGGACAGAGATTATACCGACCAAGTCAACCACTAGCTCTTGGTGTATTCAAAAACTTAAAAAAATATTTTGCACCTTTGGGATACCTCAAGTTTTAGTTTCTGACAACGGACGACAGTTTGTCTCAGAAGAATTCGAAAATTTCCTTAGAGACAGTTTAGTTCTGCACAGAACCTCCGCGCCATACCATCCTGCAACCAATGGACAGGCAGAACGGTTTGTGCAGACAGTTAAGAGAGTTTTGCGAAGCTTAGAAAGGGAAGGAGGTAACCTACACAATAAGCTGGTAACTGTGAAAACTGGTCTACGAAGAACGCCAAACGCTGATGGCCAGACGCCTTACCAACTTATGTTTGGCAGACAGATACGCACAACATTACACGCTATGTTTTTGAGAAACGCAGACAAAGAGACTTCACTAAGACACCAGGGGATCAACGTCAAGCAGTTCAATCCTGGTGATCGTGTGCAAGCTCGGGACTACAGCAGTGCCGCGCAACGCTGGCAGTTCGGAACTATCACAAAACGATTGGGCAGATTGCACTATGAGCTCCGCACTGATAGTGGTTGTGTCTGGCGCCGACACCTCGATCAGCTCTTGGCTGCACCCCTGATCCGCAGCAGCTAGGAAGGGAGAACTGTGGTATCCATACTTCTTAGTTATATGCCACCTCCGTACGGGATTATTTGACAGGTGTCTTTAATGTCTTGTCTAAAATAAATAATGATTGTTATACAATGAAATGCGTTTCCTTAATCGGTATTTATTAGTGATGTTTGGTCGACTTTATACCAGCTTCCCACAGCCCTCCAAAGTTTGGAGAACGGGGAGGGATAAAGTGCCAGTTAGTATGGTTAGAGACTAACCAATCTGCGATCTCAACTACGACATTCGACCTTTCAACGTCAAACAGATCCCTCAGCTCTCGAGCACTTCTAACAAAGGTGGTGCCGTTATCACTCCATAGATCCGCAACATGACCTCGTCTGGCGACAAATCTTTTAAAGGCTGCCAGAAATCCTTGGGAAGTCATGTCGCTAACTGCTTCAAGGTGTATGGCCTTTGTAGACATACAAATGAATAGGCATATATATCCCTTTATGGAGCGATGCCCACGTCCCTTTGATACCCGAATACTTATCGGGCCTGCATAGTCTACTCCACTCTTAAGGAAAGGACGATGTGCAGTTACCCTAGATTGGGGTAATTGACCCATAAATGGTTGGTTAGGATGGGCAGAGTGGCGGATGCAAATCACACATTTTCTTACAAACTGTCTCACAAGACCTTTTCCACCGATGATCCAGTATTTGCTTCTCAAATAGTTTAACATGAGCTGAGGACCTCCGTGCATAGTTCTTTCGTGAGCTTGGCTAATCAAAAGATTAGTGAAGTGTGACTTGTGGGGAATAATTATAGGATGCTTAATATCTTCACTGATATGAGCATGAATCAGCCTTCCGCCTACTCTCAATACGTGATCTGAATCCAGGGGGTCTAGCGCGAAATGTACCATCCGAATGTTCGCATCCGACCGATCCTCGACCGAAGTTTCGATTGGAACCTTAGCGCGAAACAACATCGAAATCGCGAAGTTTCATCGTGGCCACAGACAATTGTAGAAGAGTATCGGAATGAATGATACTGAGTGCTAGTGTTATGACTACGTATTAAAATATTACCGGTTTTGTAAAAGTCTCTTGCCGATTCAAAATATTAGTAAACTAATGCGTAAACATGGTTTCTATTAACAGAAAAATGTTTATTTTAATCAATTTTAGATATTGAAACTAAGAAAATTGCACCATTCCAATTGTTTATGACATTTAGAAAAATAAATGCTGAACACATGAAATGTCATTGCTTGCTTATTGATTTTAAAAATTGTCCTGAGATACTCGATCGCAAAGTAGTTTGAAAATAATTCGATAGATGGCGTTATGTGGCATAATAATAAGTTTTTTGTAGAAAATGAGTCATATTTATTAAATAATGCTTTTTAAATTAAGAAAAATAAAAATAATAATATAACGTTGTGTTACAGTTTGAAACCATAAAAAAAGTTTGTGTTTGTTATTCTGGTCTGATCAGCTGTCTGTCACACTGTCAGCGCGAATCTGACCAAATATAATGGTCTCTAAGATTGGACAAAATATGGTTGTGTTGCCTACCTAGTGCATTTTTAGGGATTCGTGGCTTAGTGCTAATAGTGCATTTCTAATAGTTTTATCATTAAAGCAAAATAAGAAGAAATGAATTGTTTTGTCAAGCCGGCATACCAAACTATTATATTTGATAGATTTTATAACGTTTACAATAATTTGTGTCGTAAAATTGTACTTGTGCTATGCGGTGGTTATGAAGTTTTAACTTGGAGGTGTGAAAGTTGTTGTAAACAATGATTAGGTATGTATAAAATACAAGATTTCTAAGCATGTTAACAAATATGTCCATTTACGATGGTCAGACGATAGCTATTTAGATGTCGTAAAATTTGACATTAGATCTCCGATAAAACTCTAGTCAAACTCAAATGTTCGGTCGGACCGATACACTTCGGAGTAGGGTTTACGATGCCCGTAATGTCAAATGATGATCGGTCGAATCGAGTGAAATGCCCGATCAAACCGACCGTCCGATTGCATTTCATATTAGGAAATGCCCGAACAATCGGCTGATATATCGGATTTGTCACTTCGCGCTAGACCCCCAGGAACGGACATAGCGAGTTAAGTGTACTCTTTTTGTTTAAGTTTCCTGTCTTCGTTAGGTTGTCTATCTCTTGACTGAAATGATGCATGCATAATCTAATGCAGGAAAGTAGAGTTTCATTTAATTCCTTTACTGTTAGAATAGAACTAGCCGCATTAATATCATCTATTTCAGGTTTATTCCAGCGCAGGACTCTACGGCAGTATGCCAATACTAGAGTAAGTTTGTTTTAAGATGAAAATCTGGAAAGTAAATCATAGCCTTCATTTTCACAAGTAATATAGCATTTAATCAATTGTTTCCTTTCCTCTAGATCCGTATCCTTGACATGTTTTGTCTCATATATTATTTTATCTTCATGAAGCCATTTCGGACCATCTTTCCATAGCTCATTCTGTATACACTCAGAAGGAAGTAGCCCTCTCGACACACTATCCGCCGGGTTTGCCTTAGATCCGACGTGTGACCACTGATTTGCATCGGTGATAGTAAGTATCTCTGATATCCTATTTGCAATAAAGGTTTTCCATCTGCTTGGGTGACTTCTTAGCCAAGCCAAAACTATTGTAGAGTCGGTCCAAGCATGTAATTCTGTTCTAGGAATATTCAGTGTTTCTGCGACTTCGTTCAATAGTTTGGCTGGAAGGACAGCGTCACACAATTCTAGACGTGGGATAGATACCTGTTTAAATGGTGCAACTCGGGTCTTGGACGTGATTAAATGAACGTGAACGTACCCGCCTCGGTCAACAATGCGAATATATACAACAGCCGCGTACGCAACGTTAGAGGCGTCTGAAAAGCCGTGAATTTCGACACATTGATCATCTTTGCTCATATTTATCCACCTCGGCATACGAATAATGGTGAGACTACTTAAGTCATTTCTGAATGCAGTCCAATCATCAAGCAGTGATGGTGGTAGCTCATCATCCCATTCGATACCTGATAGCCACAATCTTTGGATAAATACCTTGGCTGTTGTTATAGCTGGCGCTATCCAACCCAAAGGATCATATAAGCGAGCTATATCAGATATGACCTTACGTTTTGTAACTGGGTATTCCAAAGAAGACAGCAAAACCAAACACCGAAATTCATCAACATCTCTGTCCCATGCTATTCCCAGTATCTTCATTATATCATCTGCCCTCTGCTCCAAAGCCTTGACAGTATTTTCCTTCTCTTCAGAGATCAACGCTGCTAACTCTTTATTATTTGTCGACTATTTTAGAAGTGGAAACCCTCTACGATCCAACATTTGAGTTATTTGTTCAAATATTAGTGCTCCTTCAGAAACAGAATGACAGCCCGTTAACAGATCATCCATATAGAAATCATTAAGGACTCTAGGACAGGCCAATGGAAAATCTGAACCCTCATCGTAAGCTAGTTGCTGCAAAGCTCGAACAGCCAAGTAAGGTGCACATGACAAACCGAATGTGACTCTAAGGAGCCGAAAATGTTGCAGGTCAGAATCTGGGTTTTCTCGCCACAAGATCCTCTGGAAATCTGTATTCTCCTCTGCCACCTTCACCTGTCGGTACATTTTTACAATGTCAGCGACAAGTGAAATGGGATAGCATCGCCAACGCATAATTAAGTGCCTCAGTTCTGGTTGCAGTATCGGGCCTATCATTAGCTCACTATTGAGTGAAACTCCGTTTGAGTCAGTACAAGATGAGTCAAATACTACGCGGTTTTTTGTAGTCGTCTTGTCTTTTCGAATGACTACATGGTGGGGAACTTAAACGCCAGTAGTATTAGTGTCATTAACTGCCTGCATGTCAAGGTATTCATGTATAACTTTTTTATAATCTATCTTGAGATCAGGATTTTTCATCAAGCGTTTTTCTAACATGAGAAACCTCTTATAGGCGATATGTTTTGAATCACCCTGTTTACAAAGCGGATCGGCTGACAAAAACGGTAACCTGACTATGTAACGACTATCTGTATCCCTTTTAGTGGTTTAAGAGAACAAAACCTCACAGGCCATCTCCTCTTCGGTAAACATTTTCTCTTTTTAACCGACGTCAAAAAAAGGAGGAGGTTCTCAATTCGTCTGAATGTTTTTTTTTTTTGTATGTTTGTTACTTGATTACGCCGTCAATTATGGACCGATTTCAAAATTTATTTTTTTGTTTGAAAGGGTATACTCCCGAGGTGGTCCTATTTACACCAAGTCAGATTCTGATGATGGGATCCCTGAGAAATCGAGGGCAACCCTCAATTTTTATAGGCACCCATAATGTTTTGCATATATTTTCTGACTCAATGCTGATTTTTGGGTCTGGTAATCATCATGTCATGTTGCTGACCTGATGATGGAAGCCACAGAACTCCTTAACGGTGCGAATAAACACATTTTAACTCTCGATGGCTGGCACCGACTCCAAAAAGAACAGATTAGGTATGTTTTAGTCAATGTTATTTTTCGCTTTTTAGTTTCATTTTGAAGTCGGTTTTTAGTTTTTTTTATAATGAAAAAGGTTTTGCTTCCAGTTCCCAAAACCTTTTGAGAAGGTTATTATCGCTGTCGTTGGTCTCGACATGCAGATTCACGATAACATTATGGCAGTTTTCGTCTTGGCTGATGGGATCAAGTGTTCTGCCAGAGAGGATCCAACCGAGTTTGGTATTTTGTGCTACTATGGAACCCGGTGCACCCTTGAATAAACCATCCAACAAAATTTGGCTATACACTTCAGCGCCTAAAAGCAGATCTATTTTGTTTGGAGTGTCAAAAGAAGGATCTGCCAGGGCCATGGACGAAAATTCTGGAGTTAATACTAAAGAAACCTTTCTAGTAGGTAACAGCGAAGTTACCTTGTTTAAAACGTGAGCCTTGATCGTAACAGTAAAGCTCGGATCTAAGCGGGATTTAATTTTAATGAGTACTGTAGACTTCGACGTCATAGTCAAGCCTTTATCACCACCTAAACCTGATACTAATTTTTTCCCATGCATCTTTTTAAGACCTAACAATTGCACCGCAGACTCAGTGATGAAAGATGCCTGAGAGCCCTGGTCTAGTAAAGCCCTCAGTACTACAGAAGTTCTGCATTTATTGGACTGCACATTGACTAAAGCTGTGGCCAATATAACTTGACTGTAGGCATGTGAAAAACAGGTAGTAATTACCTTGGATGAGTGGGACTCACTTGCGGTTGGGGTCTGTGATTCTGATGGCGCTTCTGTCATAGTAGCGACAACAGCTTTATCAACAGACTGATCAGCCTTTGAATTATCACTGGCTGATTTGGGGTTTTTGGGATAAAGATGTGTGTGGTGTTTTTTCTTACAAAGACGACACCTCGTAGACATTGTGCACTGATAAACAGAATGACCTGAATTAAGACAATTAAAACACAAGTGTTGAGCTTGGACAAAATCTCTCCTTGAATCAATCAATTCCTTAGCAAACTTTTTACAATTACATAACTTGTGGTTCTCTGAACAAAATATACATGATAAAACAGCAGTAGCAAGATGAGTACAGTTAGATTTTTGAACCTTTGGATCTAAAAACTCCAATGATCTAAATCTTTTTTCTAAAAACCTTTCGAATTCCTTAAATGTTGGGAGTTCTTGAGTAGAAATGGCAATATCTTGTTCCCATAGTTTTCGAGATTCTGAATCTAGCTTTTGACTGACCAAAAAAACTACCAATACATCCCAAGAATTTGTGTTAATACCCAAATTACCTAATGCATGTAAACATTCTTTAGTTGTGTCTAACAATTGCCGTAATGCGCCTGAAGATTCAGATGTCACTGCCTTCTGCCCAGTTAATCGTTTTAAAATACAGTTGGATAAATATTTCTTATTATTGTAACGATTTTCTTACTGAGAACAGCAGATTTTATAGTTACTCGCTGTAAGTGGAATATGTCTTAACAATTGCTCGGCATCGCCTGTCAAACAACCTTTGAGATAGTGAAGTTTTTGCACATCGTCAATGTTAGAATTTTTCTCAATAACGGAAATGAACATATCACGAAAACTAACCCACTCTGCGTAATGTCCCGAAAACTTGGTAATCGAAATCTCAGGTAACCGTACGCTAGATCTGTGTTCACTTCCCTTGCTCGCTTCAGGGGTGGTTTCAGATACAATTGATTTTGGATTCAATGTTAACATTTTTTCTCTTAACAATGACTTATAATCTATGTATTCCTCTTCTGTTTTTTCATAACCATAATCTGCGTCTGGGTTGTAACCTTCCCCTACAGCCTTATGATGATTATCCAAAAACAAAGACCATTTTTGTTCTAAACTTTCTAAACGTACTTCCACATATGACAAAGTAATGCGCTCCTTAGGCGATTTCTTAAAATTTGCTTTAGCCTTAAAAATTTCTTTAGAAACATTTATCAGTAGTAAAAGAGTATCTGCCATTGTGTTAAACTAAATTTTTTACAAGTCCATATAAAAATGTTCGAAAATTTTCTAAGTGTCTAACACTTGGGACTAAAAACCGGCGTGGATTCCCCGTCAGTTCACAATTCATGGAGTTATTCTAAGTCCCTGACGACACTTTTAATTTTTTCACTCTTCACAGTTCACATGAACTATTATGAATTTTCTAAGTTTAAAACTTCTTGTTAATAAGGTTCAAAATGTACTCACAATTTTATGTCCATAACACAACTCACACTTGACGCCAATGACGTCACTTCTGGCTTTTTCCGCTTAATAGCAGGGTGTCCTCGGGGGTGCTCCCCCTGCAGCCGATGATGAGGTCCGTAGTGATGATGACAGTGGGCAGGCCCGCGCACCTCTGACGTAGTCCATAACGTAGACGTAATCCGTGACGTAGTCCGTGACGCAGTCCGTGACGTAATCCGCTCGCCGCCACCTGTTGCTGCCTCCACAGCTGTCCAGCACCATAGGCAGCAATCCGCAACCTCGTCGGCGCCGCAATGGACAGTGCACTAGGCCTACTTCACAGTATCGCCTTATACCGGCAATAGCAAAGGACCATGAACAAGTCCCGAAAAACCCACTAGTAGGAAACTTGAATAAAACCAAAGTTCCATGAGCAAGTGAATTTATTCCGTAACACGATTTGATATATATATGAGATTCACAACGAAGTGTCACCGCGATTCAGAAAGGCACAGCACCATCTATCGGTAACAATAGGTACTACGAGAAGTTAAACATTGAACATGATGTGGCCAAATATTTTATAAAATGATCGTTTTTCATGATGCAGCACAGCCCGCTGGCGACATAATGAGGTGGTTAGGCCAGATCAATGAATTAGTCGACGTTTGACGATATGACCGACTATTTCATGAGATGGCTAAACATTTGTGGTTATATCGTAAAACAGTTTATATCCACAGGTAGCGGTGCTGCCCCTCTAGCACGAGCAACAAAACACGAAATATGATATAGCGATTTATCGCCTCGTTACTTTCAAATTATGATAACATAGCCGCCATCTTGAACATTTATTGAAACAGTAAGCATGTCCATGCCGGCGCCGTCACGGTTATGCTCGCTTTTTCGATAAAAGTTCATATTTTGACAAAAAATATGCGATAAATCGCTATATCATATCGTATCATAACGTGTTTTGTTGCTCATGCTAGAGGGGCTGAAGTCGCTTTGTTATTGTGGCACATCATGGCGGCGAACAATTATTCTTTTTATAAAGTGAAATAATAATGTGTAAATTGAAGATTAAAGTGGAGAGAATTATCCCGCTAGACGAAAAACGTGCGCAACGTCAAAAAATCATGCGAGTTTGATACGTAATCTGGGAGGTTAGTTAGGTTGTTAACTATTTAAATCTTTTTTTAGAGTTCCGTACCCCAACGGTAAAACGGGATTACGGGACCCTCTTCTCTTAATTTTTTGACGTTCAGTACGTAACATACAGGGGCAGCCAACTTAGCTATGAATAGTTGAACTGAGCGCTAACTTGTTGTAACGCGCAAAGAACATCAGCTGTTTTGCTCCCGTTTTTGTAGGTAAAATATTATTAATCACACTAAACTTTTTTTACTAAACTCGTGTAGGAGAATAAATGAAAAAACATTAAAATTTATTCCTGAATTTGTATTTAAAAATAGGTTAGAAATTATGAATGACTGTCTAAAATAAAAACAGTCTTTAAAGTATTACATAAAAGTACATAAAACTTTTGTTCTTCTTGACTTTGGAATTTCTGCAGTAAAAAAGAAACCTTACTTACCTTACTCGTGTAGTACCGCAACATTCGCATGGTAACAAAATCTTGTACAGTTACTGGAACGACAACCCTATATTTTTTTTAAATTAGTAGTACAGACAGCAGAGACATCAATTATTTATTTATATCTAATTTTTATATTTTGAATTTAGGATTGCCTTTATTTATTCTGTAAGAAATAAAAACGCTTTCTGTAGTGCAACAATATCCAGTCCCAGCATGAGTTTAGAAATACTTCGCCTTTAAGATTGCCACATTTGTGAAAATAAAAAATGTCCACTGGTATATTTTCGTTGCTAGATTCCAGGTGTATGCGTAAAAGAAGTTTTTTATTCCTGAAAACGAAAAATGTACCTATAAAAAATATTTAACTCGTGTAAAAAAAACCCACTTATTTGGTATTTAGAACTTGGTTAGTTACTTACCTTATTATTTAATTAATATGTTTATTTAATTTTTTTCGCCAGGTCCTTGATATTTTCTTCTTGTTGCGTTTATTTGCCTTCCTTACAATAATGTCAGTAAACGTTCCTCGTAGCGCGAGAAAGCGACACGGGTACCCCGTGCGAATGCCGGAGCGGTACTAAATTTGTTCTGTTGCGCGGGTCGAGGAGCGGGGCGGCTCAGTATATACTGGTGCGCTCAGGCATTATTTCAGAGTTTTACTTCTTACAACGTGATTAACTGTGTGACTTTTTTTTTTTTTGAAAAATATAGTCCACGCATTTCATTAGTATAGTTTATTGCCAGAGTTTCATTCGTATAAGTAATTTATCCAGTAAATAAAGACGAATCTTCGTAAAATTTTGATGCATATTTGTGATTTTTTTCTATCAAGAATATTTTTCAGAATCCTGTTTCCGAAAAATATAGTCACTTGTAAATATCCTGAAGTTTGCTATATATGTTTAATAACATGACTGATTCAGAACTGTCATTGTAAAACAGAATCTCCGCAGACCGAGAAACGCCATTTGGCCTATCATCGGCTCCTAAAGCAATGATGGAAGAGAGGAAAGCGAGGTTGCAAAGCGCGTCGGGAGATTTGGAACCAAATGCAACTGATGGATAGACGGTTCATAAGGAACAGAATTTCATAATGTTTAATCTAAGGAGATCCTAAGTTTTCTAGTAGTTAAATTTTTTGACATAATCATCATTGTAAATATTTATTCTGATTTATACAAACTAATGCCCAGTATCATTATATTCGACTCCATTTTGATTTAAAATAAAGTTTCTTACAACAGTTTTCAGTACAATTATATTATTTTTGTAATTGGCGAAAATCTACTGTGCAACTAAAATAATAAAATCATTATAAGAAGGTAAGTACCATTTATACACTAATAATCACGTTATGCCGTTATTTGACAACATGACATAATCAAATCAGTGACAATAAAGTTACAATTAAGTACGTACGTATGTGTGCGTGTGCGGTGCACAAGCCATCATCGTTGAGAGTAGCGCTGAAAACCTATATTTCGAGCGGAGCGTCACTCGAGCAGCACCTTAAAAAACAAAAACAAAGCACTCTACTGTCCGTGCTGCCCATAGATTTTAACAGTAACCATCAATCGGGCGATGACTGCGCGATTATTGCCGATTGCTCATTTTTAGGGAATAAGGGTACGGAATATTTAAATTCGTGATAGCAATATTCAGAATTAAGTTTTTCGTTTTTATGTAGTGTAGGGTGTTCTCAATATCAGTATTCCAAAAAACTCCCGAGTGGCCGTGATACTTCTCAGCCCAACTATGGACCGAACTTGAGTTTTTTTCAAAAGCTGGAGGTTTGAAGGGAGTGCAGCCTAAGTGAAATTGGAATTTGCGCAAGTAAGACTTAGCGTGTAGCCGGTATAGTGATTAATATCAATTGACATTATTTGTAATTTTATGGTAGGCAGAGTTGTTCTGTACCTTCGCAGTTTTTTTGGACTAAAATTTTGATGATTTTCAAATAACTTAAGGGTCCATCTAGATCTGGCGAATGCGAAGCTCGCAAGCCACTCGCGAGCTAAAAGCGCGCAGCACGCGTTCCGTTACTGTAACTGCACTGTGCCTCTTTAGCGCAACTCATGCAAGGCTTGTACGTCCAGTATGGTCCAGTTCACGTTCCGCCGTATTGCGCCGCTCGCGCACGGCGCGTAGCTTGCAAACAGCTTGCTAAAAGAGCACGCGTACAGCTAGCGAGCTACGCATACACCAGATCTGGACGCACCCTACGGTAAAGTGGTAAGTGCGAGTGTCCTATTTAGACACCATTGGACGACTGTGCGAGTTGGGTGAGCCAAGTGGGTATAACTTTAACTATGACATATAATAATTGTAATGAAATGATTTTGATTTTTTATGTGAATTTTTGATAATTGTTAATTTATTTATGTGACAATTTATACCTCTATTTTAATCTATGGAATTTTAATTTAATTTTATGTAATCTTGTTTTTATTTTTATTTCATTTTATTGTATTATAGTATTATAATTTATTTTGTTAAAAAATAATTATTTATACCTTTAATAAATCAATGAATATAATGAAATGATATGTATTGTAATGTAATGAATTTTTGTATATTATGGAACCCCTGTTTTCCGAAATAAATAATAATAATTAAAGCTAAATAGACACTAATTCATATAAATGAAACCTTGGAATAATAATAAAATAAACAAAACTTTAAAATTAGTTTCTCAAAAGTAACACTGGCGATTTAGCATCTATCCTTTCCATGGTCGAATTAATTTTACTTACTTTAAGAGCTCCAATTAAAAGAACCACGCCAAAAATTATGTGTAGTATGGCTTTAAAAAGTGCCGTATAAAAGGTTGCTTGCATCATTCCATAACCTACTAGTTTCAATTTAGCAATTTTTAAAGCCTCTGCGATTTTTTTGTTGGGAGAAAATGCCTCGTTAACATGATAAACGCTAAATCCATCTACGACCTGAAACAATAAAAAAATTATTTTAAATTTTAAAAAACCCGATGATCTTCAAACGGCTCATCAAGTCATGGTTACCTTACCATACAGGTACATTTAATATCATTGAAGTAATACGGAACCACATTTCGAATCGATAATCGATTGGAAATAAGGATGTTAGTCAGATCCCCTCATCAACTAAAAGAGAGCTTATGATCTTCAAACGGCTTAAAAGATCTTCATGAAATATGGCTAAGAACACTCGGTATAAAATTATCCATGACATAAAAAAATACTAAATGAAAATCGGTTCATCCGTTTTTTAATAACCCAAAGGGTAAACCGGGCATTATTACTAACTCTGCTGTCCGCCTGTCCGTCTGTCCGTCTGTCCGTCTGTCCGTCTGTCCGTCTGTCCGTCTGTCCGTCTGTCCGTCTGTCCGTCTGTCCGTCTGTCCGTCTGTCCGTCTGTCCGTCTGTCCGTCTGTCCGTCTGTCCGTCTGTCCGTCTGTCCGTCTGTCCGTCTGTCCGTCTGTCCGTCTGTCCGTCTGTCCGTCTGTCCGTCTGTCCGTCTGTCCGTCTGTCCGTCTGTCCGTCTGTCCGTCTGTCCGTCTGTCCGTCTGTCCGTCTGTCCGTCTGTCCGTCTGTCCGTCTGTCCGTCTGTCCGTCTGTCCGTCTGTCCGTCTGTCCGTCTGTCCGTCTGTCCGTCTGTCCGTCTGTCCGTCTGTCCGTCTGTCCGTCTGTCCGTCTGTCCGTCTGTCCGTCTGTCCGTCTGTCCGTCTGTCCGTCTGTCCGTCTGTCCGTCTGTCCGTCTGTCCGTCTGTCGCCAGGCTGTATCTAATGAACCGTGATAGTAAGACAGATGAGTTTTTCACAAATGATGTGTATTTATGTTGCAGCTATAACAACAATTAATACTAAAAATTCTTGCTTTATTTGCCAGCGAGTTGCTTTCGGGACTGTAGTCCCGAAAAGCAAATCTACGGACCGGTTTTGTAAAAAAAACATGTTTTTGCTATTTACTACTGTTTCTATGCATAAAAATCGATTACTGACTCTTTCGGACCAAACTAAGTTATATTTATTCGGTTGGCAGCAGCGCAAGACGTCAGCGACAGATTCATTAAAAAAATATTTAGTGACGCGTGATCCTGGAGACGTATTTTTTAATCATGCGAATTCCAATTCGAATACGAAATGGCAAGATTCGCATGCGAATGACTAAAATCGCTATTTTTGAAAAGTCATTCTGTGAATTCTGCAACGAGTGGTCCGACCCACTCGTATTTCGATTCTACTAGTAGAAAGTTTAGAAGTATGACTTTGACAAGTAAACATAATATGGTTTACAAATTAAAAACTTTTTTTTTCGTTCCGTTCCATGCGATTCATTGCCCGTTTTTAAAATCAATAAAATTTTGCATTCCGTTTTTAAATATTTTCTGCGTGAAACGAAAATAGTTAAAGAATTTTACCATAACAGGAACATAGAATTCGAGTGATTCAAAAATGCGTAAAATCGGGAGTAATAGAAATAGAATTCGCACACGAATCGTATTCGTGTTCGGATTCATGATTCATTTCGAATGCTTCAAAAATACGTCTCCTGAGCGGGCGCTCGACGTTTGCGCGGAGCAAAGCGCGAAGTGAAAACATATGATTGTGAATACCTTGTGCTAGTTAAAATGCTAGTTTATAGATAAGTTTGCAGTGAAAGTGCTGTTTAAGCCAAGAACAGAATTAGTTTGGTGTAAATGTGCATAGTTCCATAGAAATGGATGGATTGTCGGTATGTCAACTTTTTCGCTATGTTTTTAGAGCTACCTTCATCGTATATATTTGACCACAATGGTCTAGGTAATCGTCACGGTTTTTACAAGTATGTTACATAGTGAAGTAAGCTCTTCTAAGACAGAAGTATTTTAATGGTACGAGTTGTAAAAACATCTCAATATTTTGTTAAAAATAATGCCATAATGGCGGCGGCTCGCCGCGGCGGCGCGGATCTTTGTAAGATAGATAGATAGATAGATAGATAGATAGATAGATAGATACTCTTTATTGCACACCAAACAAAGAAGTTTCAGTTGATATTTACAGAAAGATGTACATCTCAGAAGTGGCACCGTGATCTTCAGCCCACATAAGTCAAAGGTATGTAAAATTATTTAAAATTGAATTGTATGTAGGTACCTAAAGAAATTATAAGTTTTAAATACAATTAAGGTAGGGAGTGATAAAAAAAATGCTAGCTAAGTCTGAAGGGTAATTTTTAAATTCATGTGTGCGGTATTATAAACCACATTTGTATCTGGAATGTGTTTGGACATGGTTGGGGCTATTTTTCGACGGGACAGGCACGGTACTGAGTACGGTTGTGTTTTAATAATTGTTTGTATGTGATCGGGGTTACCCTCCGATAGTATTAACATAATTGAAAACGTATGTTTTTTAGTATATTGTGTTGAGCTTGTATATATGGTCGGGGCTACTCTCTGATGATACTTACTCAATTCAAAGCGCTCGTAATACGATAATGTAGATAATTATTCTTTCATAATAACTTATTATATAAACGATTTCGTTGACGCGTAATCGAGGCGGCTACCCTCTGATCGTTTCAACGAAATCGGAAGCGCGATCTTTGAAAGTTTTTGTACGGGACGCGCTTGCACGTGGTCGGGGCTATCATCGCCCATACTGGCACATTCTAGACGCGCTTTAATTTGAAACTACCGAAAGTGTTTGAGTACTAAAAGGGGGTACCTAGTCTCCGACACAATACCAGCATATCTGTTTAAAAGTTAATTCTTCTTTTGAGGCCCATTAGTGTGTCGATCTTTGTGTTTGGGACTAGTTAAGTGTGCTGTCCAAATGAAAATAAGAATTTATAAGCTAATTAAGTGTAGGTGACTCATAATTATAACATATTTATTCATATTACACAAAACACTAACACTTAATTATTTTATTTAATACTTTAATATACATAAAACATTATAACGATCATTCACACACATTAATTTCATACATCACACTTGCATACACACATTTTACATAAATACTAAAATAATATTAAACGCGCAAGCATACCCGAGTGATACCCGTAGTATGCGGCGGGCGGTATACATCGGTGCGTTATAGCTGCTCGCGCGCATCGAGGTTTCGCGTGCACCGAATGCTCGCCAGTCGAGAGAACGCAATCCTACGCATAGTACGATGACCCGTGCCGCTCGATGCGCCGTCATACCTATCGCGCGTAGTTTTACGTAGTAACTTACGTATCGCTTGTACCGTCTTTCCGAACTATTTACTTGTTTTGTATTTTATAAATTCTATCTGTGGCTCGTCAATGTACTCTTCTCTCTTCTTTCTAACTTGTGTGGTTGTGCAATAAACTGTAATTCCTAACTGTGAAACTGAACTTAACCTATTCAATTTACCTGCTACTGGACTTCAATCGCAAGTAGGTACACGTCTAGTACTATCAGTGCACACAACCACCAAACTAAGTAATCATAATCATAATCATAAATTTATTGCTTTCATTTGGTACATAAGGTAAAAAAAAAAAATTAACATGTCCTCAAAATGATCCCTGTTAGGGCATTACCATAGAGAAAGAATAATACTACGTAAAACAGAGGGACAGTCTCGGTACTTTGAAAATCTCCACCTTAACTCGCGCGAAAGACAGCGAAGGTGGTGAGTAAATGGAACTAAAATATAACTACGCCATCGTTTGTTTCCCTCTCTGACTAGATGGCACTATCTGCGGAATGATAGATAACTTTCCCATAATTCATAGAACCAAAGAGAAAGAATTATACTACGTCAAAATAGAACATTTATTTACATTAATTTCTGTTTCGGTCCGTCAGAGAATGCCAAACCACCATAAGGTTTACAATTGTTTGCACACTCTGTCAAAAAATATAAACTAACACTTGACAAATTTTGAAAATCGTTCTAACGTCCTCGTAGCTTAGTTGAAAAGGCATTCGCTCGTAGTTTCTATGAGATATGGGTTCGGATCCCACATGATGCGGTCTTTTTTTTCAAGTTGTTATATTATTATCTTGAATGAAATGAAATTGAAATGAAATGAAATGAAATGAAATGAAATGAAATGAAATGAAATGAAATGAAATGAAATGAAATGAAATGAAATGAAATTCTTTATTCTGTATATAGGCCCTCTTCCGGGCACTTATACACGTCCCAACATATAACTTAGCCCTACCACCGCTTCGGGACAACATATCGGCTGGTGATGAGAAGAAACGGCGCAAGAAACTCAGTCACCTTTGTCAGCCTGATTTTATTACAGGAAATACAATTACAAGATAGTGTAAGTGCGAGCTAGGCAGGCTATTAAGTCCATGCACTCTTGTCGTTCAAGTAATCTTCAACTTTGTAGTATCCTTTTTCCATAAGAATTTTTTTAATGTGGTTTTTGAACTCATAAACAGGTAAGTCAACAAGAGTTTGTGGTACTTTATTGAAGATTTTTATACATTTCCCCAAAAATGAATTACCCACTTTCTTTAATCTGAAGCTCGGAACGGCAAGTTTATGTTTATTTCTAGTATTATAATGATGTGAATCACATTTAAGGCTAAACGAACTTAGGTTTTTTCTAACATACATAATATTGTCAAAAATGTATTGTGACGCTACTGTTAATATTTTAATATCTTTAAAGACCTCCCTCAGAGAGTCGCGAGGCCCAAGACAGTATATTGCACGTACAGCTCTTTTTTGCAACACAAAGATTGACTCAATATCAGCAGCTGAGCCCCATAGCAATAGACCATACGACAACAAGCTATGAAAATAACTAAAGTATACTAGTCTTGCCGTTTCGACATCAGTTATAAGCCTTATTTTCCTCACAGCATAAGCCGCCGAACTGAGCCTTCCTGACAAGGCAATTATATGGGGACCCCATTGCAGTCGGGAGTCTATTGTAATTCCCAAAAAGGTTGTTGCATCGACTGCATCTATATGATCGTCTGACATATTAATATGCGTACTGACCTGCCTCACATTGGGCATAGTAAATTTGATAAGCTTGGTTTTTTTTGCATTAAGTAACAGATTGTTAGCAGTAAACCATCGTACTACTTGAGAGAGAGCATCATTCACATCGTCAAAGGCAGCTTTACCTCTGTCAATTTTAAAAATCAATGATGTATCATCTGCAAACAATACTATCTCACAAAGGTCTTTAGTAAAGTAAGGAAGGTCATTTATATATATCAGGAATAATAAAGGTCCCAATATAGAGCCCTGGGGCACACCCATGCATAATGGGGCCCCGGAAGAGTCAGTTCCATTGACATTAACTGTTTGCGTTCTATCCGTGAGGTATGACTCTAACAATTTTTCTGATTCATTTGAGACACCATAATGCCGTAATTTCATTAATAACGTTGACTTTGCCGTAATTTCATTAATAACTTGAATAACTTTTTGTGCGCATCCATAACTTTTTTAAGATATTAAGTACTATATTTATCTTTATTTTAGTCGGTTGCTGATTTCACTAGAGTATGATCCTAATTTTTATGAAAACTGATGACGGCGAGCTGGGACCCATTTTCTATTTGTTATTTATTTTGTGAATATTATGTAAAACAAAATAATCAAAAGGTCAGTACTGAGTTTAGTTATTAAAAATGGTTTTAAATGTGAATAAACAATTTTTATCAAACTATTTTAATACAAGTCTGGATTTCGAAACAATATTGTCGCCGACTAAGATTCGAAGTCGCGCCCATGGAATATTAGCCCGAATTCTTAGCACTTTGGGCATCGATACTTGACAATACATAACGAAATTACTAATTAGGTTATAGCTTGAAACGACCGTTTATGACATATTTACGTCATTTAGACGTGACCTTTGGACGTGCGTGACACACAAATGCCTTTAAATAAAATTAATTGTTTATCAAAGTTGATAAAAAAATTGGAACAGGGTTACCAAATTGTCTTTTTTTAGATTAACCTTAAAAATTTTTTCCATAAATTATTGTTTTTGGGATCAAAGAAAAATCGCTTAAAGCCATTTTAGCCATTTTAACTATTTTTTTACCTTATGTAAAACAATCGTCGATGCAACATGATAAAACCATTAAAACCATTAAAACCAATTTATTTCTGTAAATAGGCTTAAACTAAGCGCTTTTACACGTCCCAATATTTTTTTTCCCTACCACTACTTAAGGACAATTTTGGGCTAGCGCCGAGAAGAAGTAGCGCAAGAAACTCGGTCACTATTGTCAGCCTCTTTTTAAATAGTATATATTTTACATTACAAGATAAATGTACCTGTGCGAGCAGGGCAGTATTTATTTCCAAATATTTTTATCGTTTATATAATCATTAACAGTATAATATCCTTTTTTCATTAAAGTTGTTTTAATATGCGATTTAAATTTTAGCAGGGGCAGTTCTACAATAGACGCTGATATTTTCAAAGTTAGAGAGTAAGCTTGTAAATCGTATGCCGTGCAATATTTTGCAATGAGAAAGTTGTGCCAAATGAAACATTTGATTAAATGAAACATGACAAACAATTATTTGTTAAACAATAATATCCCAAAAAAAGATTTGCTAACTAAAAAATTGCAATGAGTTGTTTTGACAAATGTTTTTTTGCCAAATGAAAATTTGTGTAAAATAGTTGGGTTGTAATATTTTGGGAATCGTTTTTGGCTAAACATTAGTAATCCATATTTTTCTCCTAAAAATTGATTTTTAAAATGACTTGCCAAATATTAAAACAAATCCCATATTATAAAACTACAATACTCACACTGGTAGCCCTACAAACAAATATTTGACAGTTGTCGAAAAGCTACATTATTTTGAAGCTTCTTGCTTTTGACCGTTAATTACCAGAGAGTATATAATTACTCATTTAAAAAAAATGCTTATATTTTAAAATTTGGTTTTCCTTTATTTATTTTTTCAAATTATTTGATAAAATAGTACGAAATGCATATTACCTCTATAATCAACATAAATGCCGTGTTTAGTTTTTTTCAATCCAATAGACGTTGCGTTTCCATAAAAGAGCGTTTAAGTTAAAACCGGTAGATGGCATTATACCGAAATTGCTTAAAATTTTAGTTAAAATGATTTGTTTTGAAATAAATGTAAAAAATCTATTAACATTTCATTTTTAAAAAACAAAAGTGTTAAAAAAGTTTATTGATAACGTTTTTATCAAGAGTTATCGTTCATTGATATCAAGCCCAATCCTAATGAGCCTTGTAGTGACATCTATACGTTTTTAATATGTACTAATCCTGCGATATATGACGTTGACCAGACATGGCATTACAATTTAAGGTAATCGAGACAAAAATTCGTAAATTAAAATTTATACAATGCCCAAAATAAACTTTTTTGCGTCAAGTACACTTTTAATGTTCTGTGAAATTTTGTATTTTGTATTTTTTTTATATACAGGGTGTCCCAAAATTAGCACGTCACAGTGACACCGGAGATAGATGTGCCTAAGACGCATCGAACCAGTCTTACATGTCCATAGAAAAGTTTTATCAGTTTTGAGTATGACCAATTTTACTATTTTTTTTATAAATCACCAATTTTTCATAAAGATTGTATCAGAGTTTTTTTTATAAAGCTCTTTATTTTATTTTTTTGTAAGCCTAGGCCTCGGTCAATAGTTGTTTATGATGAAACAATCATTATCCAGTCGATAAATAGTGTGAAATAACGACAATCGATAGTCAATCTTAATTTAATTTTTACCCAAAGAAAATAATTTCGACTTTGAGCAGCAACCGTGAAAAAAAAAAATCAAACATAATGAACAAATACCATTCAAAACTTCCCTATGCCATGGCAATTCCAAAATGGTATAACACTTATATCGCAATTAAAAAAAATATAGCAAATTTTAGTCATTTCTTATCAAAGTCCTACCCAAAAAAATATATTAATAAAACAAACTAGAATATCCTGCAGTTCTCATGATCAAGTAGGTAAGAAATGATCTAATTTTTTTTTCTGGCTAAGTAATTGGGAGTGACAGGGATAATAAAACTGGCCAAGTGCGAGTCGGACTCACGCCCGACTTGCTTGTTCGGGAGGCTAGAAGTCATCGAACACACGCGCGAGACAATTCGTGATGACCCTCGAAAACAACTTGTAGACATGGCTCAGAAGCGAGATGGGTCTGTAGTTCTTCAGCAAGGTGTTATCTCCTTTCTTGAAGAAGAGCACCACCACACCTCTGTTCCATGCCTCCGGCGTTATTCTCTCGAGCAAGACGGAGTTAAAGAGTTTCTGAAGGACCTTCAGTACCGGTGTTCCACCCACTTTCAGAATCTCTAAGGTGATTCCGTCATCATCCGGCGCCTTGTTGTTCCTGAGCTGTTTGAGAGCCATCCTAATCTCATATAGGCTGATGTCCGGGATATCTTCGGGAAAGTGTCGGGTCAGCTTAGCTCTTGGATCTGAGGCTGAACTACTAACAGGCTTAGTGACCGAGGTATATAACTGCCCATAGAACCTTTCGATCTCCCTCAAAACTTCGGCTTTTGTCGACGTTATACTACCATCCTCCGACTTCAGCTTCGTCAGCTGGGGCTTTGCCCAATAGACATGTCTCTTGCAAACAGTTTGGAGCCTTGGTTCCGCTCTATCGCCTCTTTAATACTGTTCGTATTAAAGTGCGGATATCATGTCGCAAGGACTTCCATATCCGTCTATTGAGCTGCCGATATAACTTAGCGTCAACGGAGGACTGTAGTGCCATTGAACGTCGATCTGCCATGAGTTTGAGGGTGTGGTCGGTAAGTTTTTGCGGCCTGTCTCTTCGACGGGGCTTATAATAAAAAGGACAACGTTTTATTAATAGACATTTTAATTAGTTAATTAGTCTTAATTATTATATTAATACAATTTATTCTTTTGTTAGTTTTTTTTTCAGATGTTGTATTTCCAAGTGTTTTTTTCGTTATCTAAAAGATATAAATCCATCTCTAACTTGTGTCGCAATTGCTGATGGACTAATTCTTGCTTATGGTATTTAATTTTGAATTTATGTTTCTCTTCCATCATTTCGGGAGCCCATTTTTTATTAATTTCCATGTTGCTTTCTAGCAGTGCTTCCTTGCTGGAACTGTAATAAATATCTATCCTACAATTAGTCTGTAACGGGTCGATGTCTGTACATTGAAGATATTTTGAAAATTGTTTTTGGGTAGCACTCTATAGTCGAAGCCGAAAGCCGGTGGCAGGTGGTAAGCTAGTATATAATAATCATGATGATGAAATAAAGAATAACCATATGAAGCAGGCAAAGTTTAGTAGATGATACTTTAAACTACCTCCGTTTTGTCCATCTTCTTCACTTTTACATCACTTAAGTCTTTTATTTCATTTTGTTCTATATTTACAATAGCTTGGTCAACCTGCAACCGCCGAGCGGCCACACCAACAGGCTTGTACGTCCGGATGCGCGCGGATGCGCGCGAATGATCGCGGAGCGGAGCGTTTTCATCACAAAAAGATCATAGCAAACAAACTGAGCTAGCTTAATCAAAATGATTATTACTACAAAAAGAAGTGAAAAAGGGATAATTTCTATGTAGTTTTTAAAATTATACAGTAACTACTGTTTTTTGTACAAAAAAAAAATCCCAAAACACAGCGACCATTTGTAAAAATTCGATCTCCCTCCATATCTTCGTTATATTATTTAACCAAGTTAAGATGTCAAAAACTACGATTATTTTACAAAAACGATTAGATAAGATCATAAAGATTATTTTAAACAAAAACTATCGTAAAAATAAACAGTAAAACACAAGATTTTCTGAATTTTTATCACCTGGACGAGTGATCATCTGGGACAATGTCATTTCAATATTTTTTTTCGGTGTTCACGGCCCAAGGCGGACGCACTTTTATTTTTTTAAATGACGGGGCATTGATTTGGTTTTCGGTTGTTACAGCCACGGTTAAATAAAGTAGCGGTATTTTGAATAATAAACGTTTTTTTCTCAACCTTACCTCGCTGGGTGGTCTAGTACCCGGGACGTACAACCCTCCTTTTTTGTGGGTACTGTAGAGGTTTATAGCCAAGCGAGTAAAACCTCTACGTCTACCAAGGTATGTTCGAAATATAAAAGTTGCTTTTGAATATTTTTGAGTGACGCGTAGAAAAAACATTGGATTTTTATGATGATGATTACAATAAAATATATATGATAAAAGTTATAAAATAATCAAAAAGAAGTAATTTAAAATAAATAAATAAACAGGAAATAATAGTAATGTAAAGAAATATTGAAAGCAGCCAGCAGAATAACAGAGCTAAGTATAGTTGTGATGTGTATAGTTTGACTGAATATAATACGAGAATCCGAAATAATTGATATAAGTTATTTCAACCTCTGAGTCTACGAACCCCGTTACAGTACCTTTGTATACGTCATCATCATCATCATATCAGCCTGTTGCGGTCCACTGCTGGACATAGGCCTCCCCAAAGGAGCGCCACAGCGCACGATCTCCCGCCCTTTGCATCCAATCGCTGCCAGCTGACTTCTTTAGGTCATCGGTCCATCTAGCCGGAAAGCGAAGATGCGTAAGATATTCGCCATTTACATTGATGCCCAGTCCGTTCCAATCCAGCGTCTTGAACACATCCTCCAGTGCGTTGGTGAACAGTTTCGGAGATATAACATCTCCCTGTCTAACATCTCGGAGCAGCTGGATGGGTTTTGTTCGGTGGTTTTTTTTTGGATGGACATTGATGCCATTCTGTACAGGCTTCTTAGCACCTTCACGTACCGCCAATCGACTTGACATCGCTGCAAGGAGTCCAGAACAGCCCAGGTTTCGACCGAGTAGAAGTCTCGGTCCGGAATCCGGACGTAACACTGGATAATGTCAAGGTCCTGTTAATTATTGAATCATTAATTAATATAGGATTATCCCAAATATTAAGTACAACCTTAGTCAAGCAGACTCTTATTAAAATGATCCTACCTCATCTATGTCATACAAAGTGCTATTAATGGTGGTGTTATTACCACTATTTACTGGAGGTTCATCTGGGACCTGCAAGTTAAGCAAATGATAATTCATTTATATGTATCTTTGATAGCATCTGCCTAATAAAATTGAAGTAAATACACATACTTACAGCAGCTTGTGGAACTAAATCGCTATCAAAATATTTTTCTTCTATAACGAAATCAGTGGGACAATCAACGATATTAAAAAAATGTTTTTAATATCGTTGGGGACAATACTCCAGTATTTTTAAGTCTTCTGGTTTGGGAGTTGTTGGTTACTGCCCACCACCAGTAAGTAGCCTTTAATGCTCTTCTGTGCTGCGATACACTTTTTTAGCTGACAACTTAAATCGCCTCCAGAAACCTTTTTACTGGGTTATATCTCTAGGTTTCCCAGTAAGTTTCTTGAGTCTGAAAGTTTTTGGAGTCTCAAAAAAAATTACACAAATAATAAAAAAATCGTCCACTTGATATAAATGACACAGAAGATTTATTCAACTAGTTCGATATATTTTAATGGTTAATTATGTTAGTATTAGTGTCAGTTAGCTTACTTTCTACAATAGGTGCTGATTTCCGCATTATTTCAAAGAACAGATCCTGAAATGGAGAAGCAAGTGGAATATTCCCGTATTATCCAAAACACTTTGGAAAGAAATCGCGTTATATTTTTATGAACTTTAGTTTAATATTAAATACGCTTACCTTTTCTTCCTGAGTTCAGTTTTCACCACGCAATCGATTGGCTTTATTTTGAGGATTAACATTCTCCTTCAACAATTCCATGTTTAAATAATATTTTAACGTAAAATTGCACAAATATCACAACAACACACCTTTTGTTAACGATATTATCGTTACAAACAGTTATGTCAGTTCAGTTATGACACATAGTGTCAAACAATACCAATGACAAATTGACAGAATAATGTAAACTGCGTTCCGTTCGACATCGCTAGACGTTTCAGTTTCTTCTGTTTTTAGCCGCTTTTTCACCAAAACAGTAAAATGATCGCTTTAATTACATAAATTACAAATAAATACCTTTATTCAAGTATTGTAACATTATTCAAAATTAATCCAATACCAAAAATGATGCGCTTATTCATAAGCTATCAGCATAGAACGGTACAGATGAACGAATGTTATACTGTGTTGCAAAGTGCAAAAAAAAATTTAAAGAGTTAAGACGTTGTTTAAGAAGGCACGCTTTGAACTTGGTTTAGTGGTAAGGAAAATTAAACAGTCACTAAACACATGTTTAGCACTTTGACTACTTACTACACGGTAAAGACGGTTGCTTAAATGTATTTTTGTAGTAAGATTGAAAATGTTTATTGAATCCTCTTAAATAGCATATCTTAATTCAAGTTTATGGATTTGAGTAATTCAGAGAAATTGATTTTATATACGACATTTTTGACATTTTACCCATCTTAAGGCCTTAAACGTAATTATTTGAATGAATGAATGAATGAATTTATATTATTAGCGCATCATCCGTCTGTGAGACTGTTGCGTCAAATGCCATGTCCGCGCGTGCAAACGCTGTATGTCAAGCTGCACGCTGCTGCTGAACGCACCGGTGTGAACTCGTCGATACAATTGCTATCGCACGATCTGAACGCCACCGCGCACGCCAACACGCGCGCTATCGCGTTTATCGTTGGTTTGGCCGTGATTTTATTTTACTGAGATTTCTTGTTGAGACGTGAACATGTGTGAGTACGTCATTATGACCGTTTATAGGTAATTTCTTTACTGTATAGATATACAATGTGATATGGGCGGTACTTCTTATCCGTTAAGGCTAAGTGCGATATCTAATTTTATCGACATAAATAATAATTTGGGGTTCAAACCCTCACACACAAAAACTAAAATGGCCGCTATTCATAGAAATGAATAGCGGCCATTTTAGTTTTTTAACACTTTTGGCAATATTAAAGGTGTCATGTGTCGTAGAAACATGAAAGAAATACCATAAGATAGCTAAAATAATAGATAACTGACCTTAAACTTAATTTCTGGTGTTAAGGATATCCTTGGCTAGATTTTTTTTTAATTATTTGACGAGATTTTTATTTTATTTTTGCAGATTTATTTTGACCCTAAATTACTTTTTTTGTCAATTAATAAGATACCGAACTTAGCCTTAAGGAGTTAGAAGTACCGCCCATATCACATTGTATATACTGTGCATACACGGAACGGCTCGAGCAGTTGTGAGTTGTGACTGCTTTAAGCGGTTGGGTGATCAAGCAGTAGCTACGTAGCTAGGCATACACTAACTGCTCGAGCTGTCGACTGCTCTCGCGCAGTAAGCACCGCCCGCGTACCGATTTGAAATTCTCCAGCAGTTATCAATGGCACCTTCAAGCTGTTGACTATGGCTGCAAGAGCGGTCTGTGTATGGTGATCACTGGTTAACTGCTCGAGCTGTCCAGGCATTAGAGAGATATACCAAAGAACTATTTATTATACGTATTTGACACGCATGGTGTTAAGTGACTTTAGTCTCGTTTCAATTAGCCAAAACAGCCAAGCGGCTGTTTTCTTAATTAATAGTTGGTGGAACAAAAACCGAAAGCCATAGTAGGTTAAGGTACTTACGACTATACATACGACGTAAATTATACACGCCGTCTTTAAGGGTAAAAACACGAATCTGCCTGAGTCACACATCTTGGAACTGTAAATAAGAAAAAGAAAGAAATTACTTTAATAGTTGAAAAGAACAAATTAAAGACCACTCATCACGCACAACAACTTTTACGAAGTATAACGCATAAACATAATATGAAAATAGTGGAGAAAAGATGCTTTATAGGTTATGAGAGTAATATTTGGTCTCTTGAAAAAATCGGCGAAGTGCATGTCGTGCCACACGCAGTGTAGGTTCCGTAGTTGCCCGTCGTTACCACAATATTACCTTTTCTAACACTTTAAATATATTTCTCTGAGGAATTTTCATTAGGTAACAAATTTTCTAATAAATAAATTGATCGTCTATTGCTCTTAAACTGACTGATCTATTGCAACCGTTATGATTTCCTTTAAAAGTTCATGAAGAGTAATAATATTATGATACTTTCCACATTTTAGTTTAATATTTCGCAAACGTATCCTTAAATTGAAAAATAGTCTTAGCAATTACTGCTACGTCATTTTAGAGGACCTATTTAACAATATCCAACACGATGGGATAGACGATGAAAAAAACATACCCTTAAAAAAAAATAAGTTGTCGGCGGGATTAATAGACACACTCCCACAAAATTACAGCTCTTTGGTGTGACGGTTCCTTGTCAGGACTATGGAACCCTAAAAAGTATTTGTATTCGATCAGGCCGATTATACATATTATTAAACATAATTGTATCGCCGTTGATTTCCTAAATAAATAAATAAAAAAAATAAAAAAAGTACCAAGCCGATTCGTAGCCCCACCCCCGAAGGAAGTTACCTAATGAATCAGGATCAAAAACTATTATTTTAAAAGTTATAACCAACTAAATAATTATAACATTTAAATGTAACTACTGGATTTTTTTTATGAATGTATAGAGTTTTGATAAAACACGTAGAACAAAATCTTGTTGTTTATAATGTTAGATATCTAGTCGTGCGAGGTTGTTGATTTATTTCAAATAACCCTGTATAGCAGAAACTGCAAGATTTTCCAACCCAGGATCCGCCGACCTGCCGGGAGCCCTAGAGGCTCATCAAACAGAAAGTAGCGGACTGAGAAGAGCTGCCGAGTGTGTTGTATATAATAGAAGTTCGCGTATGATTCATATAATATTTGACGTCATTGGTCCCCGGCAATAAAAGTTACAAAATGCCTAGAATATTAATTTTGATTAGAATAAAATATAAGCTCTTCAGACAGGTAAATGTATAGAGAACACACGTCACACCGAATTGTTCCACCGGGCATTGTGGCCCAGTAGACATAAACTTGTTCGGTCGGAAATCATAACCCATAACAAAGTTCTCAGAATCATCACTAAATCACCGCAAGTTATTTAGTCATAATGTTCATTTCTATAAATATAAAATCTCATAATTTTGTTAGTATTAAACATAATTGTCCTAGATAAATAACACTTGAAAAAAATATATAATAATATATGATGTGTATATTCGGAATATTACGACTTATGTTAAAATATATTTAGGACTAATATTGTAAATTTTTGTTTTTAGCAATTCCATGCAAGGTTTAATTGAAGATAAATAACACTTGAAAAAAAATCATAGACCTCAGGTGGGACTCGAACCCACGTCCCATCGCATGCCGGGCGAGTGCTTTACCAACTAAGCTACCGAGGACGTCACGTGACAAGATGAAATTCCTCAAGTGTTTTTTCTCGCTGTCAATGCCAGCGTATTCTGATCAATGTTGTAGCTATATGTATAGCTGAGTAGTATACTACTGGATGCAGGCCGCTTCCAATCGGCCGATCTGGAAGTCACTGGGGGAGGCCTATGTTCAGCAGTGGACGTCCTGTGGCTGAGATGATGATGATGATGATACTACCGTATGGTAAAGCACTCGCCCGGCATGCGATGGGACGTGGGTTCGAGTACCACCTGAGGTCGATGATTTTTTTCAAGTGTTATTTATCTTAAAATAAAAATAGTTAAGTTAATCCGTTAACTAGTCGCCATAGTACTAGTTTTGCTTAGTTTGGGGCTAGCTAATTGGTTTGATTGTCTTAAAAAATTCTACACGTAGGTACTTACATATAATACGTAAATGCTGTACATTGGAAGGCACCCTAAGCAGTTGGTCCCGGTCGTTGGTCGGTCGAAGTCATTTGGCTGTTTTGAAACTTTGTCAATAATTATACTATTAATCAGTCGTTGTTATTTGTCAATAAATATAAAAGATAATCCCAGTAGCATGATAATATTAATAACAAGTACATTGCACACACATAAAAAAAGAAAAAGAAGTAAAGCGCCCCGCTCAGCCGCATGTGGCGTATATATTTTGTTGACAGCGCGCGTTTTCTAGTACCTACGCTGAACGCTAGTACATTATACCTCAGTGCAGACCTAGTTTTATCAAATCGCTAGTTAAAATAAAAAGTCTTACCAAATCCAATAAACAATAATAAATATCCAAATTTATAATGTTGATAGAACAATATCAGCTTGCTGAATGAAAAACAAAGACGCAACAATTGGCAACAATGACATGTATTGTTTTGTCTGTTTTTGGCGTGCCGAGTTTTGTTTTTTGGCTAGCCAGTAAATTAGTCCAGTGGCCAGTGTCTGTAGTAGTCAAATCCAAGTAGTCTGCCCGCCACTTAGAGCATTCAACCAACAGGAGACGACAAGCTCGCTAATTTCTATGAGAAAAAGTCTGTCATTTCTTGCGGGGGGAAGGGAATAACGCACACATAGGGAATTAACACTAACGCATTTTCAATGACGTTGCTACGCTCGCACACAACAAAAATTATCAACACTAGCTTAAACTAGACGCACACAAATATATTCACACACAAGGGCAACTTATCCATGCACGAGTGTGACGTCAGTTTTAAATAAACGAAGATAGTGCTTAACACTATCGATAAATTTTATCGATGAGTTCTGCCAGTATTATGATAAGGTTTTATTCAATTCAGACTCTTTATTATGTGTAAGATAGAAACTTTATGAAAGGGCGACTACAGGAGAACCGCCATAAGAAGACGGGCAGCAGCGTCTCCTCTCCACCATTATCCAAACTGCGATCGCCAACCCACCTGCCAAGCGTGGCGATTGTGGCAAAATCCTCCTTTTGGTGAGGCCTGTGTCCAGCAGTGGACTGATATAGGCTGGTAGTGGTGATAATAGAAACTTTCCTTTTGGCAGTCATTAAGATCTACAGGGTTATTTATTAATATACGTCAGTATGGTAGAGTTTAAGGATTGGACTATACCCAGCCGGAAAACCGGTCGGTTTCAATCCATCGCAAGCAATAAGGTCGTCGTGAACGAATTCTAGCTGATTCTAACAGATTCCGGCTGGTTAAAGTCCAAGCCTAAAACTGCAAGAAATACCTGCAAAATTTGGTTTTCAGGTGTATTATCATAATTATAATAAAACAAAAAGAATACTGGGCTATAACCCGCAAAAATCGTAAATATAATTGAAGGTTAAGTTAGAAGATTGGGTGTTAACTATTTTAGCTGTATTCGCACTGTATACTATTTCAAAAAGTGCGTAGGTAAGGTAGTTCTATATCGTTGTGGATATGATTCATCTAGCCCCTCCCTCTTGGAGTAAAGGCATTCTCCAGATAGATAGATAAAGATAATTAAAAGACCTGTAAATTGAATATCAATCTTGCTTTTTCCACATCTGGCTGGCCCAACTCCCGGTTCAGGCAGAAGACTTTCTAAAAATATTACAAATATTTTCATCTCTTAAATCGAAAACATGAAATTAGTCTAGACTCTAGAGAAATCATGAAATAAGAATATCATAATACCAATTTTTCTGCTTGCTTAGAAAGACAAAGTTGTAAATGAATTCAAATATTATTGGTCTGGGTCTGTCTATGGTGGTGACTGGAGATGGTTGGCTCGGAAACTTTATAATATAAAGTTTTGTTTCTTTGGAATGGATTGATTTCTATGACTTAATCAGTAATTGAGAAGGTGGTGAATAATAATGAATAAAAAACATTATCCGAAACATTATCAAATCCGCAAGAATCCGTTCAAAACATGACGCTATTGCTGAAGCGATTGATTGAAACCGTACTTACCCGGACCGGTTTCCAAATGGGTATAGTCCGAGCCTTAACATACGCTTAAATAATAAATAATCTGTTAACTTTTAGCAACAAGCAAAATGTCTAAGTACAAAACACATGTGTCTAGAGTTTAAGATAAATGATAAGATATTTTAGGTGCCTCAAAGATTTTGTCATAACCTTTTGTAATGTTATATTTTCGCAAAAATAATGAAAATTAATATTTAGTGGCATCTTAATATGGACACATTATAATAATGCCTATTGTTATATAAATAACACGGATCTTACAGTAAAGCAACCAAATTAAACAAAATTTATAACACCATACAGTTTTTATTGTATGTGTAAATAAATAACAACAAAAATGCTTGTAACCTGAGCCTTAACATCATTTTTGTGTTAAATCTATATCTATACTAATATTATAAGAGGAAAGATTTGTACCTATTTTTGTATGTTTGTATGTTTGTAATGAATAGGCTCAAAAAGTACTGGGCCGATTTAAAAAATTCTTTCACCAATAGAATGCTACATTCTTTCAATTTGACATAGGCTACATTTCATTTTGAAAAAAATTAGGGATCCTTGGTAAATTTGAACAATGTAACCGAAGGTGTAGAAAAATGAGTCTTAAAATGTCTTTCGTCGAATGCGCTGCCGAAATTATTAGCGATAATTGTCTACCCCGTGCGAAGCCGGGACGGGCTGCTAGTAAATTCATATAAACAATAAAACCTAATCCACCCGTTTATTTTCCCAACGGGTGGGTTCATTGGGAATGTTTCAAATATATATTCCATTTTTGAAAAAAAAATTGGGTGGAATGCCAATCTAGGTGACCTAAAGGTCAAGTGGTTAAATCGATATCGATATTTTGTTTTTGTGCTATCCCATCACCAATTTTGCTGCAGGGTGGCCAGCGTATATCAATAAAAATCTCAAATTTTCAGAATAAGGTGAAGTTCGCAAATATATTATATTATTGAAGTAAATCGATTAAATGCAAATATTTATAGTATTGACTATTGATACTTTAAAAGTAAGTATTAAGTCCAAAAAAATTGCGCAAAACTTAAACAAGAATCATAATTTGTTAACTGTGACATATCATTAATTCAATAATCATCTATTGTAATTAATATTATTAACAATATCAAACGTGAAATACCAGTGTGATTTTAAAGTTGGGTACTTCAGTATAAAAAATTACGCTAAATAGGATTTTTTACCTTTTACTGGTATCACTGTTTGATTGACAAATTTTATGAGGTTTTTGCAATTTTAAGGCATTATTTGCTAATATTGAGACTCAATAATACTTATAGATGAAAATTTACGCTGTCCGTTAGAACATAAGATGTTTCTGATCTTTTTTAAAACGAGCACACGGCGTAATTTGGCGTTTTTAGCTGCGGTCCTTCCACGCTCACCGTGATTTGACAATGATGGCGGAACGCGCTGCAAATAGTTTTATATAACCTCTGTGACCGACGGTCATAGACTTGTGGCAGAGGGGAATGCCTGTCAATGGCGTCTCCTGTTGGTTGAATGCTCTAAGGCCCGCCAAGACGAGCAAAGCGAAGCGCAAGGGCACTACCTTCCTTTTCTCGAAGCGATTCGTCTGTTTTTTGAACCTTTTACAACTTGGGATTGGATAGTACCAGATTAATAAAATTGAGAATCGGGATGTGTTTTGCCAATAGCGAACTTGATAAAAATACAAAGATTCAATTTCGTAGCTCTTACACTCGATTGATATCTAAACAAGCCTAATTTCGTCACTGACTCACTGATAGTAATCAAAATTCTTAGGGTACTTCCTAATGTCCTAGAAAGCTGTAGGTTGTAAGGTAATTTAGTAGGGACACAAACAACAAAAACATTATAAAACCGCCACGACTAATACTAAGTGGGGGGTGGGGATCCTTTTTGGCACACCTCGTTTTTTCTCTCTCTGTATGTATGTCCATTTTTTTTTGTGCCAAATAAATATTATTCTATTCTATTCTATTGAAATGAAATGAATGAATTGAAATCTTTATTTGCCCAGAACATGGTTATATGTAGTAGATGTACATAAAGTTAAGAGTTCTCATGTTCTACCGAATTCGGCATACAAATTTATAACATGACCACAGCAATTTTTTTTACGTCTTAAATTTATAATGGTAAAAAAAAATATTAGTTTAACATTTAAAACACAATTAGGTAATGTCAATAAAATTTTACATTCAAATTAAAAATATATCTATTACAAGGTACATACAAATTATTTTAAATTTAATTTCCGTTTATTAATATTAATGTCATTCACAAGTCAAGTTATATGTTATGGTATTTATATAATGATGGTCATAGTATATTTTTGTCTGTAAAAAATTCTAGCAAAAAATAATAATAATAATATTAAAGAAGTATAATAATATTCTATTCTATTCTGTTCTGTTCTGTTCTGTTCTGTCCTGTTCTGTTCTGTTCTGTTCTGTTCTGTTCTATTCTATTCTATTCTATTCTATTCTATTCTATTCTAGTCTATTCTATTCTATTCTATTCTATTCTATTCTATTCTATTCTATTCTATTCTATTCTATTCTATTCTATTCTATTCTATTCTATTCTATTCTATGTAACTTTTATCCTCGAAACCCTAAAACTAGGAAATGAGAGTTTGTAGTATGAGACTTTCTCAAGTAATCTGCTTCGAAAGAGATATCAATACTCCTTAGTGCTTTAAAATTAAATGACATTAAAAATGGTATATTTTAATGACAGTTGTCATGTCGTACATGTCATGTCCAAAGACATTTCACTATAAAATGTCTTTGGTCATGTAATATCAAACCAAAGATAATGTATTTCTAGTAAAGCTGGAAACATACTATCGGACGCGGCTTACGGACGCGGCTTACAGCCGCGACTGATTAGTGTGCACTGTCCTCGGACGTTGCTTGCGGACGCCATGAGTGTGACCACTTTAAGTAGATTTCTACGTTTTTGGTAGGTTTGTGACAAAGAGGACGATGATTTAGTAGTAATTTCAGTAGAAAATCTGTATCGTTTAGTAGATTTTAGCTAATCCAAAATACAATTATCCAGGCCAAAAAAAACCGACCAAGTGCGAGTCGACTCGCGCACGAAGGGTTCCGCACCATTATCTGTAAAAACCGGCGAAGTGCGAGTCGGACTCGCGCCCGAAGGGTTCCATTACCATACCATTTTCTATAAAAACGGCAAAAAAATCACGTTTGTTGTATGGAAGCCCCCTTAAATATTTATTTCAACTTTCTAGCTATCACGGCGCATGAGATACAGCTTGGTGACAGACGGACAGACAGGCAGTTGGACAGCGGAGCCTTAGTAACGAGCAAAATAAATCACTTTGGTTGTATGGGAGCCCCTTAAATATTTATTTTATTCTGGTTTTTAGTATTTGTTGTTATAGCGGCAACAAAAATACATTATCTGTGAAAATTTCAACTGTCTAGCTATCACGGTTCATGAGATAGACAGACAGACGGACAGCGGAATAGTAATAGGCCCCCGATTTACGCTTTGGGTACGGAACCCTAAATAAATCTTGTCCAGGTCCCGGAGATTTCCTGTAACATAATACTGAATACGGTGATAAGCGGGTTTCTTTTTCGCATACGTTATCAAATCGCTAGCTCTCTTATAATAAAAATGTTCATGCAATCAATAAGCACGTGCGAGCTCTCGCGCAGTCGGCGTCCTTCTGACGCTCGGACGCGTCCGCACCCCGTGCATACCGTCCGCGGACGTTTTCGGCTTACAGAAACATCCAGCGCGCCAGATTGCTGTCGGACGTCCGAGCGCTCAAGGTCAGCGAAGGTTACGTCCGCGACTGACGTCCGATGGTTTGCACGCCTTAGTGTACATTCAATACCTAGATTCCTTTAAGTCGCGGCTGTAAGCCGCGTCCGTAAGCCGCGTCCGATAGTATGTTTCCAGCTTTACGGACGCGGCTTACAGCCGCGACTGATCAGTGTGCACGGTCATCGGACGTTGCTTGCGGACGCCATAAGTGTGACCACTTTAGTGTGACGATGATTTAGTAGTAATTTCAGTAGAAAATCTGTATCGTTTAGTAGATTTTGGAAGAAAATTCTGAAAAATAGTAGCTAATCTAAAATACAATTATCCAGGCCAAAAAAACCGACCAAGTGCGAGTCGAACTCACGCACGAAGGGTTCCGCATCATTATCTGTAAAAACCGGCGAAGTGCGAGTCGGACTCGCGCACGAAGGGTTCCGTACCATTTTCTATAAAAACGGCAAAAAAAACACGTTTGTTGTATGGAAGCCCCCTTAAATATTTATTTCAACTTTCTAGCTATCACGGTGCATGAGATACAGCTTGGTGATAGACGGACAGCGAAGCCTTAGTAACGAGCAAAATAAATCACTTTGGTTGTATGGGAGCCCCCATAAATATATATTTTATTCCGGTTTTTAGTATTTGTTGTTATAGCGGCAACAAAAATACACCATCTGTGAAAATTTCAACTGTCTAGCTATCACGGTTCATGAGATAGACAGACAGACGGACAGACAGACAGACGGACAGCGGAGCCTTAGTAATAGGGCCCCGTTTTACGCTTTGGGTACGGAACCCTAAATAAATCTTGTCCGGTCCCGGGGATTTCCTGTAACATAATACTGAATACGGTGATAAGCGGGTTTCTTTTTCGCATACGTTATCAAATCGCTAGCTATCTTATAATAAAAATGTTCATGCAGTCAATAAGCACGTGCGAGCTCTCGCGCAGTCGGCGTCCTTCTGACGCTCGGACGCGTCCGCGCCCCGTGCATACCGTCCGCGGACGTTTTCGGCTTACAGAAACATCCAGCGCGCCAGATTGCTGTCGGACGTCCGAGCGCTCAAGGTCAGCCCAAGGTTACGTCCGCGACTTACGTCCGATGGTTTGCACACCGTAGTGTACATTCAATACCTAGATTCCTTTAAGTCGCGGCTGTTAGCCGCGTCCGTAAGCCGCGTCCGATAGTATGTTTCCAGCTTAAGGGAGTAATTATGACAAGCCCCCCGACAATGCAGCGCGCATTTCGGGCGCTTTGCTAATTTGTATGAAGTTGTATGGAACGGATTAGTATATTGAGGCGCGATCCTCCTGGGTAGGTGTGCCATCCGTCCGGGTTTCCCCGGATTTGCCCTAGTTTAAGGCATTGAGGTATAATGTACTAGCGTACTAGGGAACACATCTCGAACTAAATGTTTCAGCCAAGCATTGTAGCCCGGTGGACTGCAAAGTTTGAACGGTGAACAATAAAGAAGCAGTTTTGACAACTTCAATTATTGACACTGAATGAAGCTTTGTGGTGCTTTGTGGTCTACTGGAGTACAATGCTTGGCTGAAACATTTAGTTCTAGATGTGTTCTTTAGTACGCTAGTACATGACCTCAATGTTTGGAGGGCGGTTTGTTATTTATTATGTTTTATTTCTTTTCTTATTGCGTCTCGCTGATTTAATAATGTAAGTTACAATAACTTAAATTATGTTAGTACTAGGGAAGTACTTAGTTTATACACTTACATATAAAATTTTCTATCTAAATATAAAAATAAATTAACCTAAGTAAAAAAAAAACAAAAACAAAAAAAAAAAACTTACTATTTATAAAATATAAAATACATCCGCCCCAGCGCTGCCGTTAGGAATGGTGCCCAAAAGGCTGGCAGCATTTCCTCTCTGAATAGCGAGGCTAATCCTTTGGCCGAGGTAGCTGCCAGCCTTTTGATCACCAGTTGCTTGATTGAGCCTAATACAAAGATCTTTGTAAAGGGCACGGGCACTTGGGCCCCAAGCACCCATGGTCTCAACGCCAAAAGGCGCAAAAATGTAGCTCTCACTGAGGGCTGCATATTTGCGCCGCTTCAAGCTCTCGGCAGAGGCCGCCGCCGCGCCTGCAACAGAGGAAGTGCTACCTATATGGGACGGCGCTAGCGTATCTACGCAGGTTGCGTCCCATATAAGAGCACGACCCCGTTTCCATGGAATTAATGTCATGCCGTCAGGTCTCTTGCCGTCGTCACGGAAAATACCGGCAGGTTCAAGCACAGCCGGTACATTGACAGCGACAAGAGCTCTGCGGATGACATCATTGATACAGGCGTGACGAGAGACACGACCAGCACTAAGTTGGCAGGAGAGACCGTGGTACCCCAGCTCATTTACGCGATCACCACAGCGGCAACGATGGGGGTGGGTTGTCATGGCGCCAACTCGTAAGCAAGTAGAGAAAGTCAGTGTCGTCTTGTCGAGCAGGGTCCCGATATTTGCTGAAGGAAGAGCCTGCAGCCAGTATCCGGACTCTGCTTGAAAAACGGCGAGGAGGCGAGCACGCTCTGTTGCGCTTTCAGAAGAAGCCAAAAGAACATTCTGAACGCGCATACAAAGAGGCTCATCCCAAAGTCTCTGGGAGGATAAAGAAAAAGGTGGATCAACCCCCGGGCAAGCCGCAGACCAAGCACTTCTTGCCTCTGCAAGGTAAGCCAACTCAACTGAACCCAAAGAAGGATGCAGTATTTTATTAAATAAATCGGCTGTGCTGTAAGCAGAAGAGAGAAATGCTGGTAGGGCGACACTGGAGATTTTACGAGTACCTAGTCCTCCAAAACGTACGGGTAGGGTGGCCTGAGCCCAGGAATTGTTCGAAAAGTTACAGTTTAAAATTTTTGATAAGGTGGTTTGGAGACAAGTGTCTATATTTGCTAAAAGTTCAGAAAAATTCCAGAAATGGGTACACCGAAGAAAATACATAAATTTTGGTGCAAAAGTACAGAAACGGATTATAAATAACGCCATATGAGGATTAATTTTGAAGAGTCTTTCAGAGGATTGCTGGAATTTAGAAATTTGTTGTTGAATAAAAAAAGGTATCGCATCATCAAAAATGGGGGCACCGAGGAGACGAAGCGATTTTTTATCTATTATTTTAATGTTCGGTGCAAAAGACGAAAATTCAGAGATTAAATGTTGTAACTGTTCAGAAGAGATATTTGAATTTGAAAAGAATAACTCGCATTTGGAAAAATTTAGTTCTAGCCCAATTTCCCTAAATTTATCAATGATTTCCTTGAGGTCAGAAATAACAGTACCAGCATCACCAGCGATTGTCCCATCATCTAAGTACCAAACATTGAATTTTGAATTTAAAGCGGAAATTATTGGATTGATAGCCAAACTGAAGATTGCAGGCCCGAGGGGATCACCTTGCTGGCAACCGACCGATGAATAGAGGAGGTTATTTCTGTACAATAATTTGGAAGGTTCATGGTAACATTGCCAAAGATAGCTATAAATCAAAGGAGTTTTATTTTTTACCTGAGTCAGTAAAGCTCCCCTATTCACAGAGTTAAATGCGTTTTTGACATCCACCTTTAGCACCACATTACCAGAATTACGCAAAAGAAAAGTGCGAACTGCATGGACAGCTGCTTCGCAACCGCCCTTAACGCCAAAACCAAGCTGAAGTGGTTGGAAAACTTCGGAAACTGAAGGTAAAATAAATTTGCAAGCAATTTTTGATGCAATCCGACGAAGTGTAGACCCAACTGCAATGGGTCGAATTCCTCCATCTTTTTTCTTTAGAGCTATCAAATTGGCTCCGTAAAGAACATTGCAAATTTCGTTACACACTTTGCCGGAAAGCATCAAATTAATTAAAATTGTTAGGTTATGTAGTAGAGCTCTGCCAGTGTCACCTAAGGAAGTTGAAAGTAAGTCCTTAAGGTGTTGCGGTGTAATCCCATCTAGACCACTGGCAGACCCACTTTTAAATGAAAATATTGCGGCTCTTACGTCATCGTCTTTGGCTACGAGGTGAGTATCGTCCGGATCCGGCGGCGTTGGGAGATGGAGAGTGGTAGCAGGAGGTGGATGTTTGTCGGCAAGAGCACTAAGAGTCTCCTGGCATTCAGGGGCAACGACGTCATTGGTGAAAAGCAGATTAGAGGCGCCTCTGAGATCACCGTCCGAAATTTTCGATTCTATTAGTTTGATGGAATGATTACAGTTTTGTGGTCGAGACGGAGGGATGATTAAATCGCGGTAAGGTCTTAATAAACGGCAATTATCTTTAATTTTTTGTGTAAGGGAAATATTGGTAGTATCATTACATTGTGATTGGGAGACGTTTAGGATACTATAGGAAAAAGTCAGAAGTTCTTGCCAACGTTCAAACGAATTGTCATTAATAACACGTTCTATACACTGAGAGAGTGAAGAAGAGACCTGTTGTCTGGCACTGCGAGGGATCCTCTTAATAACAGGAAGCGATTGTTTTAAGTTCCCGAGAAATTGCCAAAAGGGCTGGTTGGTCGAAATGTGGGATGTAGACGGGATCTCAGAAGCTGGGGTCTTATGAAACTTGCCAAAATGAATTTTCAAGCCCCGATTTCCTTTAAAAAACCGAGGTTGTGAGCAATGAGGACATTGAACTAGATGAACGTCGCCTCCACTGCTAGGTAAAGAGTCAGATGCTTGAGACATCAAAGCAACGCCATGACAAGAAAAGATAAAATATTACTTACTATTTACAAAACTTATCAAACACGAGCATACAAAAACATAAACTTAGAAAAATATGAGATTAAAACTGAAATGTCAACACAAATAACTGGTGAAAGCGGTGATCACTTGCGGAAACATGTTTATGTTGGCATGGCAACTGCAGAAAAGGGACCCTCTGATTGGTTGGCCCATAGCAACCCAGCTGCAATAAAAGAGCGTCCTTGGAAACTGTCTTTTAAGTTTCGAAAATACAAACACAGCTGATTTAGAAATAAAATATACACAAGCGCAAAGCGTAGAAGGTGCCTGTCCATATGCACACTGAGCCCTCTTACACAGGGCTTCACGAAAAAAAGGCTATAGGAAGGAATTCACCTCACATTCAATTTTTAAATAATAATGTAAGTGTATTAGCGTAGTAAGTCTGTGTGCAGCACATATTCTATCTCCTCTCCTATTGGTTGTAATCGTTTATATAATTAGCAGCGTACTGTAGGAAGTTTATCAAAAGATTGGATACTCTTACGAAAAACAGTGTTTTTTTTTAGAAACTACTTATTCTTATTGGTATTAAATTGTCATAAAAGTCTCTCAGCTTTTAATGGATGAAAATGATAGTTTCATAGATGATTACTTTTTTGGGTTATCTCTTGCCATTTATCTGTATTAACCATAGACTTAGCATTCGCTACGCTCTTAAAGACTGACAAAGCGTGGAAAAGAGACATCATATCCTTGCGGACACCCTACAAGATAGAAAAAGACAGATGTCAATGTACCTATGTGACACAAAAAATATATTGAACTCACTTTATATACCTCAATTTCGAAAACGTCAAAATTAATTTTATTATAATATACAAAATTACAAACGGAAAACTTATTTAAATATTTCTGTTGACATGGGGTCCTGTTCAATTATAAATTGTGATGTGACAAGAAAATATAACCCTAATAAATACACATTTCACAGGTAAATACATTTTTAGATGAAAATATTTTTAAAACAAATTCCTAATAATAATCGACAAGGAACTTAGATTTTACAGAAGAATATGAACTTTAATTGTTGTGTGTTTGTGTATTTCGTAGTTAAAGGCATAATTACAATAAATATTAGGTAAAATAGTAAATTGTATGTTTACACTAGGGATTGAACTAGCGGTGACGTCATAAGTATCGATAAAATATCGACAGCCATTTGTGGGTACAGAAGATTTTTAGCGATTACTAAAAAAAGATTTATCATGTTTGTTTACAAAAAAAACACTCCAATACTGTTATTTTGTGATTACATTATGAGCTTTTTGCATTGATGTAAAAAGTAAAGATACGGCTGACAGAACAAATCGCCTTGCATTTCCTCCATACATGACACAATAACCCCATCTGTTAGACTTTGATGTCAACTGTCAAATAGCATCATAGAGTAACCACAAAATTACTCCTAAGTAACATTGTAAGAGCGGCTTATAACGAAAGAGGAACTAAGAAAAAAGTTTTTATTTCACAGATGTTATATTTAAAGTAGTATCAGAGTAAATATAACTTTTTGCTTTTTCAAATTAAATACGTCGACATTAATTAAGGTAAAATAAAATAATCTTTATTTGCTTAAACACGGTATGCATAGGTGTTTTAAAATGAACGTACCAAGCATGTTTAGCCAACACGAGGCATGCAAATTAAATATAAAATTGAACTAAAATGAAATATAAAATTAATCTAAAATTGCATTTAATTAAATTAGGTATTAAATTAATATTTATTATTTAAAAAACTTTTTTATGGTATGTGAGATTAGGCACTTATTCAATTTTGTTTTAAATTTATTAATATTTAATGTTTTGAATTAATTAGGTATATTATTGCATTTTTTTTTATACTCATTGTTATACAGCTTTTTTTATACTGCATTGTTATTAGAGGTTTAGTAGTAACAGGACATTTTGATTTCTTGTGTTCCGTGGATAAATGTCAAATGCCCTATTAAAAATATGCATAATTTGCATTTCAAATACACATGTTTCAAATATATACAGGGACGTCAATGTTAGTAATTGCAACTGTGCAAATAGAGGACGACATGATGTTCGACGACGACGACGACGACGACGATGATTGACGACACAGCATATTGCTCTTATGCATCTTTTTTGGGCAATAAAAGATCTATTTATATTAAGTAGTATCACATCAGTAAACTGTAGCGTAATTTAGAACCTACAATGCATGATAGGTAGCAATCGCAGTTTTTGTTACAGATCTAACCTGCTTTAAAGCATAAATAAACTTATTGACTCTGTAAGGATAGGTCTAGATCTGGCTAACGCGCCGTGAATGTACAGGACGCGCACAGCGCGCGATTTGCGCGCGAGCTGCACGCGCGAGGCATGCGATCCGTTACTGCAACAGATTGGTGCGCCTTTTTAGCGCAACTCATGCAAGGCTTGTACAATGCGCGCGATCTGCGCGCGTGCAGTTCTGGTTCACGTTCGAGCCAGTTTAAAGGTCGCGTTCGCGCGGCTCGCGCGCAGCTCTCGCGCTGCGCCTGATGTTTAAACATTATCAATATGCGTTTTCCAATTTACGTCTTGTTCTATAGTTAAACCTAGGAACTTCGTTTGTTTTACTTCGTTAATTTTCGTGTCTTTATAATGAATATCAATATTTTTGTTTCTGTTTAATTGTATGTAAGTAATTAGTAAATACTTTAACATCAACATTACTTTTAAATAAAACTATACTTTTCTTATAAGTTGTAATAATGACTAATCTATACATATAATTGAAGCTATAAAACAAAAAAACAATTTCTCTATCTATCTTTCGAAATGAAACAAAAAGTATGATTCCGAATTCAGCAGCACGCAGTAGTGCTGGTCCCCATATTTTCTATATGAGTTTATATGAGATTACATCGACAACCATCTGGTGTAGTAGCGATCCGGACTACAATGCGGGTTCGACTCCCGCGAGGGGCAAATGTTAGTGTGATGAGCACGAGCATTTGCACCTAAGTCATGGATGTTTATAAATGTATTTAAGTAGTTTATAAATATATTTAAGTATGTTTATTACCTGTATCTAGTGGCAATAGCACAAGATTTGCTTAGTTTGGGGCTAGATAATTGGTTGTTTGTGGATACTATTTAGTTTTATTAGTATACGGAATCATACCTTTAAATTTTTCTGAAAAAACTAAATCAGATAATTTATATATATTTGTTAATTACATTTCTCTGTCCTTCGAATAAAACAGTTTTTTTACTTATGCCTTTTGTTATTTTTGACATGTTTTCAATTTTTGACTCACAGTGCTTTATCACGTAAACTTAAAATAAGTATTCAATAAATCATCATAAAATAAAATATTTATATTACATCGCATGTACTGGACTGCACTCAGTGCACTGTGAGCACTAATGCACGCCGCTACAAAGTTGTATCGGTTTTGCACGGTAAATATGGCGTTGTTTCGTAAAATTGACAAAGAAGTTGGAAAATTGTTAAAGTAATGTAAATAAGTTTAGTGTTTATCAAATATGCGGATTATTGGTGAGAAGTAAAATTTGAATTTGTTTTAATGACCTTTCTGTCGTAATTTATGCAACCTTTCAGTGAACATTTAGGCATTTTTATTTTTTCATACAAATGTCAGATCACGATGACCGCCGACCACTGACTACGTCACATCGGCCTCGGTCGGGTCATTTTCGGTTCTCTTTAGGTCCAACACCCAGACGTGTGGTCCGCCCTGTCCTTACGAAGTAATATATAAGTCAATGGCTTTTTGTTTTATTTTTAGTTTGACGACCTCCGTGGCCGAGAGGCGAGCATGCTGGACTTTAAATGGCGCCGCCATCTCTGAGGTTCTGGGTTCGATCCCCGGTCGGGTCAATGTAGAAAACGAACTTTTCTATATTGGCCCGGTTCTGGGTGTTGTGGTTCCCTCGTTGTTTCTGATTTCTTTAACACAATGGCTTTAGCTTCTTACCTTAGGATCAGAGCAATGTATGTGATGCTGTCACATGTTGTATGATTACTGTTAGTTTCGTTTACAAACAAAACGAAGTCGTGATGGGGCGAGTAGTTTCTTGAAAAAAGTTGTTTGTTAATATCAGTATAAACATGTTTTAAACTCTAACAAAATTTTCTTTAAAAAAATGTGCATCTACGTCCCACCTGCAGGGCACAGAGACTATGTTTGTTGTTGTCCACTTAACTATGTTTGTCGTCATTTTTAGGGTTGCGTAGTCCTGACAAGGAATCCTTATAGTTTGGTCATGTCCGTCGTTCTATCCGTCCGACGTTTTGCTTGGAGACTGTTGACCCTAGAGAGCTGTTACTTTGTGGAAATATGTATATCTAGCTTGCCGACAATGTGGTAAAACATTTTTTTAAATTGTTTTTTAGGGTAGCTGCCACACATTTACATGTCACATTTACATGTCACATTTACATGTCACATTTACATGTCACATTTACATGTCACATTTACATGTCACATTTACATGTTACAGTTACACGTTACCGTGAGCATATTTTTGTTTCATCGTCTACCACATCGTGTGTGGTATCGTTGATTACTTTAGGGTTACTTAAACTATTTTTCGATTTAGGGATACACACAACACAGAATCACCTACTGTACTGTAAGTAGTATAATATTAACTCTTTGATAATAAGGAATACATTAAAGTAAAATTATGATATAAAATTGTTTTAAATAGGTTACATATTTAATATTTAAGCCGACAACCTGGTAAAGGTTGGAGGACGAAGCTGGATGCAGGTTGCTTTCAACCGGCCGATCTAGGAGTCACTGGTGGAGGCTAATGTTCAGCAGTGGACGTCCTGTGGCTGAAATGATGATGATGACATATTTAAAACGACCGTTTTCTTATTTTCCATTATATAAACTTGTTCACAATATTCAATTACTCATTTTTCGATTTAATGCGAGTAAACTTGTTTTTCAGATTTCTCAGTTTCCAGACTGTGAAGTTTGCATAACAAAAATATGACCTTTTTTCGACCATATTATAACTTTGCACATGCAAGCCCAGAAAGCCCCGTACCCTTTCCGTGATACTGATTTTCACCTCTATTTTGTTTAAAGATTAGGTTTAACTGTAGGTGCTTCAAGGTCCGCGGCGATTGTGACTTGTGCCAAATCAATTTGATGCCGGTTGCAATATTAATCGATAAAAAATTTGTGGCTTAAACAACGCTACTACACATACACACATATGTATGTGTCACATTTTTTGTATCATTTGCAATGAGCCTTTGTCTATCTTGTACATTCTATATCTATGGTATTAACAATATACCTAAAATATCTACAGTAGCAGTAAACATGTTGATTGTTCGTGGTAACGAAGTGTGGTCATAGTATCGCGGTTGACGTGCATATGACATTGATGGCGTTTGTTTCGTCCGCGCGGCGGGCGCCCGATGATCAGCGCTCCGGGCGCTTGTCATAACTAATCCCTAAGAACTGTAAGAACCGACTTCTATTACGACGACCGACTATTATTCGCTTTTTAGTTTATTTTCGAAGTCTGTTTTTAGTTTTTAAAAACTTTTTGTTTAGAGTTAACATAAATAACTTCAAATTAGTTGCATCTCCAGGGTTAAATAAATAATTTGCTGAGATTAAATTATTTCACCACTTCCAACTAAGTTTTTTGCTTTTCTACATGACAGCACGTGGACCTACCCAAAAAGTCAAAAATCTCCTGTCGAAGCCAACGTATCTCTGATCAATGTTGTAGCTGTATGTATAGCTGAGTAGTATACTACCGTCACCAACTGATATAAATAAGTGTAGAAGGAGCGAGGGGACCTTCATCAGAATAATCCATGGCTGGCTAGGGCGTGAGTATGCGGGCAGGAAAGTTCAAAGTGTAAGTCGGTAGTCAAGCTCAAAACCATCAAATATAATAAATAGGCAGCGATCCGTCGAGGACGTGGTGCGCGGGCTGTTGCTCGTTTTCTTCCAAAGTGATAAAACAACATGGTCGCCCCGCAACCATCGATACGACGTTCCGCTAGAATGACTCTGTCTGTCAGCTGTCACTCACGATCCATCGTGTCTATGTACGCGCCTACACGGCCAGACTAGTGGTTTGCTCCGGAGCGGAATCTCTGGAACCGGAGAAATTCACCGGTGATTGGCCGATCTCCGGAGAATCTCCGGAGATCTCCGGAGAATTTTGTTGTATAATTTGAAATTTAGCCTCTATTCAGTTAAGGATCGTTAATATTGTAAAATTTGAAGCTTGTTATGTAAGTTATATCTACATAAATGTATTTATGGGATTGGACAAAAAAAAGCAGTCAATAAACGAAAATAGTATTTATTGAATGAAAATTATGATTATAAAGAGGAATTACTTATAACTAAATAACTAAATAAAAATCATAGAAGACTTTAAAAAGAAGAACAAATAAAATCAAGAAAAAAATGATTAGAAATAATATAGAGATGCCTGACTACGGGAGTATCAAGTAAAACTTAAAACTATTTAAATGATTTTCATTTATTACCTAATTACTGACTCTGAGTACCTACAGTTTACAAAATACCCGTATTCGTCTAGATCAGGTGTCCGGCGATCGACTTTTTCACGGTCGGGCCCGGTCACCTCTGCCGAACACCGATACTGAAGGTCCTTCAGAAACTCTTTAACTCCGTCTTGCTCAAAGGAATATAGCCGGAGGCATGGAACAGAGGTGTGGCGGTGCTCTTCTTCAAGAAAGGAGATAATACCTTGCTGAAGAATTACAGACCCATCTCGCTTCTGAGCTATGTTTACAAGTTGTTTTCGAGGGTCATCATGAATTGTCTCGCACGTAGGTTCGATGATTTCCAGCCTCCCGAACAAGCAGGTTTCCGAAAAGGCTTTAGCACATCCATACGCTGCGAAAAATTATACAGAAGACCTAAGAGTATAATTTGCCACTATGCTTGGCGTTTGTGGATTATAAGAAGGCCTTCAATTCGATTGAGACTTGGGCAGTGCTACAGTCTCTCCAGCGGTGCCATATTGACTATCGGTACATCGAGGTGATTAAGTGTTTATATAAAAACGCCACCATGACGGTCCGAGTACAGGAACAGAGCACGAAAGCTATTCCTCTGCAGCGAGGTGTAAGGCATGGAGACGTTATTTCTCTGAAACTGTTCACAGCCGCATTGGAAGATGCTTGAATGGGAAGGATTCGGCATCAACATTAATGGCGAATACATTACTCACCTTCGTTTTGCCGACGATTTTGTGGTCATGGCAGAATCGCTGGAAGACCTCGGTACAATGCTCAATGCCCTAATAGAGTTTCCTAACATGTAGGTCTTCAGATGAACATAGACAAAACAAAGATTATGTCAAATGCCCATGTTGCGCCCTACCCAGTACCAGTTGGGAGCTCTATCCTCGAAATTTTTGACAAATATGTTTACCTGGGGGCTGGGACAAGTGATCCAGTTGGGTAGGTCCAATTTTGAGAAGGAGGTCAATCGATGAATCCAACGGTTATCAATAAATTAATATTTATATTAATCGTCTCTATTGTAGGTATTTGTGAATACAAATAAAATGTATTGGTATGGGGGTAGGTCTTATGCTCAATAAATTAGTCGTTAACTGGATTGCGTGTTTGATTGACCTGCTGCATAAACATGGCGCAGCCGAATAGTGAATATTAAAAGTTGAGGTTTAGTTTACATCGAATTTACGTCCCAAAGTTATACAGTACTTTACTGAATTAGTAAGTAACGACGTAGTGATTTGTTGAAGATTTTATATATGAAAGATTATTTTATGCAGCCATGGAATCAGTATTACCGCCACCTCCGCCATTTGCATTTATAAATAACTTAGAAAATGTAACATCAGGAAATATTTCTAAAGAGTGGGAAAAATGGAAAAGTGCGTTTAATATCTACTTTAGTGCATGTGAGCTAAATAAGAAGGAGCCAAAAGTGCAGGTCAGTATCTTTCTACACATTATCGGTGAACAATGCCGCGAAGTGTATGACTAATTTCCAGAACAGTGTAAAGACCTTGCCAGCTTGATTAAAAAGTTTGATGAACTATTTTTACTTAAGAAAAATTTAACTGTACAAAGACATCAATTTTTCACTAGAGATTAACTATATGGAGAATCAATCGAACAATACTCTTTTGAATTAAGAAAATTAGCATCAAAATGTGAATTTAAAGATTTGTCTGACGATTTAGTACGGGATAGATTAATTTGTGGCATTAAAGAGAACGCACTAAGAGAACGACTATTAAGAGAACCCGATTTGACGTTGCAAAAATCATTAGACATCTGTAATATCGCACAGTTATCAAAAGTTCACGCCGGTAGTATTAAAAAGGAATTTACAGAACACCGTGCATACGCCGTTGAGAACAGAGATAGTGACTTTTACGATAGCAACGAAGAGTTATGCAGAGCGGATTGGATTTCAAGACGCGGATATCCAGCGAATCGTGTTCGTGGTGCTACGTATCGCGGGCGCGCGCCCCGGCCCGGTCCGCCTCGCGCACAGTTCCCCGCGGCGCGGGCGTCGTCCGCTGCTAACAACTACCCGTCCCCTACGCAATATCGGAACAATCCAGTGCAACGTATTGAACAGTGTGGAAAATGTGGTTTTAACCATAATAAAAATAATTGTCCGGCTTATGGAAAGAGATGTTTAAAGTGCAATAATTTCAATCACTTTTCGAGAGTATGTAACTTGAGTAATGTTTATGAAGTGCAAAACGACGAGTCCCCCGATCAGGTAATCTATTATTTTAATAAAACTAATAGTGATTGGTGTGTTAAATTGGTATTAAATTGCAATGAAATTTCCTTTAAAATTGATACGGGTGCCGATGTTAACGTGTTGCCCCGTAGTTATCTAAGAGAAATAGGTTTATCTGATACTGAACTGGTTAAAACTTCAATAAAGTTGCGGGGCTATTCTGGCAGTGACATCAAAGTAATAGGTAGATGCAATTTGAAAATAAAGTTCAGAGACTGCGAGTATATTTTGCATTTTATTGTTGCGGATGTTAATTCACCACCGATATTGGGTCGGCAATCCTGTCAGGAACTAAACGTAGTAAAATTAATTTTGTCAGTTACTGAAAAGACTCAAAGCTATGATTATAAAGATCGCATATTTAGTGAGTACTCAGATGTGTTTGATGGCATTGGTTGCATGCCGGGAGTTTACAGAATAGGTATAGATAAAAGTATTCGCCCAGTCGTTCACGCACCTAGAAAATTGCCAGTAGCTCTCAGAGAGGCCGTAAAAATCAAATTAGACGAAATGGTAAAAGATAAAATAATAGCAAAAGTTAGTGGGCCGACGGATTGGGTAAACAGTATGACTGTGGTAAGGAAACCTAACGGTGACCTTCGAATATGTTTAGACCCGCGAGATCTAAATAAAGCAATAAGGCGTGAACATTTTAATTTACCCACGTTAGAAGAAATTACGGTAAGACTGGCAGGTGCAAAATATTTTAGTACAGTCGACGCCAAAAATGGTTTTTGGCAGCAGAAATTGCATGATGATAGTACAGACCTTTGTACTTTTAATACCGCGTTTGGTAGATATAAATTATTGCGTTTACCTTACGGAATCACTTCAGCTTCAGAGGTTTTTCATAAAAAAATGTATGAACACTTTGATGACATTGAGGGAGTGTGCTTGTTCATTGATGATATTTTGATATTCGGCAAAACAAAATCAGAGCATGATAATAGGCTTATAAAAGTGCTTAAGAGGTGTCGAGAAATAAATCTTAAATTAAACAAAAATAAATGTAAAATTGGTCTTACAGAAATAAAATATTTAGGGCATAAAATCACTCCGCAGGGCATCTATCCAGATAGTTCACACACAACAGCTATATCCGCAATGCAGCCGCCAAACAATAGCAAAGATTTAGAGAGATTCCTCGGTTTAGTTAACTATGTTGGTAGATTTGTACCGAACCTGTCTGAAAAAACACACAGTCTCAGGCAACTGTTAAAAAAAGATGTGGAATGGCACTGGATGTCCTCACACCAGAAATCATTTGAATACCTTAAAAAATGTTTAGTTAATGTCCCTGTATTGCAGTATTACGTACTAGACAAGCCGATCGTTATTTCAGTAGATGCAAGCAAAAATGGGCTAGGTGCTTGTTTATTGCAAAATAATCTACCAGTTAGTTACGCCTCTAGGTCGCTTACTAGCGCTGAGCAAAACTACGCGCAAATTGAAAAAGAATTACTAGCCTGTGTGTATGCCTGTGAAAAATTCTACACATATATATATGGTAGAAATGATATTACCATTGAGACAGACCATAAACCTCTTGTAAGTATCATAAATAAGCCAATAGCTAGTGCTCCAGCTAGATTACAAAGAATGTTATTGCGTTTACAGTTGTATACATTCAAATTAGTTTACAAGCCAGGAAAATATTTATTTATCGCTGATACTCTGTCGCGAGCGGCGGAACCGGTTTCCTCCAGCGAGCTGCAGGTGCGCGAACGCGACCACTTCGATGCGCAGGCGCAGGTGTGTGCCATAACGGCATGCAACCCGCTCACTGATACACATTTCGTTAGATTGCAAAAAGAAACACAAAGTGATCAAGAATTACAGTTAATAATTAAATACATAAATGAGGGTTGGCCCGTACATAAACAGGAGGTCAGTGAGGAGGTCAGGCCATATTCGTGCTATAAAGATGATTTATCAACATCATATGGCATTGTATGGAAGGGTGATCGTGTAGTGATTCCAAAAAATATGCGCAGAGAAATGCTTTCAAATGTACACGTAGGTCACCTGGGACTAGAAAAGCCGAAAGAACCGGAGATAAACCGGTTTTTGTCCGGAGATTTCTCCGATTACTTTCACCGGTGATTCACCGGAGATTCTCCGGAGATCTATGCTCCGGTGCAAACCTCTAGGCCAGACTGACGTTCGACCGTCCTCGGGCGTGTATGTTCAAGAATTCCTGCAACAAACACTGTGAATCACCGATTCATCCGTTCGTCCATCCTGAACAATAAGTTTACAACTACTCATCAAAATCACGAAGCATTTATCATAAACTCTGGTCTTTAATTTCATAATTATAACTCTTTATAAAATACTCCAACTCCAACAGGATACTCCAAGAAATACCAATTTATTAATCTACACCTGACACTGGTAAATTAATCCTTTTAACTGACCCATACAGTACAGCTCGGACATCATTGTCACGTTAATCAGGCTCGACCATAATCATCTGTTCTACAAAACCAGGTTAGACTACAAGAATGGAATCACAATTCATCTGGCCCTGACCATTGAATCCTCTTAACCATCCCCACGCACGGGGTATGGAACGGATATCAGCTTCCACGTGACCAGGATCGACAAACCACAACTCATCTGGCCCTGAGCATTGAATCCCTTCAACCAACCCCTCAGGGTATGGCCCGGATGTAAGCGTCCACGTGACCAGGATCGACCATTTAATGCTACTTCAACCACAACTCATCTGGCCCTGACCATTGAATCCCTTCAACCAACCCCTCAGGGCATGGCCCGGATGTCAGGCCGACCTTGTTTGTCTTGATTAAGAGTTGAAGTGACGGCTGACGCATGACACTTGACAATGTGTTGAGACATTTTGTTAGCATCGCATTTTGGTTAAAATTTGTTTATTACAAAATATTTACCAATTGAAAGAGAGCAAGAGCACAGTTAAAAGCAGACTGTACAGTTTAAGCCTTTTGATGCAGGATTGATTCAACGATGCGAAGACTCAATTCTCTTCCTTCACGCTATGACTGGATGTGAATCACATTGTGATACAACTTCTTAATTTTTTGGAAACGGTAAGACACAAGCTGTTAAGTTATTCAATATAAGAGAAGATCGGCATGACCTTATCGGTATCTTCAACGACAAAAACGCTACCTACTCATGAAGAAAACGATACTACTGGCGAAACTGTTTATTCTAGCGTTATATGACTCGAAGCAATCTGAAAATAGCCTGGATGAACATAGGTTTATATTTTTAATAAACTTGTTGTTCAATCAAAAAGCGAAGTGCTACTATCAAAACTGCCGCCTACCTCATCTGCGGCACATCAGCATTCAAGGCGGGTCTATTTACAAGTTCAGGCATGGCTGGGCAGTATATTAAATCCAAAAGAATGGGGCTGGACAAAAACCGACGCTTTTTTTAATCCTATACCCACAAAACAAGCACCGGCTCCGGCTTCAATACTTAAATAAATATCGTGTGCTTTTAAGCAGGGCTGCGGCAAAAGATGCAGTTGCATTAAAATTGGCCTGAGCTGGACTACAATGTGTAATAGTTGTCGGGGTCTAAGCTGTTCTGTGGATTAATGTTTTTTTCCTATTGAGACTTTCATAATATTAAAATGGTTTTATTGATTTCGCTTACAGCTTTTTATTTACTGATGATACATTTACCCTATTACTAAGGCTCCGCTGTCCATCTGTCTGTTTATCTGTCTGTCGGTCAATCACCAGTAGTAAGATAGTGGAAATTTTCACAGATGATGTATTTTAGTTACAACAACGAATACTAAAAAACAGAATAAAATAAGCATTTGAAGTGACTCTCATACAACAAACGTTATTTTTTTTGCTGTTTTTACAGATAATGGTACGAAACCCTTCATGCGCGAGTCCGACCCGCACTTGGCTGGTTTTTGTATCTATTATAGTTGATAAAAAGTGAAAGTAACCGATAAAAGGGGCACATTTCATGACATGAAGGGGTGTAGCGTCAGGTGCAGGGGGAGGCAGAGTTGTGAGTTTTGATCACCAAACTCGAAGAACATGCAACACAAGTTTCAAAACTGTACTATTAATTTGTTGGTATAAAAAGCATCAAAATTACCAGACTGAATAATAATAATAATAATAATATTATTATTAATGTCCACGGGCTACAATTCTAAGTGGGTCGGACTAGTCGTTGCAGAATTCACGGAATGAATTTCCCAAAATAGGGATTTTCGTCATTCGAATGCGAATCTTGCGATTACGTTATCGAATTTGAATTCGCATGATTTAAAAATACGTCCCCTGTCTTATCTGAATTGAAATGTTTTAAGATGAGTAGCAGACATTGATTGATATTCGAGCGCGCTTTTTCCCGCCGCAACGCTGACCGCCGATGTTTACGACGTGTCAAACGTGACTGGTGCCGTGACATGGCCTGTTTATTTTTTACCCGACTACGGCGAAGCCAAAAGGAAGGGTAATGATTTTGGCAGTCTATGTATGTATGTATGTATGTATGTTTGTATGTTCCACCGTAGCGCCTAAACTACTGAACCGATTTTAATAAACGAGGTGTCAATAGATTTGTAATAATGGCCCGGGTAAAATAGGCTGTATGAATTTTATCAAAATTGTATATGACGGAATTTAAACGACTGACTGACTGACTAACTGATGGATCAACGCACAGCCTAAACAGCTGATAACAAAGACCTGAAACTTGGAGGGTGTGTTCTTTGTATGACGTAGGCATCCGATAAGAAAAAAAAAATCGGTATTCTACCCCTAAGGGGGTGAAAAGGAGGGGCAAAGTTTGTATAGGACAACGTGATTCCTTGGCCCAATTTACTTAAAATTTTGCATAAGCATTCTTTAACAGAATTAATAAAAGACGTGTTTCGTATTTTATTGAAATACATCCCCTAACGGGGTTAAATAGGGGTAGAAAGTTATTTTGGGGGTGATTTGCTTCGAAGTTTATATCAATACTCCTTCCTTAGTGCTCTAAATGACATTAAAAAATACTTATTGTAGTGACAGGTTGTCATGTCGTACATATTGTCATGTCAAACATATTTTGATGTGAGAAAAATTGTGATCGTAAAACAGTTCGTAACTTATTACTATTTGGAATTAGTTTTTAGTTGGAAATCCCAAGTCATTGCTCTATCATTAATGTGCTACGACTGTTTAAATATGGATGGAATAAGATCGTATCATTTTCAACTGGATTGACAGTCGGAAACCTGGAAGGAAAATTTAATTGTTCTTCCTGGAACTACAAGATTTCTATATTACTACGAAGTTCTAACATTACGATGAAGGTAGTATAAGGCAGTCTAATGTGACCAGCATACCAGTACTTAAAGCAGGAGCAAATGACGCAATTGTTGCTACTTGTAATTTGGAGCTAGCCAAGTAAAAGAAGGCGGACTGCAGCTCTTTTAATTCTGACCATGAGTGATGAACATGGCAGAAGAGACGTTACTAAAACGGATGAGATTTGAGACAGCATACCAGCAAACCAAGATACAGACAATAATGGTGTGATAATTATGTAATGACGTCATTCTACTGCTGGACATAGGCCTCTCCCAATGCGCGACAGTGATCCCAATCTTTGGCTATATATTCTTTTCTATCCACTTCCAGCAGACTTACGTATAACATCACATTATGATAATAGATAAGGTTTAGGTTAGACCAGACATTGTAATGAGAATAAAGATGTAGGTAAAATTATACTTGTAAGCATAATGTTTTATGTAAGAATGTGTTGTGTTATAATAAATGAATATTATCATTAAAAAATATTAAGTTTATTTCTTTATTTAATTTTTTTAGCTTTTCACTTCACTTATTTTTTTTTTACTAATTTGTCAAACAACCACCTTTACCTACTGGAAATGGTGCAGTTTTATAATCCCACTAATGTTATAAATGGGAAAGTTTGTATTAGAATACAATAGTATTTGGATGTTTGTGCCTCAATCACGCGTAAACGGCTAAATAGATTTGAATGAAATTTTGCAACCATTGTAGAAGATGATCTGGATTAACATAGGTGGGATATATTGAATAAACTAAAGACCACGCGAACGAAGTCGCGGGCAACAGCTAGTATATCTTTAAAATGCGGTCGCCCAGTACACGCGGTCCAGCAGTTTAAGTTTTTACTCGTTCAACTCTAATTCGGTTTTATATCGTTAGATGGCGTTGTGCCGACTTAGATCGCGCAAGTGTTGTATTTTTTCGTGTACATATATAGGATTACTAGTGCTTTATTAATAAAGATTGAAAAAAAAAACATATTGGATTTGGAAATACGCGTTATTGTTTCTTCGTAATATAGTATTTACTTGGCTTAAATCGTCAAATTGTATGATTTTGTAATATATTAATTGTATATAATTCTATTATAATTTTATTGTTGGAACATTCAAGTTTAAGTTTATTTGGCATAATATTTTATTTTGTACATATTAAATTTCATTAGACTTTATAAATAATTAGAATGCCACTTTCAAAAAAAACGACGAAAGCGACGAGAGTAGCTGCGTTGCGTAAACAAGAATCCTTCAAGAGTCGAGTTTCTAGACTAAAAAAGATGAAGAAGTATTCTTTAAACACACGTACACGTGAAGACTCTTTATCTAAAGAAAAAAGGCTGTGCTCACAGCGTGAATATGCCAAAGAAATGAGATCAACAGAGTCACAGCAATCACGTAAGATGCGACTCACCTTGATGAGAGATCATGCTTCTCAGGTCAGGGACATAGAATCCCCGCAATCACGTGAAATGCGACTTACCATGATGAGAGATCATGCTTCTCAGGTCAGAGACTTAGAATCCCCGCAATCGCGCGAGATGCGACTCACCATGATGAGAGATCATGCCTCTCAGGTTAGGGATTTAGAATCCCCGCAAACAAGCGAGATGCGACTCTCCTTGATGAGAGACCATGCTTCTCAAGTCAGGGACTTGGAATCCCCGCAATCACGGGAGATCCGACTTGCAATGATGAGAGGGCACGCCTCTTGGGTCAGGGATGCTGAATCTCAATCAGCGCATGAGGTAAGATTGCATAATATGAGATGTGTATCTAGACATGCTTATACTCGTCAAAGAGACTTATTTACCACTGATTCTCATCACTTTCTCAATGCTATTTCACAGGTGGCCGATCAAGTATGCCATGTTTGTAAGCAAATGAAATTCAAAAATCAAACTAAACAAATGCGTAAGGCTCAATGCCACATATTACCCGAGAATTTTCCAGAAAGTTTTGTGGTTTGCAATAGATGTTATTCTAGTCTCATCAAAAACAAGGTTCCAACCACCGCGTACTGGAATAATTTGAATGTGGCCACAATTCCCGAGGAACTCCAAATTCTAAGTGAAATGGAGCTGCGATTAATTTCAAGGATTAGACCATTTTTAAAAGTCATCAAACTGGGCGGCCGTTTTGGCCAAAAAGGATTTAGGGGTCAGGCCATTTTATTTGCGCAACAGGTTGAAGAGTTGGCTGAGCAGTTGCCGTTGTCATTTGAGCATAGTGGTTTAACCGTTATAGTGGAAAAACTGGACAATGTTGACACAACAAAACAGTATGAAGTAAATTTAAAAAACATAAGAAATGCTTTGAATTGGTTACTAACAAACAACCACTTATATGCTAATGTCAAAATTAATTACAGTCATTTGAATAACGAAATTAATCATCATATTGTGGAAATGCCAGAAACCATTGAGGACGAGAATAATATCAATGATCATTACAAAGAAATACCTAACTCATCTCCAATCCTGTTTATACTCAGGGGCTCTTTTCATCAAGGCAGTGATATTTTTAGCTCGGCAAGTAGAGGCAAACAATGCACAGCCAATGCAACAGCAGCAATTGCATATTCTTCTTCAAATCCTTTGCAGGGCTGGAAATCCTCAGATATTGACCGTGTGCTGATGTTTGGTGACAAATACTATAAAATTTTCCTTGAAAATCTAGATATTCACCCAGATTATCTAGCCACTGATGAGTTGCTTCCTTGTATAACAATCGCTGACAAGAGTTATACGTTAGATATTGAAGTAGACGCTGCAGTAGGTTTAGCCAATACTTCGAGAACCATACTCAGTGGATATTTCAGAACTATCAAGGCTGGACTTGAAAATTTGTTCCAGAGGCCAGGAGTCACATCTTGCATTGTCACTTGCAATGAAATATCTGTGGCAGTAATTATGGAAAATGGTAAATTTTATTTATTTGACTCGCACTCTAGAGGTCCAAAAGGCCGTATTGCTCCTAGTGCTGGTCGAGCAATGGTTATGATTTTTCCCACACTAGACACATTATCTAAACAATTACATTTTGCTTTAGGAATTGCAACGAGAAGAGAAATTCAATTTTCTCTCACCACCGTAAAGTCACAGTTGGTGGGGCAAACTAATGAGTCGCTGGATCATGAGCCAGTTTTACCATCTGTAAATTTAAAAAGACTCGAAGAAGGTCGATTAGATATAGCCAATGTGCCCGGATCTAATGACGTAACAATTAGCACAACTCTTTTGATGCCAATTGATGTTCCAATACCGGACATTGCAGAGGTAATAAATATTAATGATAACGAAACCGTACCTATACGAGACATAAAACGAAAAACAGCACCACCAGTCAGCATTTTATTAGAGCGTAGGGCAGAAGAGTTGGCTTGGGTGAAACTGTTTCCGGATGGAAAAAATGGCCTTAATGAGGAAAGACCTTGTAAAATAACACCGCTTGATTATTTTCAAGCGCGGGTGATGGGTAATGACCAACGTTTTCAAACCACGGAATACTTATTTTATGCACTCTCAGTGGTAGAGCTACTGAGAGCTAAACAAAATGTTTCAGTTTGTGGTCGATTGAGACAAGATGGCGCCCAGCCTTCTGATCTTTTTCAAAATATACATCTGTGTATGAGAAACATTCGAGGGACTTCATCATACTGGCACAGGGCATACAGTGAATTAATGGCAATGGTGCGTAATCTTGGACCACCACACTGGTACATTACACTATCATGTAATGACCTTAATTGGCCCGACATGTTACACGCATTACTAGTCGCAGATGGAAAACCGAATGTTCGAGTAGAGGATCTCACTTTTGAGGAAAAAGTCAGATTAGTGGAGTCATACCCGATTACTATGTCTCGGCAATTTATGTTCAGACTTAATGCTCTGCTAAGACTTTTAAAAGCTAAGTCCACCGATCCCTTGCTAGGACGCAATGTTGAGGACTATTGGTGGAGAATCGAATTTCAGCTCAGAGGTAGTCCACACGTTCATATGTTGGTCTGGTGCAAAGATATGCCGGATTTGAATTCTCCCATAGGAACAGCGTTAGTAGAAACTGTCATTACATGTGAGCTCCCCGCAGATGACGATTTAAAGGACTTAGTACGTCGACTGCAAAGCCACCATCACACAGCAACCTGCTACAAACAGAATAACACCAATACGTGTAGATTCGGGTTTCCAAGACCAGTCTCAGGAACAACAAGAATACTCGATGATCAGCAGGCTTTAAGAAATGGTGGTAGGTTTTATGAGCTGAAACGTGTTGAAGCTGAAGTAATGATTAATAACTATAACCTAAGACTATTAATGCTGTGGCGCGCAAATATCGACATACAACCTGTTGTGTCAGCGGTGGGTGTAGCAATGTATATAGCCAAATACATAGCAAAATCTGAACCAACACAAATCCAGGCCACGATAACAAGAGCACTTAACACACTTCATGAACGGGGAGGGAACTTTCAGCAGCAAATATTCGCTGTACAAAGTGCTCTCCTAAGCCATCGTCAGGTCTCGGCATCAGAATGTGCGTTTAGGCTCTGCCATCTACGGCTTCGAGAAGGTTCAAGAAAATGCATATTCGTCAACACGTGCAAACCTCAAGAAAGATACAGAATGCTGCGATTTGACACCGACTGTCCCGAGCCTTATAAAAATATTTTTGAGCGTTACGAAAACCGTCCTAGAAGTTTGGAAAGCATAAGTTTAGGAGAGTTTGCCGTTAGTTATGAACCGTTATATTCGGCTTCTTTTGGAGATGATGAAAATGGCGATGACGATGCCTATGAGATATTAGAAGAGGAATCAGCTCCAGTCATAACTTTATTAAACAGAATGGGACAAATGAGAAAGCGCAGGAAGTCTGCCATCTTAAGGACAAGATACTACACCGCCGCTTCTGATCCTGAAGCATACTATTACAATTTGTTAGTAGCTCACTGTCCATTTCGTGTTGAAGACGAATTATTGACGAACTATGACAGCGCTAAAGAAGCATTTTTAGCCAAGCGCACTGGTTTACGCCCGCTACAGCAGGGGTTTAACATCAACCTGATGAATCATTGGGAAGAAGAGATTCAAGATGCTCTTCGTCGTGTTACAGCTGAAAATGCTGCAGAATTATGTGCAAATGATATCAATGCTGATCTACAGCAACCATACGTTTTAGATACTGAAACTCACATTCATTTGGACGTTCCTGATGTAGATGAAGAAGTTACAGAACCCACCAATATAATAATGGCAGACGAAGAGTACCTACGACAGGTTCATTGTTTGAATATGGACCAAAAACGGTTATTTTCTCTCATCAGTCAAAAAATCGGGAACCACACTACTATGCAAGACACTGATATCAACGCACCTCTTCGCATGTTCGTCACTGGTGGCGCAGGTAGTGGTAAAAGTTTCACACTAAAGCTTATAGTAGAACAAATTCATAGACTTTGTACAGATCGCCATAGTATAGTCATAGCAGCACCGACTGGCGTTGCTGCTCGCCTTGTCGGTGGATGCACGTTGCACTCGACGTTTTCGTTGCCAATTGAAAAAGGTCGAGTAACAACAATGCGGCCATTGTCCGGGGATCGACTACAAAGACAGCGAGTCAAGTGGAGGAACATAAACTGGCTAATAATAGACGAAATATCTATGGTACCGTATCAGTCACTGAGAAACATACATATTCGGCTTCAAGAAATAAAACAAAGTGATGATTTTTTTGGTGGGGTGAACATAATGTTGTTCGGAGACATCATGCAATTGCCTCCCGTAGCAAAGATGTCAGGTGGATCGTATTGTTTTAGACAGCCCGATCAATATTCAGCGGAGCCTCACCTGTGGAGACTTTTTAGTTTCATCGAGTTGCGAGAAAACATGCGCCAAGGGAATGATACTACGTTTGTGGATATTTTGAACAATATTAGAGTTGGTCAATTAACTATGGAGCAGTTGTCTTTATTAGATAGTCGACGGTTACTAAATGCACATGATCATGAAAATGTTATCAGAATCTACCCTACCATTAAACAAGTGGATCAGTACAATCGCAAAATGAGTGAAAGTCTTTCGAAGGTTACTAAGATTTATGAGATTCAAGCGGTAGACACATTCACCGAAAGTAAAACGTATGGTCAACAGCCTCACGGCGAACACGTTCCTAGTGATCCCAACAAGACTGGAGGGTTAGTAAATAAGCTGCATATAGGTGTTGGATCGAGAGTCATGCTTAGACAAAATTTAAACATAAATCGAGGTCTCGTAAATGGTGCGATGGGAACCGTAATGAGCATCGATTGGCCAGCTCTAAGGCGAGATCAATTGGAGTCCGGTGAACTTCCCGCAGCTGTGCACATTAAATTTGATGACAGCACTATAAAACCTGATAACCATATAAATAAAACTGTTCAAATAACTCCTAGCACAGCTGAATATGACGGTTTGAGAGGAAGTGGAAAAATTTTACGTAAAATGCTACCACTAATTCTGTGTTGGGGCGTGACTGTGCACAAGTTACAGGGATGTACCCTGGAAAAGGCTGTTGTAGACGTTGGCAAACGTATATTTTCGAAAGGCCAAGTTTACGTAGCATTGAGCAGGGTAAAGTCACTAGAGGGCCTATACATAAGTGACTTGGATCCACGGAAACTCTTATGCAACCCCCACGATGCTGCATCTTTGATGGAATTGGAGAGGCTTAGAAGTCTCGACTCTGCTCTGTAACCAGTCAATATTATTAATATTGAAATTAAATATTTTTAATTTTCAGGTCTAAATTTTGTTTGTTTGTGTTCAGTATCCTCAAGAAGAGAGATTTATGTTGTTTTTTTGTAATATGAGCTGTTTTTTTATTATTAATAACATTCTTGTTTAATCAAAAAGTGTATTACACTTACACCCCAAATATATACCCAAAATTGTCCCGAAGCAGTGGTAGGGGAAAAATATTGGGACGTGTAAAAGCGTTTGTATAACCTTACTCGTAGCTTTGAACATCTCCATAGTTAACAAATAGGTAACAGTAATAGGTAATTAGTAGGTACCTGAAGTTCGTTAAAGCCGCGGTCTTAACATTTACTTTTTTCTTAGAATGCTACGATTTAGATATTGCACGGCTTGTATATTTGCCCGATCGGGCAACGGAAAAATATTAAATAAAAAAATAAGTTTAAAAAACTATAACCCGACTACGTTAGAAAGGGGTCTAAAAAGGAAGAAACAAGTAAATAATTCAGATATAAATCCAAAAATGCACACGTACAAAAATGGTCAAGGTAGAGCCGTGGTCGTGCCCACTGTATATAATGATTATGTGGGTGCCAGGAGCACTTCCATTAAACAGACTGTTACTGAGATGGTAGGTAACAGTGGGTGTGACCACGGCTCTACCTTGACCATTTTTGTACGTGTGCATTTTTGGATTTATATCTGAATTATTTACTTGTTTCTTCCTTTTTAGACCCCTTTCTAACGTAGTCGGGTTATAGTTTTTTAAACTTATTTTTTTATTGAAATTTTACTGCAGACATAACAAATTGAGTGGCATAAGGCCGGAAGATTGTGATAGTTTGTTATTTTGAAAATAACCGGCCAAGTGCGAGTCGGATTTGCGGCTTGCGCACGAAGCGTTCGATTTTTGATTTTTCTTGTCGGTAATTAGCGTCAAGATTTACGTCTTCCGTTCCGAATTTGCTTACGTTCTTTCAATATATGTCTTGCAGAGAAAAAAATATCAGCTTAGGAACGATTTTACTTTATTAAGAATAGGAAATCGTTTATTTTGGTCGAGACTTACAACTTATTACATAAAAATAATATAACTTTCTAAAAGACTTTACAAAAAATCCGGCCAAGTGCTTGTCGTGCCACGTATAGACTTTGTCGGTCGTGGACTCGTGGTAATCGTGGTATGTACATGGTCGAAAAGTTTTCCGTCAAATGAAATTCGGTCAAAACATTTTCGATCTTATGACCACTAAAATTGTATGAAAGAAACAACAAAATTCTACACATTATCAAAGCTTAGCATGTAAGTTTATTTAGAAAGAAAAAGGAGAATAGAAGAAAATGAAAAACAAGACTAATGTTATGCCGTCCCTTGGTGTTAATATGAGTAGCTGGTGTTATAACGTGATTATTATTTTAGAAATAGAAATAGAAATAGAAAATCATTTAGTTTTATAATCTTTTGTGCACCCTGTATAATATTGTTGATCATTGCGATTGTCCCTCTCAAATTAAAATAGCTGAAAGTCAAAATGTGACTCATGATAAAAATCATAACGCCAGACAAAAATGACGAAAATTAAAAAATAATAAAGCCGCGCAAAATTATCTCAACATCATCTATTGACGCACTGGGTCATACAAACGCCCCTTCGATAGTCTAAAAATACCAGCGTCTTGGTGTCTGGTCATAGTATTCCAGTCGCCTGGAGTCCTCTATACCGCTTTGACAGCTGAGAAATCATTTCCCGCGCTTTTTTTGCGTCAACAATTTGTGTATTTTTTTTTCCTACACAAGAACGTTTGGTGAACTTTGTAAAAATATTTTTGGATAATTCCGAACTGAATAATGGCGTCCCAAATAATGCAAGTTTACGTGTTGATTTTATTAATTTCGTTATGTGTGGAAAGTAAAACTAAATCAACAAAAGAAGATTCGAAGGAGTCGGTGGAGAAAGTTCCTGAATTAAAACAGTTCAAGGTAGGTGTTCATTATTAAAATATTTTTACAAATGAAATAACTAAAAAATAAATAAATATTGGACAACATCACATACATTGCTCTGATCCTAAGGTAAGTAGCTAAAGCACTTGTGTTATAGAAATCAGAAACAACGACGGTATCACAACATCCAGACTCGAGCCAATATAGAAAAGTTCGTTTTCTACATTGACCCGACCGGGGATCGAACCCGGAACCTCAGAGATGGCGGCGCCATTTAAAGTCCGGCGTGCTCGCCTGTCGGCTACGGAGGTCGTCAAGTTTTTTCTTTTTATTGTTTGTTTTGGGTGACTTAGGGCCGATTTTTCAAAAACCAGATATCTTCTAACTGACGATTAAGTTTGACATGTTGACTGATTTCGTTTAGAATATGTGTCAAAATGTCAATTTTATTTGTTGGATAAAAGTTAACTGGGAGTTTGAAAAACCGGCCCTTAATAAAATTACAAAACAATTGGATCTTCTGACGTTTAATGCCTTTAACAGCAGCAACAATTGGTTTTCTGCTGTTTCTTGTTAGTTACGTGGCAGGCAAGGGCTTAAAAGTATTTAAGCCAAGTTAATATTCAAGTAATATTTTATTCTTGTAGGAGATTTTCCTCACATCCGTGGGTTGTAAGTAGGTGGTTGTAAAATTGTAAAAACCGTTAGATCTTTATAATCTAACTTGAACCGTAACATTCTGCTTACAATTTTAACGCAATATTTTTTCGGTAGATTATAATCTAACGAAGTGTAACAGTTAGATTACAATCTGTCGAGCGTTAAATACCAGTACATACATCTTAATACTGGTGACTGAGTTTCTTGCGTCGTTTCTTCTCATCACCAGCTTATATGTTGTCCCGAAGCGGTGGTAGGGCTAAGTTATATGTTGGGACGTGCCCGGAAGAGGGCCTATATACAGAATAAAGAATTTCATTTCATTTCATTTCACAGCATAGAAATTAGGCCTGTTTATGGAGCGATAGGGTTGTCCTAAGCCTTGTATTTGTCGCAGTTGGATTGCGTTATTCGTCGTATTACAAACCAACTAGCTGTTTTACAAAACGAAGGCGTTTTGCCATACGGCGGATCGACGATACGGCGGATAGCATAACGCCTGAATGAAAGTTCACCGCATTGAATACGAGCTTACACGTTATTCAATACGTCTAGGCGTTTTGTAATTCGGCGAGTCACTAAGCCGTAGCTTAGGTAATTTATAGAACCAATTTTCAACACTCGCGGCACGGTAGTATTATCTATACAGTACTTATTGTAACTTCATTCATACAAAAAAGCGAAATGCGGCTATCCTACGCGCCTCGGGTCGCGGCACAGTTCCAACCAGGGACCGTCCAGAACCTTTAATCGCATAACGTGTACAGTATCATTATGCTCACAGTAGCATTATGTCCATTTTTCATAAGGTCCACTTTATCAAAAAGTCTGTAGTCTGTATAAAAATGTCCAAAGTATTGTTTTCTCGATTGTCAGTTGTTTTCCTCTTTGTCATTTGTTTTCTCGATAGTCACTTGTTTTCTTAATCTTCATTTGTTTAACTGATTGTTATTTGTTTTGTCGATGCTTACTTGTGTTCTTAATCTTCATGTACAATCGTAAAATACTACTTACGGGACAGCCGTGCTAATTGGTTGTTGTACGCAGTATATTTGTCATCGGGATCATCGAGAACGTTTCTCGGTCGGCGGAATCGTTTATCAACATCGTTTTGGCAGGAGTAGGTGGCGGCTTTTACTACTAAGGGATTCGTCGAATGATTGACGACTTTATCAAAGAAGCGTTGAGACGTTTCTTTCATAAAAGCGGAAATCGTCGGGATCTGGAGGTCTCGATGCAAATTAACATTACGATCATTTTGCCTTTTTTTTTTGACGGACCTATGATGGTTACCTATAAAGGTATCTTCCATCTTCACCGGACAGATCGGTGAGTCTGGAGAGCACTCAACCGTGAGAGCAACCGGCTAGCGGGTACCTCGTCCGCGCGCGGGCCCCGTACTAGCGGGCGCGATCGGACCGTGCCGGGTGCTGAGGGCACCCGGCCAAGTGGTGAACCCGACTAGTGGTTGCACCGTCGTGGTTTTGGCCTGCGCTACAGACTGGTCTGTGAGCGCAGGCCGGGCCACGCGGGCTCCAATCTAGTGGGCCCGATCTAAGGGGGAGGGACTAGGCCTCAAGGGCGCCTCTGTAGGCTCGGACCTCGGCTTGGGCCGTCGTCCGAGGGGCGGACAGGCGAGAAGCGGCCAGGCACATGTCTGTGCCTGCCGAAATGAAAAGCGGGGCCTCGCACTCGCCGGCGAGTGCGCTGAGCAGAACTAGTGCTTGACTGGTGTGTACTGAGGTGTTGATTGGCAAGTGCTAATTGGTTGTTATATGCAGTATAATCATCGTCGGGATCATCGAGAACGTTCCTCGGTCGGCGGAATCGTTTATCGACATCTTTTGGCAGGAGTAGGTGGCGGCTTTGACTACTAAGGGATTCGAATGATTGACGGCTTTATCAAAGAAGCGTTGAGACGTTTCTTTCATATAAGCGGCAATCGCTGGGATCTGGAGGTCTCGGTGCAAATTAACATTACGCATTAACGGCGGGGCGTTCATCGCAATACGTAAGAATTTGTTTTGGAGGGTCTGGAGTTTATGAAGTACATGGTGGGAGGCGTGAGCAAACACTGGACTGAAATGAAATGAAATGAAATGAAATGAAATGAAATGAAATTCTTTATTCTGTATATAGGCCCTCTTCCGGGCACTTATACACGTCCCAACATATAACTTAGCCCTACCACCGCTTCGGGACAACATATCGGCTGGTGATGAGAAGAAACGGCGCAAGAAACTCAGTCACCTTTGTCAGCCTGATTTTATTACAGGAAATACAATTACAAGATAGTGTAAGTGCGAGCTAGGCAGGCTATTAAGTCCATGCACTCTTGTCGTTCAAGTAATCTTCAACTTTGTAGTACCCTTTTTCATAAGAATTTTTTTAATGTGGTTTTTGAACTCATAAACAGGTAAGTCAACAAGAGTTTGTGGTACTTTATTGAAGATTTTTATACATTTCCCCAAAAATGAATTACCCACTTTCTTTAATCTGAAGCTCGGAACGGCAAGTTTATGTTTATTTCTAGTATTATAATGATGTGAATCACATTTAAGGCTAAACGAACTTAGGTTTTTTCTAACATACATAATATTGTCAAAAATGTTTTGTGACGCTACTGTTAATATTTTAATATCTTTAAAGACCTCCCTCAGAGAGTCGCGAGGCCCAAGACAGTATATTGCACGTACAGCTCTTTTTTGCAACACAAAGATTGACTCAATATCAGCAGCTGAGCCCCATAGCAATAGACCATACGACAACAAGCTATGAAAATAACTAAAGTATACTAGTCTTGCCGTTTCGACATCAGTTATAAGCCTTATTTTCCTCACAGCATAAGCCGCCGAACTGAGCCTTCCTGCCAAGGCAATTATATGGGGACCCCATTGCAGTCGGGAGTCTATTGTAATTCCCAAAAAGGTTGTTGCATCGACTGCATCTATATGATCGTCTGACATATTAATATGCGTACTGAACTGCCTCACATTGGGCATAGTAAATTTGATAAGCTTGGTTTTTTTTGCATTAAATAACAGATTGTTAGCAGTAAACCATCGTACTACTTGAGAGAGAGCATCATTCACATCGTCAAAGGCAGCTTTACCTCTGTCAATTTTAAAAATCAATGATGTATCATCTGCAAACAATACTATCTCACAAAGGTCTTTAGTAAAGTAAGGAAGGTCATTTATATATATCAGGAATAATAAAGGTCCCAATATAGAGCCCTGGGGCACACCCATGCATAATGGGGCCCCGGAAGAGTCAGTTCCATTGACATTAACTGTTTGCGTTCTATCCGTGAGGTATGACTCTAACAATTTTTCTGATTCATTTGAGATACCATAATGCCGTAATTTAATTAATAACGTTTTGTGATCTACACAATCGAAAGCCTTAGACAAATCACAAAAAATCCCTAGAGCATCTTGCTTATTTTCAAACGCATCGAAGATATGCTTAATGAGTGCAACTCCCGCATCAGTTGTGCTTCTACCCTTGGTAAAACCAAACTGATTCTCATGCAATAAATTGTTCATTCTAAAGTGTGATAAGAGTTGATTAAACACTATTTTTTCAAATATTTTACTAAGAGCTGGTAGTATTGATATCGGTCTATAGTTAGAGGGATCACTTTTATCTCCGGATTTAAATATGGGTATGATTTTGCTGTATTTCATTAAATTAGGAAATGAGCCTTCATCAATACACTGATTAAATATACAAGCAAAAAAATAAAATTGATAGAATCAGGCGTTACTTTGCGGAAATCCATAACTAAATAATTATGAAAATGTAATTATTTTGCTTACAACTTCCGCTTAGTTACGCCGGCATAGGAACCCCAATTACACCACCTGTAACCCACAATCTGAGGAAAATCACAGGCACATGCAAAGAGCACCGCCCTCCCTCCCTCAAATTGCATGCGAAAGAGACGAATGCAAAAGTTAGTACCCAACACCGACATAAAAACCTCGACGCGCGTTTCGCCACTTCACGTGGCATCATCAGGAGAGATGTTGTCGCCTCGGCTGCGCTTCGACGACTAAACTGTGAGACTGGCGAACAGGCCTTTTATACCCCCTCTCCACCACAAGTTTTAAACGTCACTCGTAACGTTACGAGTAACGTTCATCGTTATTTGACCAACAAAATAGAAACAACCGTCAAACGCGCGTCGAGGTTTTTATGTCGGTGTTGGGTACTAACTTTTGCATTCGTCTCTTTCGCATGCAATTTGAGGGAGGGAGGGCGGTGCTCTTTGCATGTGCCTGTGATTTTCCTCAGATTGTGGGTTACAGGTGGTGTAATTGGGGTTCCTATGCCGGCGTAACTAAGCGGAAGTTGTAAGCAAAATAATTACATTTTCATAATTATTTATATACAAGCAAGATGCGTTGCTATACTATCAATTATATGGTTGATTATATTAATTGAAATGCCCCATAAATCTTCTGTTTTTTTTTAATTTAGCTCTCTAAAAGTTTTAACAATAATTTCGGGATTTATATGTCTGAAATTTAGAATAGAACTGCATTCCTCGACATTTGATTACAAAAAAGTTTCTGCAAGACCTTGTGAAGAGTTTAATTTACTAGTTGTGGCAATAGGTATAGTAGAAAAAAAATCCTTAAACGCGTTTGCTACTTCGTTGTCGGATTTAATAATTTTATTATCAACATTAAGGCTAAATGTGCGATCTAATTGTTTAGGTTTGCACGTTTCTCTATTAATAATGTTCCAAGTGGCTTTTATTTTATTTTTGGAGCTAGCAATAGTATCACGAATGTAATTTGATTTGGCCACTGAACATACTTTTTTAAAGATTTTAGAGTATTTTTTGACATGTTCAATAATTTTAGGGTCTTGAGTTTGCGCTTTTAGTTCATACAATTCATATAAGTTTCTCCTACTTTTATGAATTCCAGTCGTAGCCCAGTCACTGAATTTACACTAGCCTATGTCATCACAGGACGAATACAGGCTTTATAAATTGTCAACTTATTTCTAAGCGACATTTTACTTTTCCTGCCTACGAGATGATAAAGCCTACTCATATAGAAGGCTGCGGTCTGACGGACGCGTTTGACGTGAGGTGCAAACGTTAATCGACGGTCAAGAGTGACGCCTAAGTATTTGACCGTCTTCTCCCAGGGGATAAAAATTGAGAAAAGGAGGGGAGAAAGCACGGAGCCCTGAGGGACACCGGCTCTTATGGGACGGGGAGAGGAGTGAGCTCCTTCTACGCGGTAGCGGAAGGTGCGATTTGATAAGAAGTCTCGCAAGATGTGTACGAGACTATCAGGCTCGTTTAGTTTGTATAGCTTGTAGAGCAAGCCATTGTGTCATACCTTATCAAATGCCTACGCTACATCGAAGAAGAGAGCACCGGTGAGTCTGGGTTTTGGTTGTTTGAGACCTTCGAGGATGTGCTCCGTTAGGCGGTGCACCTGCTCAACGCATGAGTGGGAGGCTCTGAAGCCAAACTGTTCATCAATTAAGAGATTATTTGAGAAAATATAATCTCTAAGGCGGGAAACGAGTACTCGCTCGTAGATCTTTCCCATAGTCTTGAGGAGACTAATGGGTCTGTAACTGGAGGGCTTGGAACGGTCCTTGCCTGGTTTAGGGATGCCTATGACATCAGCCTCTTTCCACGCAGCGGGAAAGGTGCAGTTTGTCATGGCGCTATTGAAAATAGCAACCAGGGTGCATATAAGTTGTGCGGGGAGGGCGCGTAAGATTCTGTTGGAGATCCGGTCCGGACCGGGAGCCTTGTTCGGACGAAAGCCTTTGATTATAGTTTGCACCTCATCGACAGTGGTGGGAGCAAGGGGAGTGGAGGGAGCGAGGGCCGAGAGGCGCTCGACTTCGCTGTCCACCGTGGCAAGGTGGACAGGGTCTACTGGGAGAGTGCTGGGAGAGCACTGGGCCTCGAGGCTGTCGGCCAGGCATTCGGCTTTCTCCTTGTCGTCAAAGGCGAGAGAGTTGTTGGGTCTAGTGAGAGGAGGCATGGCCGCTATATTGTCTGCCTTAATAGATCTGGCCAACTTCCAATAAGCTTGGTGAGAGGGCGAGATCTCTTTAAGCAGGCTATCCCACCGGTCGTTCCTAAGTTCCGACATGACAAGTTCCTAAGCCCTAACAGATCTCTGTAGGGTTCGCAAGCGGACACGGTTCTCCTCGGTGGGGTAGCGGTCGTAAACTCGGGTCGCGGCGTTCTTGACTCTCATTAGCTCTCTCATGTCATCAGGCAGAGACGAGTAGCTGATAGCGGTCGAGATGTGGCTAGTGAGGGCGTCGATCGCATGGTTAGTCTCGTTAGGCGAGACTATCTTGTCGGGGACCGAATCCAATACTGAGTTGGGACGGAGCTCGAGGTTTTTCTCGAGTCTATCCCAATCCAGGATTGTCTTCGTGGTCGGGACAGGTTCGGGGTAGCCTAGCTGTAAAACTACTGGCCGGTGATCTGAATCAAGGTTATAAAAGACTTCTATAGAGTGTAGGCGTAGGCCTACATTCTTTAGAATCGCCTTATCCAAGATGTCAGGTCGGTGGTTTAAATTAAAAGGGTAGTGGGTCGGGGACATTGGTGCTATAATGTCAAAGGTGAGGATATCAGCGAGATCGGCCAACTTCCTACCGTTACCGGTGGTCGTTAGGCAATTCCACTGAACATTTTTGCTATTGAAGTCTCCGCCTAGAATGACGGAGTCTCCCATAGCAAAAAGTGCCTCGTAGTCGCTTCTTAAGGGAGGCTTGTTACTGGATTGGTACATAGATGCAATAATGACAGGTTGGTGGCCGGTCATGGCTAACCGACAGACTGAGGCCTCGGCGTGTGAGAGCACGGGAGAGTCGAGAGGAACGCAGTGAAGCGACCTTTTATAAGAGATGAGAGTGCCGCCACCCTGGGAGGGCCTGTCATTGCGCACTACATTGTAGTTTGCAATCCTAGCGCTACGGTTGGAGGGCTTTAGAAGGGTTTCCTGCACCAAAAAGATGTCGATTTGGTGTTCAGTAAGGAAATGAGAAATCTCATCCTTCTGTTTAAGTTAACCATAAGCATTAAAGAACCATATGTATTATCCATTTAGAGGCGAGGGGGAGGAGGCGAAAGCGGTAATGCTTTCGATAAGATTGGCATATCTGGCCGCTATGTGGATGAGGGCGAGTCCGTTGTGCTGGTTAGCACGGACGAGCTGCGGCTTCCCTAATCTCGGCAAAGTCAATGCCTACGCTACATCGAAGAAGAGAGCACCGGTGAGTCTGGGTTTTGGTTGTTTGAGACCTTCGAGGATGTGCTCCGTTAGGCGGTGCACCTGCTCAACGCATGAGTGGGAGGCTCTGAAGCCAAACTGTTCATCAATTAAGAGATTATTTGAGAAAATATAATCTCTAAGGCGGGAAACGAGTACTCGCTCGTAGATCTTTCCCATAGTCTTGAGGAGACTAATGGGTCTGTAACTGGAGGGCTTGGAACGGTCCTTGCCTGGTTTAGGGATGCCTATGACATCAGCCTCTTTCCACGCAGCGGGAAAGGTGCAGTTTGTCATGGCGCTATTGAAAATAGCAACCAGGGTGCATATAAGTTGTGCGGGGAGGGCGCGTAAGATTCTGTTGGAGATCCGGTCCGGACCGGGAGCCTTGTTCGGACGAAAGCCTTTGATTATAGTTTGCACCTCATCGACAGTGGTGGGAGCAAGGGGAGTGGAGGGAGCGAGGGCCGAGAGGCGCTCGACTTCGCTGTCCACCGTGGCAAGGTGGACAGGGTCTACTGGGAGAGTGCTGGGAGAGCACTGGGCCTCGAGGCTGTCGGCCAGGCATTCGGCTTTCTCCTTGTCGTCAAAGGCGAGAGAGTTGTTGGGTCTAGTGAGAGGAGGCATGGCCGCTATATTGTCTGCCTTAATAGATCTGGCCAACTTCCAATAAGCTTGGTGAGAGGGCGAGATCTCTTTAAGCAGGCTATCCCACCGGTCGTTCCTAAGTTCCGACATGACAAGTTCCTAAGCCCTAACAGATCTCTGTAGGGTTCGCAAGCGGACACGGTTCTCCTCGGTGGGGTAGCGGTCGTAAACTCGGGTCGCGGCGTTCTTGACTCTCATTAGCTCTCTCATGTCATCAGGCAGAGACGAGTAGCTGATAGCGGTCGAGATGTGGCTAGTGAGGGCGTCGATCGCATGGTTAGTCTCGTTAGGCGAGACTATCTTGTCGGGGACCGAATCCAATACTGAGTTGGGACGGAGCTCGAGGTTTTTCTCGAGTCTATCCCAATCCAGGATTGTCTTCGTGGTCGGGACAGGTTCGGGGTAGCCTAGCTGTAAAACTACTGGCCGGTGATCTGAATCAAGGTTATAAAAGACTTCTATAGAGTGTAGGCGTAGGCCTACATTCTTTAGAATCGCCTTATCCAAGATGTCAGGTCGGTGGTTTAAATTAAAAGGGTAGTGGGTCGGGGACATTGGTGCTATAATGTCAAAGGTGAGGATATCAGCGAGATCGGCCAACTTCCTACCGTTACCGGTGGTCGTTAGGCAATTCCACTGAACATTTTTGCTATTGAAGTCTCCGCCTAGAATGACGGAGTCTCCCATAGCAAAAAGTGCCTCGTAGTCGCTTCTTAAGGGAGGCTTGTTACTGGATTGGTACATAGATGCAATAATGACAGGTTGGTGGCCGGTCATGGCTAACCGACAGACTGAGGCCTCGGCGTGTGAGAGCACGGGAGAGTCGAGAGGAACGCAGTGAAGCGACCTTTTATAAGAGATGAGAGTGCCGCCACCCTGGGAGGGCCTGTCATTGCGCACTACATTGTAGTTTGCAATCCTAGCGCTACGGTTGGAGGGCTTTAGAAGGGTTTCCTGCACCAAAAAGATGTCGATTTGGTGTTCAGTAAGGAAATGAGAAATCTCATCCTTCTGTTTAAGTTAACCATAAGCATTAAAGAACCATATGTATTATCCATTTAGAGGCGAGGGGGAGGAGGCGAAAGCGGTAATGCTTTCGATAAGATTGGCATATCTGGCCGCTATGTGGATGAGGGCGAGTCCGTTGTGCTGGTTAGCACGGACGAGCTGCGGCTTCCCTAATCTCGGCAAAGTTGAAGTTTTTGCCTAAGTTAAGGAGGACACCCATATCTAAGTGAGAGTCGGCGTAGGGGCCTTGTTGGGGCGTGGGCGGAGTAGCCTAAGGGGCGCTGGGGCGGAGGTCACACAACGCAACCTGGGCCTTAGGGGCCGTAGTTGGGGCCAGAGGGGCCGGGGCGGGGGCTTGGGGGGCGATTAGTGGGACCTTAGGGGCCACTGGTGTGGGCTTAGGCATCGGCGCGGGGGACGAGGTGGTGGTTTGGCTTAAGGCCGGGCTGGAGCGGATTGGACCCAGGAGAGGGGCTTACTCCAGGCGTTGAGTCCGTACGGACGCAACTCCGGGAAGGCCGAGGGTTTGTGAACTGGCCGCACTGAAGGTGCAGAGGGGCGGGTGGCCATGGGAGCCGGACCCCGTGTGTTTATACGCGGGGCTCTAGGGCAACCGCGATAATTCGCGGTGTGCCCCGATTGGCCGCATAAAACACACGCAGGCGGCGTGGTTGCGGTCTCCTTGACTCGGGAGCAGTCCGCCGTGCCGTGGTCACCTAGGCATTTGACGCATCGTGGGCGGGCGTAGCAATTACGGGCAGAGTGCCCGTAAAGCTGGCAGCGATCACACTGCCCAGGGGAGTTCCTCTTATGAGGGGGCTCTATTTTGAGCCCAGAGATATGGCATATGGATTTGAGGTTGAAGACCTCCTTCCCTGCCGGGGTCGGATCTAGTACAATTTGTACTAAGTCATAGGGCTCCTCTGAACGAGCCCTGTAGAAACGGTGCACTTCTAGTGCCGGGAGGTTTTGGGACTGAAGGTCCCTGAGGATGAAGTCGGTATCGACTTCTTTAGGAATACCGCGCAGGACGGCGCGGATTTTCCTTTCCTCGGCCGGGGTGTTTGTGTGGAACATGATGTTCCTACAGTTTAGGAAGTCTTGTAACTTGCGGTAAGACGCAAGATCGGGGGTGGAGACCCTAATGCCGTCCGAGGCGGATTTGGCATGGGTAAACGAAATATGCTGCTGGTTGATCGCAGCCGAGATGTTAGTCCAGGCTGCCTTATCCTGGATAACGATCGGGGGCGGAAGGGGGGCTTTCCTAGCCTGTGAAGCAGGCGGGGACGGAGAGGATGACTTCAGAGGCCTAGGTGCGTCCGGGACGACCTTGGCTTGTTTTAAGGGAGGCTGGGAGTGCCCAGCCTTGCGGGTCCTCTTTCCGTGGGTCACGGAAGTGAACCCATCGGACTCGTCAGAGGTTGTTTCCTCCGGGGAGAAGTCACCGCTGACGGAGGCGGTTGAGGCCGTCGAAGCGGCCGAAGAGGAGAGGGTGGTGGAGGTTGAGGATCGCCCATATGGGGTCACCTCTTCCTCCATAGGCTCGGGGTCGGGAGAGAGGGGGGAGTCAGATGGTTTAACGTGGGCGCGCTTGTTTTTGAAGGCTTCAAAGTCCTTCATAAACTGCGGCCCCAGACTTTGGAGGTACTCTAGGAGTACCTCCAAAGGTTGCAGTATGTAGAAATCACAAATTTGGATAATCATTTTAATGAAATTGTATATAAATCTGACAAAAAAATTCGAAGTACTGGTGTGCCCCAGGGTAGCATCCTGGGTCCATTGCTATTTCTCTTATATATAAATGACCTTCCTAGAGTCACTAAACACTTTTGTACATTGTTTGCTGATGATGTATCGGTAGTAGTGCCTAATTTTTATAAATCTGTATATGACTACAATAATGAAATTAATAAACTGAAAGAAAAAAAATAAACAATAACTGACATAATCCAATGGTTAAATAATATTAATTTGAAAGTAAATGTAAAAAAAAAAAAAGTATTCAATTTCATAATCAAAGAAACAATAAAACCTCTAATCTTTTAATACGACATGATGGACAAACCATCGACGAGAGTAGTGAGGTGGTCTTTTTGGGTGTGACAATGGATAGAAATTGTACATGGAAGTCACACATACAACAAGTATGCCAAAAATTAAATAAATTCTCATACGCTTTATGGCGACTAGTAAACATCACAGATGAAAAAACAGCTCTATTGGCTTATCATGGGTATGTGGCTTCCATTCTTAGATATGGGATCATAATTTGGGGCAATTCCGTCGACATAGACAGAGCATTTATAGCTCAAAAACAGTGCATACGCTCCATATGTAAAATTTCTGTAAGGACTAGTTGTAAACCTTACTTTAGGAGGCTAAGACTATTAACGCTGCCATGCATTTATATTTATGAAATGTGCTGCTTTGTTCGGACTCACAGATACCTGTTTGAGAGTAATAGTGAGGTAGTCAATAATTACCGAGGGCGATATCCAAACCACCTAACATTGCCAACAATGCGTACAACTTTACAAAGTAGTGGTTGCTATCCAATGGCAGTGCGAATTTTTAATAAACTGCCAAAGGACCTAAGAGAGTTGCCTATTAACCTTTTTAAGACACGACTGTTCCGATATATGCTGGATAAAGGCTACTACGAGGTGAAGGAATATTTGACAGATAAAGTGACTCAAATAAACTGACAAAAGCCTGTGTTTGTTGTATGAACAAAAATGATATTTATTGAAATTCTATTGACATTCCTATTTAATTTACTGACATTGTTAAAATAATTGTACCTACTTTAATTTAAATGTTTTATTGACTAAATTAAAATGCTCTTAAATATGTAAATTCATAATGTAATTAATTTAATTTTGCATGTCTGAAAAGATTAATTGTGAGATACGATAAAATGTAAAACCATCTTATGTTACCACTCTTATAGCAAATAAAATATATTCTATTCTATTCTATTCTACCTCCATTTTGGGAGGGACTAACTATAGCGCGGGGGAAATCACTACACCAATTCGGAAACGCGCCGTGCACCGAGAAGAATCGGCAAGAAACTCGGTGACGGTGAGTTGAGGTGTGTGTGGTGACAGACCTCCCTACCTTAGGTAGGTTAGTAAGTCAAGTGTGCCTAAAAGGATGTGGGACACCTAACAATGGATGATCCCGCAACGATGTGGTGTCGAAGCGGGGTGAGTAGCCTACTCCTAACAGTCGCACAGATCGCACAATTAGCCTTAACGTTGATAATAAAATTATTCAATCCGACAATGAGGTAGCAAACGCGTTTAAGGATTTTTTTTCTAATATACCTATTGCTACAACTAGTAATTTAAACTCTTCACAAGGTCTTGCGGAAACTTTTTTGAAATCAAATGTCGAAAAATGTACTTCTATTCTAAATTTTAGGCATATAAATCCCGAAGTTATTGTAAAAACTTTTTAAGAGTTAAATATGAAAAAAACAGAAGATTTATGGGGCATTTCAGTTAATATAATCAACCATATAATTGATAGTATAGCAACGCATCTTGCTTGTATATTTAATCAGTGTATTGATGAAGGTTCGTTTCCTAATTTGATGAAGTACAGCAAAATCATACCCTTATTTAAATCCGGAGATAAAAGTGATCCCTCTAACTATAGACCGATATCAATTTTACCAGCTCTTAGTAAAATATTTGAAAAGTTAATCTTTAATCAACTCTTATCACACTTCACAATAAACAAACTATTGGATGAGAATCAGTTTGGTTTCACAAAGGGGAGAAACACAACTGATGCGGGAGTTGCACTCATTAAGCATATCTTTGATGCATTTGAAAGTAAGCAGGATGCTTTAGGGGTTTTTTGCGATTTGTCTAAGGCTTTCGATTGTGTAGATCACAAAACGTTATTAATGAAATTACGGCATTATGGTGTCTCAAATGAGTCAGGAAAATTGTTAGAGTCATACCTCACAGATAGAACGCAAACAGTTAATGTCAATGGAACTGACTCATCCGGGGCTCCATTACGCATGGGTGTGCCCCAGGGCTCTATATTGGGACCTTTATTATTCCTGATATATATAAATGACCTTCCTTACTTTACTAAAGATCTGTGTGAGATAGTATTGTTCGCAGATGATACGTCATTGATTTTTAAAACTGACAGAGGTGAAGCAACCTTTGACGATGTAAATAATGCTCTCTCTCAAGTACTACGATGGTTTACTGCTAACAATCTTTTACTTAATGCAAAAAAAACCAAGCTCATCAAATTCACTATGCCCAATGTGAGGCAGGTCAGTACGCATACTAATATGTCAGACGATCACATAGACGCAGTCGATTCAACAACCTTTTTGGGAATTACTATAGACTCCCGACTGCAATGGGGTCCCCATATAATTGCCTTGTCAGGAAGGCTCAGTTCAGCGGCTTATGCTGTGAGGAAAATAAGGCTTTTAACTGATGTCGAAACGGCAAGACTAGTATATTTTAGTTATTTTCATAGTTTATTGTCGTATGGTCTATTGCTATGGGGCTCAGCTGCTGACATCGAATCAATCTTCGTGTTGCAGAAAAGAGCTGTACGTGCAATATATTGTCTTGGGCCTCGCGACTCTCTGAGGGAGGTCTTTAAAGATATTAAAATATTAACAGTAGCGTCACAATACATTTTTGATAATATTATGTATGTTAGAAAAAACATTAGTTCGTTTAGCCTTAAATGTGATTCACATCATTATAATACTAGAAATAAAAATAAACTTGCCGTTCCGAGCTTCAGATTAAAGAAAGTAGGTAATTCATTTTTGGGGAAATGTATAAAAATATTTAATAAAGTACCACAAACTCTTGTTGACTTGCCTGTTTATAAGTTCAAAAACCACATTAAAAAAATCCTTATGGAAAAAGGATATTACAAAGTTGAAGATTACTTGAACGACAAGAGTGCATGGACTTAATAACCTGCCTAGCTCGCACTTACACTATCTTGTAATTGTATTTCCTGTAATAAAATCAGGCTGACAAAGGTGACTGAGTTTCTTGCGCCGTTTCTTCTCATCACCAGCCGATATGTAGTCCCGAAGCGGTGGTAGGAAAAAAAAATTGGGACATGTAAAAGTGCCATTGATGGCCAATTTGCAAAAATAAATGACTTTGACTTTGACTTTGACTTTGAGTCCTTCGGGAGGGACCGGACCGCGGGAAAGCGGCCCGGGGTACGCTCCCTTAGGGATGGAAGTAAGGGATAGGAAGGCGTGACACGCCCGGCAGTAAAAGGACTGTGGGTACCGAGTGTCTCAAGGGCGAGGAGGAACGCCTCACCCTCTCAAACGTGCCTTCCAGGAGGCCAAGGCCCACAGTCCAATATACCGGCGCGGAGGGAAATTTCAGCGACTTTAAAAAGGCACTGTCTGTCGCTCCCTATCGAACAGAACCGCCTTGAAAAAGGCGTTAAACTCTACTAGGGCCGGTTGACACCGTTAGGTTAGCTTTAGTAGAGCCGCGGGCAAACCACGTAATCGTCGATCTCGAGATAGAAATATAGACTATCGAGAAACTCGAAGCGATCGGAGGCAGGCTGAGCGGCAGAGCGAAACGGAGCGGAGAGAGCGTCCGACCCGTGCGAGCGCACCGAAAGGAGTGTGTGTCTGTGTGGATCATTTTGCCAGGCTCACGGCCCTACTCTTAATCCTAACTTACATCCAGATTATTGACTAAAGCATGATAGTAAGACATGGGTAACAAAACTAGAGACAAGAACAAATACATCTTACATCCTATTCTTTGCGTTACATATTTGCATCTACCCTCGTGTACATCTAGATTTAGAGGAAGACGTCCGATGTTTTAGTCATATCCCTTTCTAAGGGATTTTGCTACTACCTACCTAATGCATTACATTTTTTGTATGGTCTCCTACCTACATAAAGTTTAGGCATCATACCGTCCTAAACTCTGATATGGGGGACAGGGACAGCCTATAACCTTTACCGGTCTTGCTCTCGGTTTCATATATTTCCCGCGTGAGCAAGACGGCCTACAGGTGACTCTTCTCACCCGGTACCTTTACCATTAACCTTTACCAAACCCTACCTACCACGGCTTTAGCTATTAGGTTTGATATTACATTTATTAAATAAAACGAGCCCTGCGGGGTAACCATGAACTCTTAAAACAATCTGAAAGCTGTCAAATCTGTCAATTTTGGTACGTCATTACATACAAAATTTGACAGATTTGAGATTGTTTTAAGAGTTCATGGTTACCATCCATCCATCCATCCATCAGCCGAAAGACGTCCACTGCTGAACATAGGTCTCCCCTAAGGATTTCCACGAAGATCGGTCCTGTGCCACCCGCATCCAGCGGCTTCCCGCGACCTTCACCAGATCGTCGGTCCACCTTGTGGGGGGCCTACCAACACTACGCCTTCCGGCCCGTGGTTACCGCCCTGAGCTAATTTACAATAACTTATAACTAGGCCTACATAGAAAATACCTTTTATTTATAACATTAAATCATAAACTTAGATTACATTGCATCGATGATCGAGGATTGCGCCTGTACGTAACAAAGGGTGCGTTCAAAAAAAACGTCTACGCTTTAAAACGGACTGCTAGCAGGCACAAAATAAAAAAAATACAGAAAGTCCACTCCCACCGTTCTCAAAAACAACTGCCTAAATCAGGCCGAGTCCCGGGTTGCTATTCTGGATTTTTGTAATAAGTTAGTGTAATTTATTACACCGATACATCGATTAGTTATACGTTCATCTTATCATTCGTCCAGACCTAAATGGGACGACAATGCATTATTTTTTATAAAATCATGTACATAGGTATACAAAAAAAGTCAAAAGATCTCGACATCTCACACGTGACACGACGACGCTAACTATGCTATGGTGCCTTGCCGCCATTTTACGGACATTTTGCTATGGTGTTATACCTAGTTATCCCGCCAGAAACATTAATGTTAAAAAAGTTTAATAAAAAACTAAAAACCGACTTCAAAATGAAACTAAAAAGCGAAAAATAATATTGACTAAAACATACCTAATCAGTTCTTTTTGGAGTCGGTGCCAGCCATCGAGAGTTAAAATGTGTTCATTCGCACCGACTCCAAAAAGAACTGATTAGGTATGTTTTAGTCAATATTATTTTTCGCTTTTTAGTTTCATTTTGAAGTCGGTTTTTAGTTTTTTATTAAACTTTTTTTATTTTACAATTTTAAGTGCTAAGTCCTCTATTTTTTCCCTCCTAACTTCGCCAAAAATTACTTTACAGCAAAGTAACCTTAACTAATATTGGTCCTCTATGGACCCCCCATCCAATGGTATGATAAAAATAAGGTGTAATATAGGGTAAATTTTTCGACGAAAATTTTTAAGTTTTAAGAAAAGGGTTTACCTACACTCGAACCAGAACGGCGGCTATTTTGGTGTCGTAACCATAGGATAAGGTCTCGCGTTAAATAACAGGCTAAATTAAGAAAGGAACTTTCAAATTTTTTTTCGTTACTGGGTGTGCGGGTACGCCACCAGTAAATTAAAATTGGCGGTCTGGTACCTCATAAGCTCCACGTCTGCTCAACACACTGCGAAATACGTTCTGTCGACAAATTGCAGTATTATCTTCTAACTCCTATCCGTTAAGTAGTTCTGTGGCTTCCATCATCAGGTCAGCAACATGACATGATGATTACCAGACCCAAAAATCGGCATCAAGTCAGAAAATATATGCAAAATATTATGGGTGCCTATAAAAATTGAGGGTTGCCCTCGATTTCCCAGGGATCCCATCATCAGAATCTGACTTGGTGGAAATGGGACCACCTCGGGAGTATACTCTTTCAAACTAAAAAATAAATTTTGAAATCGGTCCATAATTGACGGCGTAATCGCGTAACATACATACAAATAAAAAAAAACATTCAGACGAATTGAGAACCTCCTCCTTTTTTTGAAGTCGGTTAAAAAGTGCACCGAGTTGGACCAAAACAAATATGTAAAAAAGCGAATAAAAACATGAAGAACGTATAATCAAAATTTTGTGTTATACACAGACATCTAACACACTTCATCAGTAATAAAAATGCTTATCCATATTTTTTAACCGACTTCAAAAAAAAAAAGTTTAATAAAAAACTAAAAACCGACTTTAAAATGAAACTAAAAAGCGAAAAATAATATTGACTAAAACATACCTAATCAGTTCTTTTTGGAATCGGTGCCAGCCATCGAGAGTTAAAATGTGTTCATTCGCACTGACTCCAAAAAGAACTGATTAGGTATGTTTTAGTCAATATTATTTTTCGCTTTTTAGTTTCATTTTGAAGTCGGGTTTTAGTTTTTTATTAAACTTTTTTTATTTTACAATTTTAAGAGTTAAGTCCTCTATTTTTTCCCTCCTAACTTCGGCAAAAATTACTTTACAGCAAAGTAACCTTCACTAATATTGGTCCTCTATGAACCACTCATCCAATGGTATGATAAAAATAAGGTGTTATATAGGGTCAATTTTTCGACGAAAATTTTTAAGTCTTAAGAAAGGGGTTTACCTACACTCCAACCAGAACGGCGGCTATTTTGGTGTCGTAACCATAGGATAAGGTCTCGCGTTAAATAACAGGTTAAATTAAGAAAGGAACTTTCAAATTTTTTTTCGTTACTGGGTGTGCGGGTACGCCCCCAGTAAATAAAAATTGGCGGTCTGGTACCTCATAAGCTCCACGTCTGCTCAACACACTGCGAAATACGTTCTGTCGACAAATTGCAGTATTACCTTCTAACTCCTATCCGTTAAGGAGTTCTGTGGCTTCCATCATCAGGTCAGCAACATGACATGATGATTACCAGACCCAAAAATCGGCATCGAGTCAGAAAATATATGCAAAACATTATGGGTGCCTATAAAAATTGAAGGTTGCCCTCGATTTTCCAGGGATCCCATCATCAGAATCTGACTTGGTGGAAATGGGACCACCTCGGGAGTATACCCTTTCAAACTAAAAAATAAATTAAGAAATCGGTCCATAATTGACGCGTAATAGCGTAACATACATACAAAAAAAAAAAAAACAACAACTTTCAGACGAATTGAGAACCTCCTCCTTTTTAACCGACTTCAAAAAAAAGGAGGAGGTTCTCAATTCGTCTGAATGTTGTTGTTTTTTTTTTTTTTTGTATGTATGTTACGCGATTACGCCGTCACTTCGCGAGTGACAGTCCGACTGAAGTTCTATCCCAGACCACAAATTACGTATAGCGGCGGCGCGCTAGACAGATAGGCCACTCGGAACTAAGCGTCAAAATCGTAACGCACAGATTGACAATTGCGTTTACATGCAATCTAGGACGATGCGGGGCAGTACTACAGCGGACTGTCACTCACGACAGTTTACTACGCATTGATCATTGTTACGTGCGAAAAATGGATATATGCGTTTTTATTACTGCTGCAGTGTGTTTGGATGTTTGGAATACAACACCAAATTGTGATTACACGTTCTTCAAATTTCCAAATAATTTTAAAAGGTATATAAAACTGGGTCTTGGTTTTCTCTTGTTTGTACAGTAAGTAAGTAGTAAAGGGTCAAGATAAGTTTTGATAGCGATCATTCATTCATTTCATTAAACATTCAGCAGGAATGAGCTTTTAAATTTCTTATATAACACCAGTGATTTAGGTAAGCGTTGAATAAAAGATAATAAACATATTAAAATATTCATTGATTTATTATTTTTTTATTGTCGTTGCTAGGATATACACGTCATTATATGTCATAACAGTAAGTAATGTAGTTAGTACGTATAATTTCTAACAGCACGCAGCTGCCGCCGCTGTTAAAAAACGACAGTCATTGAAGAAGCCAAGTTGGGGAGAGTAATTATTGCTCTGTCTTCCCATTTAGGCCTGGACGTATGATAAGATGAATTAATAAACTAATCGTTTTATCGGTGTAATAAAGCACACTTTTTATTTCAAAAATCAGAATAGCAACCCTAAGCAGTCAGCCCAATTTAGGCAGTTGTTTTCGAAAACGGCGGGAATGGACCTTCTGTATTTTTTCTATTTTGTGCCCAGACTGCCCGAGATGGCCTGTAAATGCAACTGACAACTGCGTTGGAAAAAAAATGACCAATATCAACAGCTAAGTGTGCGGTCCTGCAAACACACGGCTTACGTCCGGCTCAAAACGTCGTATTTGAAAGAGCCCTTATATCGTCGAGTTTAGGTATATGCGTTGTCAACAAAACAACATTCAGCAGTAATTGAAAAACATTTTAAAACAATTTAAAATTCTATCTATGTAGATCTTCACAAGCGACGGCATTGGATCTATTTCTAAATATTATTAAAACATAAAAATAACCGCGGATTGCCGTTAAAAATAATATTGGGTGCATAAATTTTGACGTTCGCCGGTTTATAGCAGCAACCGACGTTTTAATGGCGAACGCGAAACTAATTTAAACACAACAGCGATGGCTGATGAGTAGGTTCACTGTTCAAAATGTGGACAAATAAATAATTTATAGTGACATTACAAGGAAAATAACAATGAATTAAAAACTACATTTGAAACAATTAACTTTGAAATAATTAATTGGCAATCCACGATTTTGCGACTGCATCGATACTGCATCGCGTTTCTGTGACTCTGCGATCGATCGCTAACATCCAAGACTAGTCTGGTACTAGTACAGACAACCAGTACAAACTCACAGTACAATTTAGGTTTCCGCACCCAAAGTGTCAAACGGGACCCTTATATTACTAAGGCTCCGCCTGCCCGTCTGTCTGTCTGTCTGTTCATCTGTCACCAGGCTGTATCTCATGAACCGTGATAGTTAGACAGTTGAAATTTTCACAGATGATGTATTTCTGTTGCCGCTATAAAAACAAATACTAAACATTTAAATAATACAACAAACGTGATTTTTTGCCGTTTTCATAGATAATGGTACGGAACCCTTCATGCGCAAGTCCGACTCGCTCTTGGTCGGTTTTTTTTTGTGCTAATGACCAGGTTACACACAAAACGCAATGTCGGTCATAAGTAAAGCAGAGGATAATTATTAATTATTTAAAATGCGTTCAGGCAGGATTTCCCGGCGGTTAATATTGTTTACAAACACCAAGAAATGCCGAGGTCAGTTGACGCAAGAGTGTCACGCATTTCCTTCCAGGAGCAAAATGATAATACGGCGACAAAGTGTTTAACTAAGCGTTTTCGATCAGCTGGTGATATACAAAAACTTTTCCTATGGGAGCCACGTCGAAATCGGGATTTCATTTTCAGATGCCCCATACTTTATCATGGAGGTATGCGAGTAAGTTTGTTTGCAAGCAACTAAAAAAATTCTCGGATTCGATGTTGCTCCAATAGAAAAAGTTATTGTACATATGACCAGGTGACCACGTGGTTTTAAAAAGTGTCCTATTTCTCATACATCATGTAGAATGGTTATTTTGTCAATTATTTTGTTCGAAAATTCTGCGAATAATTAAATCTATGTACGGTTTTATGTTTCATATTCATATTCATATTCATTTAATCACTTCATAATGTACATTGTAGATGGTCAATAGTAACATTACAACCTTTATAAGGCATTCGTGAATTCAAATTAAAGTTATAATTATATTTACATGTCATCATTATGTTACATTCATACAATATTACATTCATAAATTGGTATAATTAAGTCATGCCAAGATTTCAAGATGTCAAAATTTACGTCTTAAAATTAAATTACAATTGTCAAAATAAAATTCAAATTTATACATAGTCACAATAAAATAATGTCAACAACGTCATGAATTATAATATTTAAAATTTGTCCCTGAAATATTCATTCAAATCATAATATGCCTTGGCAAGTAATAACTTCTTTAACTCTTTATCAAATTTAGTACCTTGGAGGGCTTTGCTTGTCTCTGTCGCGAACGCGAACCGCCATCTTTAGGTACGCTTCGCTGCGCGAAGCCTAACACTCGGCCGGGTCGCAGAGACCACTAAATAGCTTAGCCCTACCACCGCTTCGATTAGTAGTCCCGAAGCGGTGGTAGGGCTAAGTTTTGTTTTGGGACGTGTATAAGTGCATGACGGAAGAGGGCCTATATACCAATAAATATATATATATATTTTTTTTCTATTTATTCAGGACAACAAACAGTCTTACAATGATTCTTAATTTAAAATACTACATTACTATACATATAAGTAATTGTAGGACCAACAACATTGTCCACATAGAGATAGTGATATTTAAGTTGAGAGCAGACATCTGATGAAGGTAAAATAAAACTAAATTTGAATTTGAATTTAGAGGGGCACCCCTAGGCTGGGCATCTTCTGGGCCTCAATTCTGCAAATTTAAAAGTGGCATATTTTAATATTAAGTATTTCATTGTAATTATTTAACACATTTTGTGTCTAACGGAAACGTGGCTTAACTCTAACTCAAATACTGGCTTTTACTCTATACCTGGCTATAGGTTGCTGCATAGCCCTCGTCAGGGTCGGGGCGGTGGTGTGGGAGCTTTCCTGAAAACTGGGTTGCGTCTGAAACAATTGGAGCATCCCGCCGGGGTACTCGAACAAATGTGGTTCACTGTTAAGTTGGGTTATCATATTGCCGTCTTTGGAGTCGTATACCGACCGGAATCGGTGAGCATTGGGAAGGCTATCGAGTGTCTTCAAAACTCGCTTGCGCTATTCTCGATTAGGTATGATTACTTCTTTATGCTGGGCGACATTAACGTAAACTGTCTATCGGATGATGGTAGCACGTTTGTCCCGCACTGTTTTAGTGCACTAACCGAATGTTACAATTTACATCAAGTCGTCGATAAAGCAACGCGTGTTACGTCAACTTCTAAAACACTTATTGACGTTATTTTTACTAGAAATAATCTAAAACCTTTGTCAATCGAAGTTTTTCATAATGATGACCTAAGTGACCACGGTCTTGTATCTACCAAATTTTCTATCAAGTTTGATAGGTCAATGCCTCGGCAAGTCACTTTTAGACCTTTGGACACAAATGCGGACGCTATTAATAATGCTGCAAAATTTACACCCTGGGACCTCGTTTTGACCTATGCCGATATCAATGACATGGTTGGTACATTCAATGCCCTTGTGTTGGACTTGGTGGATACATTCGCACCTACACAAACGCGCACATTTAAGCGGCCCCCTACACCATGGATGACAGATACCCTTAAGCAAATGAGGGTGGCAAGAGATAAAGCATGTCGTCGAGCGAAAGTCACTAGAACAGACTCAAGCCGACAATACTATCGTGAATTGCGTAATACATATAACCGTGCCCTGGCTGTGGAGAAGCAAGCTTATTTTACTCAGTTTGTAAACAAAAACACAGCTAAACCAAATGTAATGTGGCGTCATATTAACACTCTGATGGCCCCGATTGGTAAAAGTAATGAATCGGTACCTAGACATCTTGCGGAGCCTGATGCCTTAAACTCATATTTCTTGAATAGTATACCTACAACACAGAACACGTCTTATGAAACACAAGCATATGGATCCCAAGCACATAGACATACTGATGCTGAATTATGTTTTGCAATGGTTAATGAGCTAACTGTCGACAAAATAATTTCATCGGCGGCATCCTCCAACTCCAAGGGCAGTGATGGTATCTCGATGTTAATGCTATACTTGACCCTTCCGTATTCAATGGATGCGATTCTCGCTATAGTAAATAAATCCTTGGCAGAGGGGATATTTCCAGAAGCCTGGAAGTGTGCCATTATTACTCCAATACCTAAAAATACAACCCCAGAAAACTATTCTGATTTAAGACCTATCAATATACTTCCTGCTTTGTCAAAGGTAGTTGAGAAATGTGGGAATGTGCAACTGGTGTCATTCCTAGAAAAAAATGATATTTTACCGTCAATACAGTCAGGGTTCAGAAGACATCATAGTACGGTATCTGCCCTTATGAATATCACAGACGATATCCTTACAGCGTCGGACGAAGGTCGAGGTACGTTACTGGTGCTGCTTGACTTCAGCCGAGCTTTTGACTGTATAGACATACCAACGTTATTAATGAAGCTAGAATCCTGTGGTGTTGGTGCGGCCGCGTGTGCTTGGTTTAGGTCATACTTTAGTGGCCGCTGTCAAAGAGTGCAATGCCCAGATATTGATGGCAAGTTGACTGTGTCAGCGCAGCTACCCTTGGAGAGGGGCGTAATCCAGGGGTCAATACTAGGTCCAACGTTATTTTCGCTTTACACTGCGAGTATGCCTGATGTTGTGGAGCACGCACAGCTCCACCTATATGCGGACGATAGCCAGTTGTACATCCATACCTTGCCTTCTGATAGTGAAGTCCAGAGTGCTGCCGCTAGGTTGAATGAGGACTTGAATGCTATTACGAAATGGTCACTAAGGCACGGACTTGTTCTTAATCCTAAAAAGAGTGTCGCTATGATACTGGGGACAAAAAATCAGGTACGGAAAATAAAGCAAATCAATCCGGTTGTTAAGGTGTGTGATACTATAGTACCAGCGAGGGCTGTGTTCGCAATCTTGGAATGTTGTTGGATGAAAGCTTAAGGTTTGAGCAGCACGTCCGTAATAAGACGGGTAAATGTTTCGGGGCTCTGAAGAAATTGTATCAATTTCGTGCGTATTTAAAGCGGGATATCAGGCTTTTGTTGTGTAATAGCTTAGTTTTATCACAGCTTGCATATTGTGACATTGTTTACACTCCTTGCTTATTTAAAAAAACTGCCAAGAGCGTGCAGAGGGTGCAGAACGCGTGCATGCGATTTTCTTATACCATACCTAAAAGACATCATATAACGCCGGTTTTAATTGCTAAAAACATTCTTAGTATGTCTAAACAAGTCACATTAAAGTATGCATGTTTTCTGCACACCCTGCAACACACAAAAATACCAACTTATCTGTACAGTAAACTTTCTCCCAAATGCTTGAAATACAAACCGCTAAGAGACAGGGGATATCAACTATTGGTTCCAAAGCTGAGATTGGTTAGTGCTAGGGGCTGTTTTAAGTATGCAGCGGCAAAGATATGGAATGATCTACCACCACCGGTTCGTTCCGCATTGGAACTTTCGCTTCCAACGTTCCGCAAAAGATGTCGCAACTGGCTGCTCTACGAACAGTCATTAGCACTAGCTAATTATAAATTTAAATAGGCATTTCCCATCGCCACAAAACCTCAGAAAATTTAGATGTAAGTAAAGAATTCATGTATTTTTTGTATCAATTTTTATTACTTAGGTACCATAAAAGAGGCTATGGCAGAATAACAGAGTTTGCGGGTTTCCTGCATCCACTGAGCCATAGACCATTTTGTCTTATAGCATTAAGTTTGCATATTATGTTTTATTTATCTGTAACCTGCGTTAAGACAAATAAATACATTCTATTCTATTCTATTCTATTCTATTTGGTAGGTACAAATTTAAGTCTTAAATTGAAGTTTAAGACTTAATTTTAATTTAAAGTAATTAAGTCTAAAACTTAAATTTGGTATTCTGCTCCTTTTTAAAGTTTTTAGAAGTAATTAAGTCTTAAACTTCAATTTAAGACTAATTAATTATTATATAAATTATTTAAGACTTATATTTCTACTTTGTCTTAAATTGAAATCTTTAAAAAGTAGCGACATACCACTTTTGTCAAACAATCACAATGAGATCCATTAAAATATTCAATTTTGCCACTTTAAAATTAGTAGAATTGGGGCCTAAGACTTGCCACATTGCCCAGTGTAGCTGAAGAGGGGGCTTTCTTCAAAGGCCATTAGCGATAAAAAGCAAAAGTACACTTTATGCAAACCAGTTTTAATCATCTGATTGCCCTACAATGTCTCCTCCTTTCATCCCATTGCCCGAACTGTGATATAGTCATAATCATCCTGGCCAATTCACAAATTTACGTCAGATACTACCGTGTACGTTCGCGCAGCAAAAAGTATCGCCTTTTCAAGGATTGGATGATGCAGATAATTAGTGCCCTATATCGTGTAAATGTGCCCGAAATTTTATATTTGTGCCTCCAACAGCTTCAGATTAATTTAAGAAAAACGGATTCTGCTGCACGAACGTTCGCCCAGCAATTTTTTTTTTAATTGATGGGCCTAGCTGTATATTAAATATGCAAAAAGATAGCTTATATACGATCATAAATGTGCCGTGAAAGCCAAATTTGTGCCTCTCAAGATATCAGAGTTATTTAGTTTTTTGCTGGGCGAACGTTTTGGTGATTGCTGTATATCGGAAACGGTTGAACGCACATTCATGATTTTTTGTATACAGATTCGGTACATTTGTGCCTATTTGTGCCGGAATTTTCATTAACATGACTAGCATGGTTCAGTTGCAATTCTTTTTTTTTCTAAAAAACGGAAAAATGCTCTGGCTCCCGAACGAACAAGACCAAGGACTTCGCGTTAGTGCCGACTGGTAGCCATTGTATATTTACATGATCCTGTAAAGTTTCGCGGGCCTACTACATATCATTTCCGATTTCTTAACGATTTTGTCTTTTTTTTTTGAGGTTATCTTGAGTGAAATTACTTAGAATACGAAAACACTAGTTTCCTGTGAGCTGGCTTATTACATGCTTCTACAATAATATGAGCGCTGTTTTAAGAATACGTATGCAAAAAATCATGTATGTATACCCATTACTTTAGACAATAACGATAAAAAACCATTCGAAATATTTTTGGTAGATTATCCGACCAAATTGTATTAAACATTAAAAAGCGGCCGCACGATACATCAAACTATCCTTCCTCACTTGATGGCGTTGTAACGAAAAAATAGTACAGATGCGTACAGAATCATTAAGTTGGAAAATAGTTTATATTAGGGACATGAAATAAAATGTGAATTGTTTTTTTTGTACATAATAATACACTATAATTTGTAATTTATTATTAAAAATAAATTGTCGACTTTTTGATTATAATGAATGATTTTGCACCATAAATCTATACCTAACTACATAGCTTGATAGCTGATTAAGCTTGATAGCTTGATGTGCCATTGACAGCATATTTGTTTTTTTTAGTTGGTAAATCAAGCAATTTGGATAAAAGGAGATAACAAAACAATATTGGTAATTTTTATATTGATTTATTTTTTGTATACAATAATAAACAATGAATAATGGTTAGGTGCTATTTGTACCTTTTAGATGATTAAAACGTGTACAATAACATTAACTTTACAAATAAATAAAAAAGGCAAATTTAACTAAATTCCTAAACACAACAAAAAGTGTTCTAAATATTACATAACAAAAAATGTTTAAATGAAACTACTTTTACGGATTATTTCGCGATTTATTAACATTCTAGATACAGTTAGCTCTTTTTGCGTAGATAGGAACACAAATTAATATTAACTGAGTGACGGTAGTTTATTTTTTCAAAATATTGTAAAGACGAATAACACCTTAGTCTACCTGTGACCACGAACGCTGTAAAGTGTTCGAAACGTCAGGTTAAATAAAATGTTAATAAATCGCGAAATAATCCGTAAAAGTAGTTTCATTTAAATGTATCGTGTTCGCGTAAATAAAAGACAACAGTATAACAAAAAATGGATAATATTGATGGATAAGAAATTTTGTACTTCGTTATCGCTTCAAACAGCTTAATCAGCTATCAAGCTACGTAGGTATAAATAAATGGTAATTTTTGACGAACTCCGTAGCCGAGAGTCGAGCACGCCGGACTAATATGGTGTCGCCATCTCTGAGGTTCCGGGTTCGATCCCCGGTCGGGTCAATGTAGGAAACGAACTTTTCTATATTGTCTCGGGTCTGGGTGTTGTGGTAACGTCTTTGTTTCTTTTTCTATAACACAAGTGCTTTAGCTACTTACCATAGGATCAGAGCAATGATTGTGATGTTGTCCAATATTTATTTATTTTTTATTATTATTTATTTCATTCATTCATTATATAAGGTCCGATTTTATTAGTGTTCATCCTGTTAACCTGTGACTATATAGGTGAAAAGCAATCGTAAAAACCAATTTTCAAATGTGTACCATAATAACTAAAAAAGTTAAAAATCAACAACATCGACTTCATATTGCATAAACTCGTCCTATCTTTGCTACGTTTAACCATCTGATTATCCGTCTTATTCCTTCCCCTTGTACAGAGCGAGAAAGAGTTGAAGATAGGACGAGTTTATGCAATATGAAGTCGATGTTGTTATTTTGTAATTTATTTTTAACTTTTTTAGTTTTTATGATAGACATTTGAAAGTTGGTTTTTACGATTGCTTTTCACCTATACACCGTGAATTTTTAATTACCCGAGAAAATTAACTAACATACTCAGATATCGATATACATCGAATTTGGCGAATAAAAAAAATATTTTTTATGAGAAATTTATTTAAAAGATCCCTAACATTCCTTAAAAAATATGCACCATAAAAGTCCTGCTCATTCAAATAGTAATAATTATCATTCCAACATTAACGGAACCAAAATCGACCTAATTTGGTCGCGTAATATTGGCGTACGGAAGGAATATTTATAAATGAAAAAAATTTCATTCATAGTTATTCCTTCCGTACGCCAACGCCGTACGCCGTTCCGTTTTTTTTATTCGCCAAATTCGATGTATATCGATATCTGAGTATGTTAGTTAATTTTCTCGGGTAATTAAAAATTCACGGTGTATAGTCACAGGTTAACAGTATGAACACTAATAAAATTGGACCTTATATAATTTATTTTAAATAATAAATTACAAATTATAGTGTATTATTAGGTACAAAAAAACAATTCACATTTTATTTCATGTCCCAAATACCTATAAACTATTTTCCAACTTAACAATTCTGTACGCAACTGTACTATTTAAATTTCGTTACAACACCATCAAGCGAGGAAGGATAGTTTGATGTATCGTGCGGCCGCTTTTTAATGTTCACTACAATTTGGTCGGATAATCTACCAAAAATATTTCGAATGGTTTTTTATCGTTATTGTCTAAAGTAATGGGTATACATACATGATTTTTTGCATACGTATTCTTAAAACAGCGCTCATATTATTGTAGAAGCATGTAATAAGCCAGCTCACAGGAAACTAGTGTTTTCGTATTCTAAGTAATTTCACTCAAGATAACCTCAAAAAAAAGACAAAATCGTTAAGAAATCGGAAATGATATGTAGTAGGCCCGCGAAACTTTACAGGATCATGTAAATATACAATGGCTACCAGTCGGCACTAACGCGAAGTCCTTGGTCTTGTTCGTTCGGGAGCCAGAGCATTTTTCCGTTTTTTAGAAAAAAAAAGAATTGCAACTGAACCATGCTAGTTATGTTAATGAAAATTCCGGCACAAATAGGCACAAATGTACCGAATCTGTATACAAAAAATCATGAATGTGCGTTCAACCGTTTCCGATATACAGCAATCACCAAAACGTTCGCCCAGCAAAAAACTAAATAACTCTGATATCTTGAGAGGCACAAATTTGGCTTTCACGGCACATTTATGATCGTATATAAGCTATCTTTTTGCATATTTAATATACAGCTAGGCCCATCAATTAAAAAAAAAATTGCTGGGCGAACGTTCGTGCAGCAGAATCCGTTTTTCTTAAATTAATCTGAAGCTGTTGGAGGCACAAATATAAAATTTCGGGCAAATTTACACGATATAGGGCACTAATTATCTGCATCATCCAATCCTTGAAAAGGCGATACTTTTTGATGCGCGAACGTACACGATACTACCGATAATCTGAAATCCTGGCCGCGAGCCAGCGCGATTATTTTATTCATATTACAAGTGTTGAGAATACACGTATGTGACCTATTTGCAGACTGGGTAATGGCCTGTATACTAAAACTAAACTGATCTACAAACAAAGGGTGTTTTTAAAAAATAACGGATTACTTCTTATATAACAACGTAAGAAGTAATAAGAAGCTCGTAGCAAACAAAGGTTGGACAACATCACATATTATACATTGCTCTGATCGTGAGGTAAGTTAGCTAAAGCACGCGCGTTAAAGAAATCAGGTACAACAACGGTACCACGATACCCAGACCCGAGACAATATACTTTAAAAAGTTCGCATACTTTATTGACCCGGCCGGGACTCGAACCCGAGAGCTAAGAGATGGCGACACCGCCAGTCCGGCGTTTGCAGTGCGTCTCTTGGCTACAAAGTTCATTAAATAGGTACATTACCAGAATATTACAAGACAGAGTAACAATAATGTTAAAACTAACAAAATACTGGTCAAATTATTAAATAAAAATATACAAAAAATGTACATTAACTAAATTATATAAATAATAAATAAATAAATAAACTTTATTTTCTAAAACACATGTAAGGTCTTACAGTACGCACTGTACACAGTGACTTCTGCACTAAGCAAGCTGCTTGTTTTGCGGGAGCCGGGTAACAATTAACAAGTTATGCATGCACAAAATTTACATGACATGTTTACATTACATTTACATAAAAAGCTATAAAATAAATTAATTTTTAAAATTTTAACCAAATTTAAGTAAAATAAGGGGTGCGTGTGCGTGCGTGTGTGTGTGCGTGCGTACTTTTTACCCCAGTCCATGGTTTCTATATAGAAATAACGCAGACGAAGTCACGGGCAGCCGCCAGCCATTAGCATTAATTTATGATGGGAGGATATGTTGTGTGAATTCGCGTTTATGAAACCAATAAACCAATAAAACCAATAAAACCAATTTATTTTTGCAAATAGGCTTAAACTAAGCACTTTTACATTGTTATTTTATTCCCTACCACTGCTTCGGGACAAGTTTGGGCTAGCGCCGAGAAGAAGCAGCGCAAGAAACTCGGTCACTATTGTCAGCCTCTTTTAAAAAGTTTTAAATATACATAACAAAATATTAAATTACAAGATAAATGCACCTGTGCGAGCAAGGCAGTATTTATATCCAAACATTTTTATCATTTAAATAATCTATAACAGTATAATACCCTTTTTTTATGAGAATATTTTTTACATGAGCTTTAAATTTAAGCATGGGCAGTTCAGCAATAGATGCTGGTAATTTATTAAAAAAGCGAATACATTTCCCCATGAACGAATTTCCCACTTTATGCAGTCTGAAATCTGGAACGGCAAGCTTATCCTTATTCCGGGTGTAAAAATTATGAATGTCACTTTTCTTAGGAAACTGATCCATATGTTTGCGAACGTAAATGATATTTTCGTAAATAAATTGCGAAGCTACTGTCAGTATATTAATTTCTTTAAACAGTTGTTTTAACGAGTCACGAGGTCCAAGGTTATAAATTGCTCGTATAGCTCTCTTTTGTAATTTAAATATAGAGTCGATATCTGCTGCTGAGCCCCATAATAGAATTCCATATGACATAATGCTGTGAAAATAGCTAAAATATACCAATCTTGCCGTTCCAACATCAGTCAATTGTCTTATTTTCCTCACGGCGTAAACAGCAGAGCTAAGTCTTCCTGATGGAGTCTCAATATGAGCACCCCATTGCAAACGGGAATCCAAAGTTATTCCCAAAAAGGTAGTGGAACTAGATGTATCAAGTCGTTCACCTTTTATAATTAAATGTGTTGGGACCAGTTTTACGTTTGGCATTGTGAATTTAATACACTTTGTTTTATTTGCATTGAGCAAAAGATTATTAGTAGTGAACCAATGCAATACTTGAGAGAGAGCATTATTTACATCGTCAAACGAATCTTTACCTCTTTTGATTTTGAAAATCAATGAAGTATCATCTGCAAACAACACTGTCTCACAGAGGTCTTTCGTAAAATATGGAAGGTCATTTATATAAATTAAAAAAAGCAGGGGTCCTAATATCGATCCCTGCGGCACGCCCATAGTTAGAGGGGAGCCAGAAGACTCAGTTCCATTAATACAAACTTTTTGTGTTCTGCCTGTGAGATAAGTTTACCAAATCTACGGCATCATTAGAAACACCATAATGTCTAAGTTTTTTTAGCAAAGTTTGATGGTCCACACAATCAAACGCCTTGGAAAGATCACAAAAAACTCCCAAAGCATCCCGCCTACTCTCCCATGCATCAAACACGTGTTTTAAAAGTGCAACTCCAGCATCAGTAGTGCTTCTACCCTTTGTAAAGCCATATTGTTTGTTATGTAAAAGTTTATTCAGGACAAAGTGAGATAAAAGTTGATTAAAAATTACTTTTTCAAATACTTTACTGAGTACTGGTAAGATTGAAATCGGTCGAAAATTGGAGGGGTGATTTTTCTCGCCAGACTTAAATAAAGGAATAATTTTACTAAATTTCATCAATGTAGGAAACTGTTTGTCATCAATACATTTGTTAAAAATTATTGCAAGATAAGGGGCTATTGTGTATAGAATTGTATTGAAAATATTGACTGAGATTCCCCATAAGTCCTCAGTTTTTTTCATGTTTAATTCCCTAAATTTTTTATTACTACATCGGGGTTAATATATCTAAAATGAAATGGAGTTGTACACTCATCAACACCCGCCCTGAGAAGGGATTCAGCTAGTTCGGCAGAGGAAGCCAGTTCCCTAGTTGTAGAGGGAGCTATGTTTGAAAAGAATCCCTCAAAAGCATTGGCAACCTCTGCATTTGAATTAATTAGTTTATCCCCAATTTTAAGAGAGTAAGCACGATCATTTGGTTTATGCCTACAGGTTTCTTTATTTATAATGTTCCATGTAGCCTTTGCTTTATTATCAGAACTCCGAATAATATTACGCAGATGATTTGATTTTGCAGAGGCACATACTTTTTTAAATATTTTAGAGTAACGTCTCACATGGTCAATAATCTGCGGGTTCTGAGAGCTTGCTTTAAGACTATACAAATCATATAATGTTTTTCTACTTTTATAAATACCGGGTGTTGCCCATTCGTTAAACTTACATCTCAGTTTATTTGCTTTTATATTTTTTTGTGTAAAGATTTGATCAAATTCGTTTTTAATCAATCCAAAAAGATTCTCATATAAAAAATCGACACTATCGCTATCACTTGATTTTAATGAATTTATGCCATCACAAATTTTTAAATCGGTCTATTCTATTTACCGTTATTGGCCTACAAACAGCATCTACAATTCCTCGGACAAAATGGTGCTCAAACGACGCCTTTTGTCCGCTGTGGTCAGATCTCAAATAATTTATAATTGATTTATCTATTACAGTGCTATTGCAAAAAATATTATCTAAACAAGTAGCTGTTGTGGGAGTCACTCTCGTAGGTTCATTGAATAAGTTTATTAAATTAAATGATTTAAAGAGATTATGGAAACGATAACGATTTGCATTCTGTGAATTTACTAATATATCAATGTTAAAATCGCCACATACAACTACTTTCTTATTAGAAATACAGACTTTTTTTAAGACCTCTTCCATAGCGGTTTCAAAAAGCTGGTAATTAGCAGATGGGGGGCTGTAAACGCTTATTATAATATACTGCTCTAGCTCAGCACATGCTAGTTCGATAGTTCGTTCAATCGAAAGTGACACTATATCTTTCCGTTCCTTGTATTTTAACTGACTATTTAACAATATAAGTGACCCCCCTCTAGTAGCAGACTTCCTTGTGAACGAACTACCAATTTTATAATTTTCAATGTTAATCATCAACTCATATTGGTTGAACCAATGCTCTGTTAAACACATAACATGTACATTTAAATCTTGTAAGAATAAGGATAATTCTAACTCTTTGCCAGCTAAGCCTTGCATATTCTGATGAACAATATTAAAGGTAGACTTGGCTTTTGTCTGCTCTCTTAGTTTAAATTAGAAGAGATTGTCAAGGGAATAATATTTAAATTAGTACTAGTACTAATATGTTGGTCACAGTCTATTTTTTGTTTTAACCAATTATTGTTAATATTATATGCTAACAAGTTAGCAATTTGTTTTTTTAAGTTATATGGCAGGTGTAAAGAGCCGCCCGTTAATACAAATTTATTGTTAGTAAATTTGTTTGTGTCGAAAAACACAAACTTGTCACTATGACGTTCTGTCAAATTAAAAAATAAACTATTCAATAGATGATTTTTTTAATTTTCTTCAGTTGTTTGGTACCTACAGTATGGTAGGGCACACAAAACAACTTTTTTTACATCAAGGTTCGTTAGGATAGAAAAGTTTTGAATAATATTTTTTTTTGTTGTGTTCTTACTATTCCCTATTAAAATTACAATAACTGTTTCATTAGTAAATTTACTGTGTTGAATGCGTTTTATAATTTGGTCCCATGACGCATCTGGCATACAAATATTAGTTAAATTATGATTAATAGACTTATGTAACAATGGGCCGTAACCAACTCCTAACCTATCTGAGAAAACAATAACATTACTTTCAATCTTACATGGGGATACTTGAGTGTGAGATGTAGACATTGAAGACTGCTGGCTGGCATCCATCTGTTGACTTTTGTCCAGTTGTGTGATTTTAATATTTGGTAGTGATTTAAAATCTAAATTAGAATTTTCCAATTCTAAAAGTCTATTAGTAGCCAGGATATGCTCGTTAATTTGTTACTGGGAAGAGTTATATTTTGTTGTCATAGATTGCAATAATTCATGCAACTTTCAGATGTCAGCCTGAAGCCTTCCAATGATAGGTTCCAATATGTTACATGTAAGTAACATTTTAAACATGTGAGAATCGTTACATGTGAATGCCATGTGAATTATGGTACAATTTATTTGAAAACTACCCGTAATAAAATTAATAAATAAAAAACCCGACTGCGTAAAAAATGAAATTTAAAGATGAAAACAAGATTTAAAGAATCAATTTGCAGTCGGAGGCATCAAATCTATGTTACTTGATTCGACTTTAGAAAAAGAATCCGTGTAGAAACACGGATTTAAATTACTTAATTAGGTACTAACGCAGTTTATACCAAGTCAATCATCATTATGCTGTTAATGGATTTGATGCCTCCGACTGCAAATTGATTCTTTAAATCTTGTTTTCATCTTTTAAGTTCACTTTTTACGCAGTTTTTGGATTTTTTAAATTAATTAATTTTATTTTTGACTTTTTAGTTTGTAGTGTCCTACTACTACTTTTCAATGAACTATAAAGCCTTATTTGTAACTCGAGTATGTGGTATCTGAAATCGGTTTTTCCCGTTTAATTCATGTACCAATAGGAATTCCGGGTAATAACATAGCCTATGTCACTCCCACAACTGAGACGAATCTAATGACATACATTCTGTCAAAAAAGTTTCGGGAATTGATGATTTGTTTATGGCTCCAAATTCAAAATTATATATACAGGGTGTCCCAAAATTAGCACGTCACAGTGACACCAGAGATAGATGGGCCTAAGATGCATCGAACAAGCCTAACATGTCCATAGAAAAGTTTTATCAGTTTTGAGTATGGCCAATTTTAGAATGTTTTTAAAAAATTACCCTTTTTCATAAACTTTGTATCAGATTTTTTTACAGAGCTGTTTATTTTACTTTTTTTGTAAACCTACGCCTTTAGCAACAGTTGCTTTTGAAGAAACAATCATTATCCAGACGGTAAACAGTGTGAAATAACGACAATCGTTAGTCAATCTCAATCTAATTTTTACCCAAAGAAAATGAATATTGCGCCGCCGCGAATGAGACGTAAACATTAGCTCCGCGTAAAATATTTCTAAATAGTGATATTTCTACGATTCTCATATCAATAGTGATTTATAACTAAACTAAATGACACAATTAATAGTGACTATTGTTATCTCGGACTTTCTTCAACGGAATAAGAAATTATAACAAGATTTTGCTTAGTGATCCAAAAGGAAATTGAGTGAAGTTACAAGTGAAATATCATCGAGAACAGTTATAGATAAACAAAAACAAACCAACACAATTTTGATAATACAGTGTATCAAGCTAAATAAGTGTAATAACATTAAAATAACAATTTATTCGTGCTGTTTTTATGTTCGTGAGTTCAAATTACCCTCCTACACTCGAAAAAAACACGAACGGTCGCTCAAATAAAGTGTTCAACGAAATGGACTTTGAACCGCCATGCTAAGCCAGTAACTTCAGCTACGGAGCAACTATCTGCTAACAGATTGTGGGTTACAGGTGGTGTAATTGGGGTTCCTATGCCGGCGTAACTAAGCGGAAGTTGTAAGCAAGATAATTAAATTTTCATAATTATTTAGTTATGGATTTCCGCAAAGTAACGCCTGATTCTATCAATTTTAACTATCTGCTAATTTTCGTTGCCTGGCGTATGGAACCATTGGTGTAGTGTGAAAATTGAGGGACTGAACGATTGAATATTCTGAGTTCGAACCCAAACCCCAAAAACATATTTTTTTTTTTTTTTTTATTTTAAAATTGTTTTCGTATTTTTTTTATTTTTATTTAATAAGAAAAAAAAGAAATGGCACTAATTTGCACGGGCTGTCTTCAAGAAATTCCGAACAGAAAATATCTTATATGTAGTCAATGCAAAGATAAATATGACCTACAATGTGCAAATGTTTCCATACAAAGATTTTTAAATACCATGACAGTGGATCACAAAGCATTATGGAAATGCGATAGATGCCGTCTGAAAGGACCTAGAAAGGATAATACAAATACCCCTATCTGCCAACAACAACCTGCTAAAATAAATTCACATGAGACTGAGATGAACACAACTTTCTTAAACGACAACATTACCATAAGAACTAAATCAACAAATGCACGGCACATTGATGATATGCAAAGCACTATAGAGGACTTAAGCATTTTGGATAACACCCTCGATACAGAAAATTACATAGTAAGGTCGAATGACGAAATGTTTCAAGAACCTACAAATCAGACCATAACACTACACCAATTTGAAAATCTTTTGGATGAGAAATTAAAGGCAAATAAACAATCTCTACTAAGCGATCTTATGGAGAACATCAGAACGCTAATCTCAGGGGACATGGCAAAAATAAAAAAAGATATTACGCAAACAACCGATAAATTAATAACAGAACAAATAACTATTAGAGAAAACTTAGCCAGTTTAAATAGCAAAATATCAGATTTAGAATGTAAAAATATCAGACTACGAGAAGAAGTGAAAATTATTCAAAACTCCCTAAACCATCAAAATACTCAGCAACATGAAAGTAATTTTGTAAACGAGAACAGGAACGACATAAACGCCAATAAAAAGTTTGTAATTTATGGATTGGAAGAACGTGCTTGGGAAACTGAAATGGAATTACATGACAGAGTTTCTTATCTTTTTCAAGTTCCTAAACATCAACTTATCAGGCTACCTGGAAGAAATAAAAAGAATTGGGAACCAAAAAGGTCATCGTAGACCTCTATTAGTAGAATTGTTGAGCAAGAATAAAACAAACTTCATACTAAAAAATCGGCGTGCCTTCAAAAATACCGGCATAGCTGTTTCTGAGATTGTAAATTTTTGTTTTTAGCAATTCCATGCAAGGTTTAATTGAAGATAAATAACACTTGAAAAAAGTCATCGACCTCAGGTGGGACTCGAACCCGGACGTGGGTTACATCGCATACCGGGCGAGTGCTTTGACCACTAAGCTACCGAGGACGTCACGTGACAAGATGAAATTCCTCAAGTGTTTTTTCTCGCTGTCAAAGCCAGCGTATTCTGATCAATGTTGTAGCTATATGTATAGCTGAGTAGTATACTACCGTCAACACCCTATAGAAATATTTTTACAAATATTTGACTATTGGTTAAGATCAGATATGCTTAAACATTGTAAATTTTTGTTTTTAGCAATTCCATGCAAGGTTTAATTGAAGATAAATAACACTTGAAAAAAGTCATCGACCTCAGGTGGGACTCGAACCCACGTCCCATCGCTTTCTGAGATGCTGGACAGAGAACAGTTAAAACACAGGAAAAAACTTATAGAAAACCTAATACTGGCGAGAAAAAATGGTCATAGAGCCATAATCAGCAACAACAAACTAATAATTGATGGCAAGGAATTCATACCGACGCCGGATAAAGAATCGAATTTGGAAAATAGCATTTATCAACTGGAGGTGGGCAAAGATGAAACGAATACTTCAATCGAGTCACATGCCAGCAAATCCCAGAAAATAAACGACAGAAACCCAAAGCAAAGCACACAAACCCGGTTTTTTCGGAGAAAATAGAAGCCATGTGGTTCTTTTTCAAAACATCTGCAGTTTAAACAAGAAACGACACCTACTAGAGTCACTAACAGAGGAAGATACAAGCCTGCAGATTATATGCCTCTGCGAAACTTGGATAACTCCATCAAAGCTTGATCTCCTCTACCTGGATGGCTTTAAGCTTGCTACATGTTTTAACCGGACAAACTATGACGGTGGCGGCGTCTGCATTTTTATAAAAGAAGATCTTATTTGCGAGGAACTGTGTGAACTTTCAAAATTGTCAATAGAGCTGGTATTTGAAACCTGTGCTATAGATATTCCTTATTTAAACTTAATTATAGTGACTATATATTATCCAGATAAAAAAAGAAATCCAGAATTATTATTTAACTCGTTAAAAAAGCTCTTGCAATGCTTGTGCCGGAAAAAATATAACAAAAGAGATATCATAATCGGAGGTGATTTTAATATAGATATGCTAGTTACGTCAACACAAGCTTCTGCGCTACTGGAGTTAATGGCAAGTTTCAATTTTTATCAACACGTAAAAGAGCCTACCAGAGTGACTAACCATAGTGAGACTTGCATAGACCTCGTTTTCACCAACTTCCAATGTATAAATTCTATAAGTGTAAAAGAATTAGGACTCTCTGACCACAAAGGAGTATTAACGAGTATTCCTAGAGACAATCACAAACCACGCAAAATACTATTTACAAATAAAATAATTTTCAATGAGGCTAATATGAACAATTTTTTTAATAGAGTAAATTTTAGTGAAATTATTAGTCTGGATAGATATGTAAACGAGAACTTCGAGTCATTCTCTAGCTGTGTACAATTGATTTTAAACGAAACGATACCTAAAAAAGAAGTTAAAATAAAAATAAACCGAAAAAAACAATGGCTAACTTTTGGCATAAAAAGTCGTGTAAAAATAAAAGACTCCTAAAATTATTGAATTCAAAAACGAATAATCCTATACTCGGTCAAAATTATAAAATATATGAAAAAATATTTAAAAAGGCAGTAAATACATCAAAAAAATTAAATAATATCAAAAGAATAAATGAATCTAATAATATCGTCAAAACAATGTGGCACATAATCAAAGAAAATACTAATAAAATCCCTTCAAAAAACAACATAAATTTAAAATTAAATATTAACAGGACTGAAGTAGATGATCCGAAAAGTATTGCAGATATTTTTAATCAATTTTACATTTCTATAGGAGACAATGCTGATACATCCACTAAGATCCCACTTGGGCGACCCGTACTTAATATATCAGAGAACTCAATGTTCCTCGGTGAAGTCACTATAAAAGAAATCGAAAAAATTATAAAAGATTTAAAAAATAAAAACAGTTTTGGCCATGACGAGCTTCCCCCAGTTCTAATTAAAAAATGTGTACACATAATATCAGCTCCTTTATCTTACCTCATTAATCAGTCGTTTGTTGAAGGTGTAGTGCCGGACATGCTAAAACTAGCAGTAATAAAACCGCTTCATAAAAAGGCGACAAAAAAGACCGCAATAATTATCGTCCAGTGGCGGTTTTGTCAACATTTTCAAAAATTTTTGAAAATGCTATGGCCTCTCGTTTGTACTCGTATTGCGAAAAATTTAATATATTTAACGACAATCAACATGGATTTCGTAAAAACAAGTCAACATCACTAGCCGTATTCAAATATACACAACATATTCTAAATATAATAGACAGTAAAAAGCATGCCGTGGGTCTACTCCTAGATATGAGTAAGGCTTACGACCGTGTTCTTTACCATATACTTTTAAAAAAACTAAATGGTATAGGTGTCAGAGGGCCGGCGTATAGTTGGTTTGAGTCTTACCTCAAAAATAGAACCCAATACGTAGAAATAGAACATCATGATCATAAAACGGGAAAAATTTTCAAAGTCAAATCGCAAAAATTTTAATGTCCCTAAATCAATACCGCAGGGTAGCGTACTCGGCTGTGTGTTATTCCTGATATACATCAATGATCTTCCTAACGTAATAGACAGTCCGTGCACATTATTCGCCGATGATGTGTCTGCATTGATCTCATGTAAAAACAAAATCGATCTAAACAATAATTTGGAACAAACTTTGTTAAAAATAAATAACTGGCTAAAAGATCACAACCTCGAAATAAATTTTGTAAAAACTAAACTTATGCAGTTCGGACCATATCAAAGAGAAAAATTACAAATATATTATACCTTTCAAAACATTAAACTAGAAAGTGTTGGCGCTTATTCACTGCTGGGTATAGACATAGATACTCACATGAATTGGAAAAACCACATTAATAAAATTGCTGCAAAATTGTCCAGGTTTACATATGCGTTGTATGAACTAAAAAAGTCGAGCGATAAACAGACCGCATTAAATGCATATTACGCGTATGCGCATTCCTGGCTTCAATATGGAATCATTTTGTGGGGAAATAGCGTAGATACTTTAAAACTATTCAAACTTCAAAAGAGATGTCTGAGAATTATTGTGAACATTAACCAAAGAACTAGTTGTCGACCGTTTTTTATTAGCGTACGAGTTCTTACTCTCACATGTATATACATATATACTCGAAATGAGCATTTTTGTAAGAAAATACACACATCTCTTTCCCCAGCAAGAACGACCAAAAAATTTAAGACCGCGTCAGAGATTAGCCCCTCCCAGTTCCAAATTGCATTTGGTGCACACTGGTCCATTCGCTATGGCTGTAAAAAACTATAATAAAATTCCCGAACTCATAAAAAACGAAAAAAACATAGACAAATTTAGGAAAGTGTTACAATCGTATTTATTAGAAAAATGCTTCTATTCGTTGCAAGAGTTTTTAGATTTAAAATAATCTTATGTTAATATATTTAATGGTAGCGGCTATTTTATAAGTATTTGTCGTGTTAATTCTAACTCTGGATTCTAAAAGCAGTCTAAATTAGGTTCGTTTTGGTTAAATATTGATTTTTGATAATTATGTTTTCGCAATTATTTTTACTTTAAATTATAAATCTCTATGTTGCGATGCCCTAACAGGGTTCATGTCATGGTACTGTAAACAAATACATATAACACCTTTGTAAACCACATGAGTGCAATAAATATATTGAATTTGAATTTGAATGGCTTCAGCTATGAGTAGCAACCGTGAATAAAAATTATATCAAACATAATGAACAAATACCATTAAAAACTTCCCTATGCTATGGCGATTCCAAAATGGTATAACACTTATATCGCAATAAAAAAAAACTAACAAATTTGAGTCATTTCTCATCAAAGTCGTCCCCAAGTCAAATTATTAACAGAACATACAGGAAGTCCTGCAGTTCCCACGATCAAGTAGATATGAAATTATGTGAAATTTTTTATTTATTTTACCTGGCTAAGCAATTGGGAGGGAAAAATGATAATAAAACCGGCCAAGTGCGAGTCGGACTCGCGTACGAAGGGTTCCGTACCTTTATCTGTAAACCCGGCAAAAATCGCGTTTGTTGTATAGGAGCCACCTTAAATATTCTAGTTTTTAGTAATTGTTCTTATAGTAACAACCGAAACACATCATCTGTGGAAATTTCAACTTTCTAACTATCATGGTTCAAGAGATACAGCCTGGTGACAGATGGGCAGACAGCGGAACCTTAGTAATAGCCTAGGGTTCCGTTTTACCCCTTGGGTTAAGAACCCTAAAAACTTAGTTAACCCTTTAACGCTGCTCACGCCAAAATGGCACCTGGTCTGGATGTAGACATTATTTGAATAATGCCAGAGCAGATTGGTGTGAACTGCGGCGTAGTGTATATTATATTTACATAGGCCTGTATCCAGCAGCTTCCTGCAACCTCCAGGTCGTATGTCCGCCTCGTGGGGGACGTCCCACGCTGCACTTGCTGGTACGTGGCCTCCATTCCAGAACCTTTCTGACCCATCAGCCGTCAGTTCTACGTATTATGTGCGCCGCCCACTACCAGATTAACTTGTTAATCCGTCGGGCTATATCTGCGATACAATAAACGCGATTTTTTGCCGGGTTTACAGATAAAGGTACGGAACCCTTCGTACGCGAGTCCGACTCGCACTTGGCCGGTTTTATCATCCTTTTCCCTCCCAATTGCTTAGCCAGGTAAAATAAATAAAAAAAATCACATAATTTCATATCTACTTGATCGTGGGAACTGCAGGACTTCCTAATATGTTCTATTAATAATTTCACTTGGGGACGACTTTGATGAGAAATGACTCAAATTTGTTAGTTTTTTTTTAATTGTGATATAAGTGTTATACCATTTTGGAATCGCCATAGCATAGGGAAGTTTTTAATGGTATTTGTTCATTATGTTTGCTATAAAATTTTTTTACGGTTGCTACTCATAGCTGAAGCCATTTTCTTTTCGTAAAAAATAAGTTTAATAAAAAACTAAAAACCGACTTCAAAATGAAACTAAAAAGCGAAAAATAATATTGACTAAAACATACCTAATCAGTTCTATTTGGAGTCGGTGCTAGCCATCGAGAGTTAAAATGTGTTCATTCGCACCGACTCCAAAAAGAACTGATTAGGTATGTTTTAGTCAATATTATTTTTCGCTTTTTAGTTTCATTTTGAAGTCGGTTTTTAGTTTTTTTATTAAACTTATTTCATTTCACAATTTTAAGTGTTAAGTCCTATTTTTTCCCTCCTAACTTCGCCAAAAATGACTTTACAGCAAAGAAACCTTAACTAATGTTGGTCCTCTATGGACCCCCCATCTAACGGTATGATAAAAATAAGTTGTTATATAGGGTCAATTTTTCGACGAAAATTTGTAAGTCTTAAGGAAAGGGTTTTCCTACACTCCAACCAGAACGGTGGCTATTTTGGTGTCGTAAACATAGGATAAGGTCTTGCGTTAAATACCAAGTCAATTTAAGAAATGAACTTTTAAATTTTTTTTCGTTACTGGGTGTGCGGGTACGCCCCCAGTAAATAAAAAATGGCGGTCTGGTACCTCATAAGCTCCATGTCTGCTCAACACGCTGCGAAATACGTTCTGTCGACAAATTGCAGTATAATCTTCTAACTCCTAACCATTAAAGAGTTCTGTGGCTTCCATCATCAGGTCAGCAACATGACATGATGATTACCAGACCCAAAAATCAGCATTGAGTCAGAAAATATATGCAAAACATTATGGGTGCCTATAAAAATTGAGGGTTGCCCTCGATTTCCCAGGGATCCCATCATCAGAATCTGACTTGGTGTAAATGGGACCACCTCGGGAGTATACCCTTTCAAACTAAAAAATAAATTTTGAAATCGGTCTATAATTGACGGCGTAATCGCGTGACAAACATACAAAAAAAAAAAAAACATTAGTATTAACACCTTGTTAATACTAATGTTTTTTTATTTTTGTCAAGCCATCAACGTCTGCTACTGAAGATATCATCGCAAAAGTGAAGGAAATAGTGACTTAAAATCCTCATCCAAGTTTGAGAGAGCTAGCCGTCGAACTTTCTGTGTCACACGAGTCTATTCGTACCATTTTAAATAATCAATTGGGTATGAAACATGTTGCCGCTCGGCTAGTCCCAAAAGACCTGAATTTTCTCCAAAAACTCAATCGCAAAAGAGTCGCTGAGGACATGCTAGAACGAGTCAATTCCGACCCAACATTCATGAAACGCATTGTTACTAGTGACGAGACGTGGGTTTACGAGTTTGACATGCAAACTAGTCAACAAGCTTCGGAGTGGCGCTTTCCAACTAACCCGAAACCGAAGAAACCGCGCCAAACTCGATCGAAAGTCAAAGTCATGTTGACTTTTTTCTTTGACTGTCGCGGTGTTGTGCACTCAGAATTCTTGCCATAAGGACAAACGATAAACAAAGAGTATTATTTAAGCGTTATGCAGCGTTTAAGATAGCAAATTAGACGAAAAAGGTCAGATTTGTGGAATGAAAATTCTTAGATTTTGTACCACGATAATGCCCCTTCCCACAAGGCCATCATTGTGAACGAATTTTTGACCAAAAACTCAACAAATACCATCGAGCAGCCACCTTATTCACCAGATATGGCTCCAGCCAATTTCTTTCTTTTTCCTAAACTCAAATTACCTCTTCGTAGCACCCAGTTTCATTCGGTAGAAAACATAAAGGAGAATTCGCGGCGAGAACTGAACTCGTTTTCGGAAAAAGAGTTTAAAAAATGTTTTGATGATTGGATTATTCGTTGGCGTAAGTGTATCGCTTCTGAAGGATTTAAGGATTTTGGTATTTAAAGTTCTTTATTTTCTCACTAAAATTTACTCAATTTATTATTTAAGCTTAACTATAAGCTATAGGCAGTAACTCACGCAAAGTATATCGTTGCTGCTAGAATTTTAACCCTTAAGGGGGTGAAAAGGGTATACATTTTGTATTTGAAGTTCTTTATTTTCGTGGTAAATAAATAGACTTATGGTTGGGCACTAACGCAATCGGTGATACCTACAGTGCAGGCATCCACTAAAGAGAGATTTTTAGAAATTCAACCCTTAAAGGATTAAAATAGGGGGTGAAAGTTTGTACGAAAGTCCGTCAGTTTTGAAGAATGGATCTCCAAATTTTGTGTTTAGGCTGACGTATGAAAAAAAATTTATAGTGTTTCAGCATTTTTTTTATAAATTAACCCCCGATCGGGTGGAAAGAGGGATGAAGTTGAGTTTGTAAATTCCTTTGTTTTCAAAGTATAAATCACAAATATATATTGCTTATAGTTTTAAGCTCTGGCAAAGTATATGGATGTCGTTGGAATTTTAACCCTTAAGGGGTTGAAAAGAGGAAACATTTTGTTTTTAAGTTCTATATTTTGGGCGTTAAAATACATTTATTTATTTTTAGGCTTATAGTTGGAAACTAGCATAAATGGTGTTTTCAGAGAACAACCCCTAAAAGGGGGAAAACGGGTTGGAATTTAGTATTTGATATTCTATAGTTTTGATTTAAAAATCTCTAATTTTTTTAGTTAGGTCTTTGGTTGTAAACTCACGCAATTTTGTTGGAATTCTAACCATTAGGGGGATGAACAGGGATAATTTTGTATTTAAGTAAAAAAATATAAAATCGTAAACTGACTGATTGTTAATATATTAACGCACAGCCCAAAATGCTAGACCTAGAAGCTTGAAATTTTGTACATACTACTCTGTCATGAAAGTACCGGGAAAAGATTTATAATACATAAAATGTTAGTTATTCATCCAAATTTATTTTATCACCTTCAAAGTATGCTCCTTCAGAAGCGATACACTTACGCCAACGAATAATCCAATCATCAAAACATTTTTAAACGCTTTTTCCGGAATCGAGTTTAGTTCTCGCCGCGAATTCTCCTTTTTTAACCGACTTCAAAAAAAAGGAGGAGGTTCTCAATTCGTCTGTATGTTGTTTTTTTTTTTTTTTGTATGTTTGTTACGCGATTACGCCGTCAATTATGGACCGATTTCAAAATTTATTTTTTAGTTTGAAAGGGTATACTCCCGAGGTGGTCCCATTTACACCAAGTCAGATTCTGATGATGAGATCCTTAGGAAATCGAGGGCAACCCTCAATTTTTATAGGCACCCATAATGTTTTGCATATATTTTCTGACTCAATGCTGATTTTTGGGTGTGGTAATCATCATGTCATGTTGCTGACCTAATGATGGAAGCCACAGAACTCCTTAACGGATAGGAGTTAGAAGATAATACTGCAATTAGTCGACAGAACGTATTTCGCAGTGTGTTGAGCAGACGTGGAGCTTATGAGGTACCAGACCGCCAATTTTTATTTACTGGGGGCGTACCCGCACACCCAGTAACAAAAAAAAATTTGAAAGTTCCTTTCTTAACTTGACTTTTTATTTAACGCAAGGCCTATGGTTTCGACAATAAAATAGCCGCCGTTCTGGTTGGAGTGTAGGTAAATCCTTTTCTTAACTTAAAGTTTTTGTCGAAAAATTGACACTATATAACACCTTATTTTTATCATACCATTGGATGGGGGGTCCATAGAGGACCAATATTAGTTAAGGTTACTTTGCTGTTAAGTCATTTTTGGCGAAGTTAGAAGGGAAAAAATAGAGGACTTAACACTTAAAATTGTAAAATAAAAAAAGTTTAATAAAAAACTAAAAACCGACTTCAAAATGAAACTAAAAAGCGAAAAATAATATTGACTAAAACATACCTAATCAGTTCTTTTTGGAGTCGGTGCGAATGAACACATTTTAACTTTCGATGGCTGGCACCGACTCCAAAAAGAACTGATTAGGTATGTTTTAGTCAATATTATTTTTCGCTTTTTAGTTTCATTTTGAAGTCGGTTTTTAGTTTTTTATTAAACTTTTTTTATTGTTTTGTGTACACTTTACGTAGAAATGTGGATCTTCCGCACTTTTTTGTTCTCAATGAAATGTTACGCTTATTTGAGCGTTGATTTGTTACAAAACATGGAACCAATAAAATTAATTTTGCAAATAGGCTTAAACTAAGCGTTTTTACACGTTCCATTTTTAAGGGTAAAACGGGTAATACTTTACTGTCCGTCTGTCACCAGGGTCTGAACCGTGATAGTTAGACAGTTGTCATTTACACAGATGATGAATTTCTGTTGCCGCTATAATAATATAGCGATATAAATAAAGCGAAAAATAATATTGACTAAAATATACCTAATCAGTTCTTTTTGGAGTCGGTGCCAGCTATCGAGTGTTAAAATGTGTTTATTCGCACCGACTCCAAAAAGAACTGATTAGGTATGTTTTAGTCAATATTATTTTTCGCTTTATTTATATCGCTATATTATTAAACTCACGTCTCGTCACCAGTCACAATGCGTTTCATGAATGTTGGGTCGGAATCGACTCGTTCTAGCATGTCCTCAGCGACTCTTTTGCGATTGAGTTTTTGGAGAAAATTCAGGTCTTTTGGTACTAGCCTAGCGGCAACGTGTTTCATACCCAATGGATTATTTAAAATGGTACGAATCGACTCGTGTGACACAGAAAGTTCGACGGCTAGCTCTCTTAAACTTGAATGAGGATTTTCAGTCACTATTTCCTTCACTTTTGCGATGATATCTTCAGTAGCAGACGTTGATGGCCTACCAGAGCGAGGCAAATCATCCATCACATCTCGACCGCTTTTGAACGCTTTGTACCACTCATAAACACGTGTTTTTGATAAAGTCGATTCTCCGTAAGCCTTCTGTAACATTTTCAGAGACTCCGAACTCGAAATTCCATTGACGATGCAAAATTTAAGACAAACTCTTTGTTCGATGTTTTTGTCCATTATGAAATTCCCAATACACACTAGATATGGTATAACCAAAAACAATACTGTATTTAATCTAATTATCAAATGTAACTCAAACTCCGCGCCAAAATGGACAACAGTTGTGCCAATCTAAAAACAACAAAAAAAATATAATTTTGAATTTGGAACCATAAACAAATCATCAATTCCCGAAACTTTTTTGACAGAATGTAGATACCTTATGCAGTACAAGCATTCACTAATGAAGTATTTTTGGAAATTCTACCTTTAAGGGAATAAAATGGGGAGTGAATGTCTATATGGAAGTCCGTCAGTAGTTAGTTTCTTTAAATTGTGTTTAGGCTGACCTTAAAAAATTAAGAGTATCAGCGTTTTAAATCTATTCTTCCCTGACGGGGTGAAAAGGGGAATAAAGTTGTGTATGGAAAGTTTTCAAAGTAAAAATCAATGAAATTATTATGGTTAGAAGCTCACGCTTAGTATATTGATGTTGGAATTCCAACCCTTAAGAGGGTGAAAAGGGGATTTAATTTCATATTTGAAGTTCTTTAAACTTAATATACATCACTCTAATCATGTTCTGGACAAATAAAGATTTCATTTCATTTATTTTCGAACTAAAATTACTGAATTTATTATTTAAATATTTAGGCTTATGATGGAGTCTTACTCAATTAGAGTTTTCTGAATTACAACACTTAAATGGGTTTTAATTTTGTATTTGTTAAAATAATGTAGGTATATTCACGTGTTTCGTGTTATTACTAATTCTTTACTGCCGCAAGTCTATCCGTCTGTCTGTTTGCCACGAACAAATATCTCAGCTGTCTGGAAATACTTTACGGACTTTTAGATATGGAGTATGGCGTAGGGAATTTGCCGATACCTCTCATGATAATATTTATAAAACGGAAAGTTTACAAGTGTAGCAAGTCAACGATACCTACTGTGTAACATATACCTACTGTCTATAAGGGAGCTAAGATCGAAAAATTTAATAAAATTTGACCTGCCCATTTATCTACCCCTACATCGGACACTGTATAATTATATAAAATGGCAAATGACTGACTAGGTGATTAATCAACGCGCAGTCCTAACCACTGGACCTAGGGGCTCGGGATTTTGCAAATGAATACCTTATAACTAAGCAAGAATTTTTTGAAACTGTGGGTTAAGAATTCGTGGGTTCGGAATTCGGATCCCACCTAAGGCGGACGATTTTTTTTTCGAGTAGTAAAAATCATATTATTTTTACGGTTTAGTTATGTGTGTCAAGTTTGATTTTAATATTGTAATTGGATTATGTTTAAAGTTTATATTATTGTTCCTTATTTTTAAGTCTAGATTAGCGCGAGCGTAGCCGCGGGCAAATGCTAGTTGGTTATAACGTTATACTAAATGGTATAATATAAAATTAATATTATGTAAATTAAACGTTATGACAAACAAAATTATATAATATGATAACAAATGATTCTTATGTAATGTGATCGTTATTAAAGTTAAATTATATCTTATAATCATATAACAAATGAGACGCACCCAAACATCCTTACAACTCTTGCAATACTCTGTTTATTTTGCATCAGAATTTAAAACGGCAGTTAAAGTCGAAAGTAAAAGCTCGCGTAAAATCATTAAATTGCATTTAGTATTGTTTACAAAATAAATCTGTAATGTGTGGGCGCAGCTATTTTGGAGGATCGCTTGAAATAACACAATAGGTAGAGTCTGGCTAACGAAAGATGAGACTGGCTTTTTATTTCGAAAATGTATATGGCAACGCTAATAATAATGTCACTGTCACTTTAACCTGAGTTGTTGATGTGTCAAAGTGAAAATTATTTCCGTGATTTTAGTGATTTCTGATTGAAAACACGACGAAAACATTGAAAAGCGCCTTACGAAAGGTTCTTTTTACTATGATTAGTAAATTTAAAAAGAAACAACTTGAAAGAGATGTAGTTTTCAAGGAAAAACAAGAGTGTCTACGTGAAATATCTCAATGCATTGGTTAGTGTGACTTTGATACTTTTCATCTTGATTGCATTGCACATTTTTATAAGTACGATTTGTTTAATATTTACTCTTTTGCGGGTAACATAGATGATACCAGTTATCCAGTTATAGAAACCATTCAAGCAACAATAAAAAAAATGAATGATCTGTACCTTAAAGAATGTTAAAAGACACAAAATCAGTATCTTGACGAGATTTCTTCTATGACCGGTATGTACCTATTTGAGTACCGTCGTTATTTATCAAAACACCTGCACCTAACCGACAAAATACAATGCAATATGAAGTGTTAATTGTTTTACATTTTATTCCCAGTCTGCCTCTTAAATATCCCTTTGTTTATTGTTAGGCCCTTTTATGCGGCTCTTTTGCTGCTGAATATTGCAATACAAAGATATCCTTAGTAGTTGTTGTTTTCATAATAAAATTAAGATTTATTTTGTTTATACATTTGTTTCGGGTTCAGCTAAGATCTTCAATAATAAGCGGACTGTAGGTATAATATAGGTTTAATAAAGACGTAAAAGTCGAGGTACACAATAATTTGGTGGAACGCGCGCGCGATTGTCGTGGATGCCGCTCGGTAGTGCAGTGGTCTGTTAAGCGCCGGCGTCCCGCGCCGCGCCGCTGTCATGTCGGTCCCCGCATCCCGCGCACGAACACATTATTTTATACTTCATAGCAGCGGAAATCTAATTGATTGTTCTCTTTTTGTAACTCATTGTTTTATCTTCCTATTGGTTTGTTCTTTTCGACTCAAGAATTTTGAATTATAAAAAAAATACTCATGTCAATGAATGTGTTATTTATAAACCCTACATTTTTACTTTGCTAAAATTAATGTATTTAAATATTTGTTTCAGATATCAGTTTTGGCACCCTGAAAAGAATTAAAAAGGAGGGTCAAACAAATGAAGGCATGTGGAACACACCAGGCAAAAAGAGACCACATAAGCCAACAGTATCAGCTTTAGATTCTTTTGATATTGATGTGATTAAAAACAAAATAAATGAGTTTTATATCGTAAAAAAACAAATTCCAACATTAAGGTCCCTTTTAAGTGAATTAAGGGATAGTTTTAATATTACTGGACGTTGTGAAACATTGCGTCGCATCCTTTTATCAAATGGATTTGAATTTAAGAAAAACAAAGATGAACGTTCTATTCTTATTGAAAGATATGACATAGCAGCGTGGAGGCATCGGTTCTTGCGGACAATCACTACTAAACGTGGAGAAGGCAAAGAAATTGTATATCTTGACGAAACTAAGACATGAGGAACATGGACATGATGTACTAAGACTACCGCCCTACCATTGCGATCTAAACGCTATAGAATTAGTATGAAATTTGGCGAAACGCAAAGTTGCTAGTAAAAACATTGGTTTGTCTGCGGAGGATATGGCAAGATTAATAGAAGAATCTTTTAATAGTATAACACCAGAGGACTGGAAAAAAATACTGACCATGTTATTAATGTTGAAGAGCAGTACAAAAAACGAGATGGAATAACTGCAGTAATGGAAGAGTTCATAATAAGAGTCAGAGATAATGATAGTGATAGTAATTCTGACTCTTCATTCGCGGTTGAATTTTAAGATTCAGATTTTGATTATAGTGATTAAACAAAATGAAATTGTATTTTTATTATCATGTTATTTCTTGCTTTCACTCGGTGTTCTTTTTTTCAATCTGTATTACTTAACTGTACTATATTACTTAGTACATAATATAAAGATGAGGAGTTTGTTTGTTGTTTTTTTTTGTTCGTAAGCATTAAACTCAAAAACTGAAGTATTTCGCCTTTGGAATGCTATTTCAATCCTGAGTGGCATAGGCTGCCGCCGTCTATAAGCTTAAAGGCCGCTAAATGACATTTGGTCATTTTTCACTTTTTAAATGTTATATTATATAGAAAAAATCTCTATCGATCTGTCTAGGAACGGTTATTCTATCTTTTACCGTGTTCGAGATATTTTTTTTTAAAAGGCAGCTAAATACAAAAAATATATACTTCACATCTCATAAAGGCCGCTAAACAGCCCAATTAGATTTAAAGGCAGCTATACTACTTTAACGTTGGGATCGATCAAACATTTTTACCATCAATGCTAAACTTAAAAACCGTTATTATTTATATAAGCTAAAAGGCAGCAAACGTATTTCAGCGGCATTTTACCTTGGTTACGTTGGAGTATAATACCTTGCATGGACTTAACTAAATGCTTAGAGGGTTCAGGGCAAGGCAGAACCAAAGTGGACTCAGACAATCGCCCTGGTATATACCCCTCCTAATGCTTATTCGGTCTTCAGCATCCGCCATTCTCTCGCCCTGGAGACTAAGCATTGTACTCCATTGCTCCATACATTTCTCGAGGAAGTGTCGAACCGTATTTATTATTATTATTAGCCAAGGAGCAGGACGCACGTTTGCCCCGTCGAACGTTTGAAGGAGTTTAAATAAAAATTGATGGAATTAATGGAGCAGCAACTGACGTTCTAAAGTAGTTGTAAAATCTGCCTTCATCTTGATTTAATTTCGAATAAGTACATTATGAAAAAACACTTTTTGTATGGCAAAATAATAGCAGTGGATTAATCCGCACGTTGCAGTTTTTGGTATTCCATTACACCGCTGACGGCAGCAGTGAATAATAAGAGTTTGTGCTTCCGTAGCGACGTTCGTTTTTACATTAAGCTCCTGGGCTAGATGCTTGGCATTAACTGCGTAAAGTCAGATCCGACTGCAGATAACTGCATGCAGTTGAATATAGCGACTGCGCGCAGTTGCTGATGTGACTTCACACGGTTGCTGTGGTGCAGTCCGTCTGATGTCAATTATCAGCATCAGCGTCTGTCACCTCACCAGGCTGTTTCTCATAAACCGTGATAGTTAGATAGTTGAATTTTTCACAGATGATGTATTACGGTTGCCGCTATAACAACGAATACTAAAAAATAGAAAACAATAAATATTTGAGGGAACTCCCATACAATTAACGTGTTTTTTTTCGTTTAGATAATGGTACGGAACCGTTCGTGCGCGAGAACGACTCGCACTTGTTGGTTTTTTTTTAATGATGTCTTTTATTTTGGTAAATTTTCTTGCGGATTTAAAAAGTCACGGTGTATAATTTCATTCATTGCAGATCTGGCAGATATTTTTGAAACACCTTTCAATAATACAGGATTATTTGAAAAAAATCAACATCCTCGCACGGCTAGAGCACCTACACATCACATAACATCATACACAACTGTAGTGTAGGTATCACAATTATTGCATATGCAGGGTAGGTTGAACCGGCGCCGAAAGTCCGGAATAAATGGTCTAAGCGTTCGCCTGTGTCTTATTGTGCTCCGCATAAGAAATCCTCAACAACAACATTTGTTCCACGACTTTAGATAATTTGATACTTTTTACTTTTATACAAAAATAAATATCAATTTAATTTTACGTCTGAATGTTCTTATCTCTGTACGCTTCACATCGGGAGGGGCGAGGAGCTAGCGTCGCCAAACATAGACATACAAATGTCACGACAGTACAATAAAAGCTTGGAAAATGATTTTTAAATAATGTATTGAGGTATGATAAAACTCGTAGAACGATTTATTTGTTTATGATTTTAGCTATCGAGTCGTCCAAGGTTGTTTTATTTTTTTTCAAATAACCCTGTTTAAACGTTGAATATTGTTTCAGATGAACGACGGCCCGGCGCTGGTGTTTGCAGATGAGTTCAAGCAAATATTGGAGAGGTATCTGTTCGGCATCTGTCCACAGACTTTTAAGGTATCTAAAATATCAGCTTCATAATCAAAATTAGCCAATGTTAGCCCCCTCCTGGGCCCCAAGTCTCCTAATTTAAAATGGCATAGTTGAATATCAATTGGATCTTATTGTAATTGCTTGACATACTTAATATTCTGCTGCGAGTACTAATTAACTGACTTAAATTTAAGACTAAAATTAGTTGCAGAATACCAAATGTATCAAACAATTACACTTTGTTATTCCTAATTTTAGACTTAAATTTAAGAATTGAGTTGGTAGCAGAATACCAAATGCGTCAAACAATTAAATACAATGAGATACAATTAATATTCAATTATGCCACTTTGTTTCGTACCGAAATTAGATTATTTTGTTAATTTTCATGTAAGATAAAACCACACAAGTTGGAACGGATTTGTCTTTTCTTAATTCTAATTTTATTTTCTATGGAAACTAGAGATAATGCCTTCTGATCCGAAGCTGTCTGCGTTTTGCGAGCGCACTTCACTTGTGTGACGTCTGTCATACACATCATAATGGAGCTTTGTAATTGAGTCGTAGAGAAGCCGCGCGCATCAGCGGGAGAAAAAAAAATCGGCAGCCAAACAAAACGCTCGCCAGTGTTTTGAAGTGGTGGAATCTAATGAAGAAGGGATTAAGGATTAACTAGCGGCCTATACTCCATAATATGAAGTGACATCTACAAGAAATAACAGAGCTAACCTTACGCCGGGCACGAAGAAGTATGTCCAGCTCTAACCATAAACATAGAATCACGATTTTTTCCAAATTTTCAAGCCAACACTTTAGTTTTTAGAGGGGGGGGGGGGGGGGGGGGGAGGGGCGTCCTATTCGAACAAAAATGTATATTTAGCAAACGAAAAATACTCCCTAAATCGAAAAATAGTCCAAGCACATTGGCTAAGCCATTTTATAAGATCTATTCAACGATACCCCACGATGAGATACGATGAAAAAAAAAACGCTACAAGGAATTGCTCAAAAAGATCACGTGCTCAACGGCGAACCCCTTGCAGCAAATAGCAGGCGACAAATATTTTTAAGTAGTCTCGTTGGTCGCAGATGCAGCTCTCGCTGAAGAACAAGAACGTCTCCACGCCCAGCTGCGACGTGGATGCTGAGCAGCACGACTTGGCTGGCCGGTACGGACTCTTTTACTAGCTGTTGTGCGCGGCTCCGCTCATCATCATCATCATTTCTGCCGGCGGGTGTCCTCTGCTGAATATAGGCCTGCCTCAGTGACTTCCAGACCGGCCGTTTGGAAGCGGCCTGCATCCAGCCTCTTCCTGCAACCTTTACCAGGCCGTCTGTCCACTTTTGCTTCACTCCCGTGGTCGTTAGTTTGTTTAATACAGGGTAACTTTTAGACCTTCCTTCATACTTTTTTACGTCCTGTAGAAGCAGCACTTCAAATTTATGAAATAAAAATCTTTTTTTTAATACTTTTTTTTCCTAATCAAATTCCAAACAAAATTGTTGTCAATTTTTGTTTTGTTTACTATGTACAGGACAGGACGCGGTCGCCTTGTTGCTAAGCAGCGTATCAATTAAGCGCTAGGATGATCAAACGCGTCTAGGAATTTACGATTTTTAAAAGTCACTGTAAAATCCGATTATAAAAAGAAAAATATTTTCTTTTCACTATACAGGGTGACTTTGACATCAATAGCATCCATTTGACCTATTATTGTACTCATATTATAGAATGTTTTTATGGGAACCTAATACCATAAGGATTCATCAAATAGTTTTACAAAATAAATGATAGAAAAATAACGTATCATGATGAGTTGAGCGAGTCTAGGTCGTAAGTACTACGCGCGCCCGCGCCGCCCGCTTCGCCACACCGCCGTGGACCCGCGTGACCCAACATCGCACAGCTGATTGATAACTTGATAATGATTACAACTTTCCCTTCATAGTTTGACCGGCTTAGGACGGTCAAAACTAAGAAAAACACATAAAAAGTGATTAATTTGTTACGTAATTTGTCGTTTGTCGTATTTAAAAATTTGGAATCACAATACTTACAACAATGAGCTCAAATCAGCTATTTACAATAATTTAAAGATTGACTATCTTTAAATTATTGTAAACGTATTTTAGTAAATGTTCGAAGTGTTCGCCACCTCTTTGCACGCAGTTCAGCACGAAGCCTGTGTGTGATTGTGTGTTACTCAGTGTTAAAACAAAACTTTGGGCTTAACTGTTTCAAACGCAGCAATGATTTTGTTTTATGTTTGTCTTTCGAGTCACTTTCAAAAATATTTAATTTCACCCCACAAAAAAAAATCCAGTGGTGTAAGATCGGGGGATCACGCTGATATCGGGGGATATCCAACGCTCGCCGAAACATTTCCTGTGTTAGCACTAAATTGTTCGTAAGATCGTAAAAATAAAACCATTTGTAAGTATTATTTATTGGCATGTATTTAATCGCCTAACTAATGATTCCCTCTTGTCAAACAAAATAAAACAAAAACAGCACCGAAAGTACTGACTTGCACACTAAAAACGCACTCTATGTAATTCAAACTGGGCATCAGTTTTCTGTTTTAAGCAAAACTATTTAAATTTCATGCTCATCTGTTTTCGGAATGCAGATCTAATAATTAATTCGTGTAACAAAATATGTCCACATATTTAATCAAATTCAAACATCAATTAAACTAAAAAAACATCATTTATTCTAAATTGAACATCGTTTTATCTGTCATGCATATTTAACGAAGCACACATAAAATCAATAAATGGGTATAATAATATGCACAACAGCATGGTAACTCTATTTACAAAAACTAATATGGATTTTGTTTTGAATAAAATAAAATAAATAAATAGAAGTAGTGCTCTGGGTAGTATCGATAGTTCAAATCTTCTATCAATACTTTATAATAGTCTTTCACTCTTTTTTCAACCTACTTGAAAAAAGGAGGTTCTCAGTTTGACCAGAACGTTTGTATGTATGTATGAATGTATGTATATACAGTATGTATGTATGGTTGTCCGCGATTTGCTCGTGTTTGGCTCCGATTTCGATGCGGTTCTCAGAAAAGTATATGTTACATTCTGGGGAAGGTATTAGTATGCATATCACATTGCTGAGCTGATGATGGAGGCCACAGAACTCCTCAACGATTAGGAGTCAATAGATAATACTGTAAGACAGACGGACAGACGGACAGACGGACAGACGGACAGACGGACAGACGGACAGACGGACAGACGGACAGACGGACAGACGGACAGACGGACAGACGGACAGACGGACAGACGGACAGACGGACAGACGGACAGACGGACAGACGGACAGACGGACAGACGGACAGACGGACAGACGGACAGACGGACAGACGGACAGACGGACAGACGGACAGACGGACAGACGGACAGACGGACAGACGGACAGACGGACAGACGGACAGACGGACAGACGGACAGACGGACAGACGGACAGACGGACAGACGGACAGACGGACAGACGGACAGACGGACAGACGGACAGACGGACAGACGGACAGACGGACAGACGGACAGACGGACAGACGGACAGACGGACAGACGGACAGACGGACAGACGGACAGACGGACAGACGGACAGACGGACAGACGGACAGACGGACAGACGGACAGACGGACAGACGGACAGACGGACAGACGGACAGACGGACAGACGGACAGACGGACAGACGGACAGACGGACAGACGGACAGACGGACAGACGGACAGACGGACAGACGGACAGACGGACAGACGGACGGACGGACGGACGGACGGACGGACGGACGGACGGACGGACAGAACAAATGCACGCGACTCAGAGCTGCTCGCGTGTGCCTCTGTCTGTTACTTCGCATATCTCTGTCTCTCACGCGCCCGCATCGTCGTTACGAAGGAACGAGCGCGGTTAGAAGAGTTCGCGCCAAAACACTTTTCATAAGAATAGAAGTATGAAAAGTATTAGAGTTAGGTAAAAAGTATTACAGCTACACAAAGTAATAGCTAGTTAATTTATAGAGTGCATTTTTGTGCCGGAAACATATTTAAATAGTTAACCGTCATTAGAGACCAGTTTTAGTAAAATTGTTGTACGACTAACAATAATTTAGTGTGTTAACAGAGGTGCTGCAGTTTATCCCTTATTTATTTACTATCGGAGATACGTTTCGGAATCTTTTTGGATTCCGAAACGTATCTCCGATAGTCGATTAATCGCCGACATATCGTTTCGCTAATGGGTATTTCGTCGACAAAACTCTTCGATTATGAACGATACGCCGACAGAACGTATCGTTTATTATTATTTGAAATTAATGTACTTATAAATAAATAGGTACCTACATCAGACGCTCTTTTAAGGCATTTAATGTATATTTTAGTAGCGAGGAGATTAAAATAATATACAGGGTTACTTTTGGACACGCCATATTTTTTCACGTCATTCTATAGAAGCAGCACATCAAATTTATGTAATAAAAATCATATTATTTATTATTATTTGAAAACAACAGATACAGAAATCTGTAAATAAAACACAAAATTGAATACGTTTATTTTTATCGAAACCTTATGTATAAATAAATAGACCTACATCAGAAGCTCTTTTAAATACATTCAATTTATATTTTAGTAGCGAAAAGATACAAATAACATATTTATGAATGGAATTTTACAAAAAATCTCAAAAAAATCATAATAAAATGATTATGTAAAACAAAAAAAAATGGATTATCAGATACAAATATGTAATAGTGTACTGATTAAACTTAATTATTACATTAAATGGCAAATGTGTGCCAAGCCACTTAAATAGGTTTTAATATCAATTTCATCTTGTTCAGATAGATGCTGAGTGATCCTTTCCTTGTATCCTCCACTTGATCATCCACGAAATGAAATAATTACAATCTGTGCCGTTAAATATTGCTTAATATCATCCAATCATTGTGTAAAAATGTGATTAACAGTGCAATACGTGACCTCTATCGTCATGAAAGTGTTATAGTAAGAGAAAACTATAGTAAAAAGTGATAAACTTTCTACGCTACAAAACCTTTCCATCAAGGATTACAGTCAATAGTAAACACAAACTACAAACATTTGCAGTAATTTGGATAAACAGTGAATTAATCTTACTAAACAGTGCAAAATTAACAATTATCTAAACAATTAATTCCAAGATAACCTATTACCTACCTACTTACCAAATAGATATTTAACATTTCACCGCCAAAACTTTCGTGGATATTTTGCTCGCTCTTGCAGACAGTAGTGACACGTAGTTGAATAACTCGGAACCACTGACACTCACCCGATTGAAAGCGCGCAGCTGCTGCTTTAGTTAATTTGCTGTTAGTACACAAAAATATCACAAGATGTCGCACGTATGCGAAGGGTGTCGAAACGAAATCCCAGACAGACTATTTTTAACCGACTTCAAAAAAAAGGAGGAGGTTCTCAATTCGTCTGAATGTTGTTTTTTTTTTTTTTTTGTATGTTTGTTACGCGATTACGCCGTCAATTATGGACCGATTTCAAAATTTATTTTTTAGTTTCAAAGGGTATACTCCCGAGGTGGTCCCATTTACACCAAGTCAGATTCTGATGATGGGATCCCTGGGAAATCGAGGGCAACCCTCAATTTTTATAGGCACCCATAATGTTTTGCATATATTTTCTGACTCGATGCTGATTTTTGGGTCTGGTAATCATCATGTCATGTTGCTGACCTAATGATGGAAGCCACAGAACTCCTTAACGGATAGGAGTTAGAAGATAATACTGCAATTTGTCGACAGAACGTATTTCGCAGTGTGTTGAGCAGACGTGGAGCTTATGAGGTACCAGACCGCCAATTTTTATTTACTGGGGGCGTACCCGCACACCCAGTAACGAAAAAAAATTTGAAAGTTCCTTTCTTAAATTGACTTGGTATTTAATGCAAGACCTTATCCTATGGTTACGACACCAAAATAGCCGCCGTTCTGGTTGGAGTGTAGGAAAACCCTTTCCTTAAGACTTACAAATTTTCGTCGAAATATTGACCCAATATAACACCTTATTTTTATCATACCATTCGATGGGGGGTCCATAGAGGACCAATATTAGCTAAGGTTACTTTGCTGTTAAGTCATTTTTGGCGGAGTTGGAAGGTGAAAACTGAAGCTTATTTTAAAGGCGTCTGGGACAACTTGTAATAAATTTCGTCGAAAAATTGATCATTAATAGCACCCTATTTTTATCATATCATTGGGTGGGTGGTCCACAAAAGAACAACATTTGTCTAGGTCACTTTGCTGTAAAGTCATTTTTGGCGGAGTTAGGAGGGGAAAAATAGAGGACTTAACACTTAAAATTGTAAAATAAAATGAGTTTAATAAAAAAACTAAAAACCGACTTCAAAATGAAACTAAAAAGCGAAAAATAATATTGACTAAAATATACCTAATCAGTTTTTTATTAAACTTATTTTATTAATATGCTTAATCTGTAAAAAAAGTTATGATTTGGAATGTGTAAACGTACCACAAAAAATTTTTTTTTAACACTATGGACAGAGAACGTAAACAAAATTGGAAATGCCTATTGTGTATGTGTAAAGTACCTAAAGGCGAAAACACTAACACACCCATTAGAGTAAACCAGGTAATGGACTCAGGAGACCTGAATAACATAACAATGCGGAAAAAAATACAGGTAATTGATAACTGTAGTACATTGTTTGAAGATGATTCAAGTAAATTGGGAAATACTATTTGTTCAGAAAACATATAGTCAACAAATTCCCATTACCAGAGAGACTCAACTCTACTAACTATTGATATGCTCGAGACAATCTTGGACAGTAAATTAAAAACACTAACACAGAATCTTCTATCTGAACTAAAAAAAGAAATTCTCTCTGAGGTCATGAATGAAATGCTGGTGATAAACTTAAAGATGGCAGAAAACACTAACAGCCTCTCCTCAGGACAAAATAAAATTGAACTAGAAATTACGAAAATAAAAAAACAAGCTGAAGACTTGAAAAATGAAAATAATAAACTGAAAAAAGATTTAAGCGAACTGCAAAAACAACAACCTATCTTAAATACGTCGCCAAATGGATTTACCGCACCTTCCTCACCAAAAAATACAATAGATAACTTTAAGAAGATTGTACTATATGGCTTACGAGAGAATCCCTGGGAATCAGACGAAGATTTATGCAGCAGTGTTACGTATCTTTCAAGAAGTATTTAATATAAATATCGATTGCTTCATTGAAGACCTCACCAGAATAGGGCGAAGGGGGCAAAAAAGACCCATAGTGATTGAGTTTCTAAGTAAGAAGATAACTAAGTACCTACTGGATAACAGACGCTTCTTCAGAAATACAGGCCTCGCTATAAATGAGTATCTAGAAGGTAACGCTCTACAACGTAGAAGAGAACTAAGACAAGCACTTCTAGAAGCAAGACAAAAAGGCAAACAAGCTTACTTTAAGAACAATAGCCTTATTGTGGATGGATGTACTTATCAAACATCCTTGGATAGCCAATCACCAATCGAGGAGGTAAAAAAGCACACACAAGAGCAGCCTGAAAATAATCATGAAAATAGCCATAAAAATACAAGTCAATATCCATCAATTAGTGAAACCACAAACCATACATTTCGGAACAGCTTTCAAAATCATGTACCAAAATGTTAGAAGCATAAATAACAAAACACACCTTATAGAATTTATAACCGAAGAAGATAAAAATATAAAAGTAATATTCCTGACTGAAACATGGATTAAGAAACTAAAAGTTGACCTTCTACTCATACCCGGATTTAGATCCGCAGCATCCTTCTGTAGAGAGACTCGAGACGGTGGTGGTGTTTGTATTTTGCTGAGGGATGATTTTAACTACTTAGAGAGGCCGGAGATAGCCGATATATCAACAGAATTCTTTTTTGGAACATGTGGTTTCGAAATTACTAATCTAAATTTATTAATTATTACTTTGTACTGGCCAGAGTGAAACCGAGAAACTAATTTGTTTTTAGCTCATTAGAAAAGCTCTTGCAGGTTGTAACTCAAAAATATAACAAAAAAAATGTCTTGATCGGGGGAGACTTTAATATTGATGTTCTGAGTAGAGATAACCTAACCCATAAGCTATTAGATTTAACAAAAAGATTTAACTTCCACCAGTATGTAAACGAACCCACTAGAATAACTAGTACGAGTGCCACCTGTTTAGATTTGTTGTTTACAAACTATAAAAATAAAAACATGACTATAAAAGCTAAAGAATGGGGACTTACTGACCACAAGGGTGTTTTAGTAGAGCTCCCATCACATAAAAATGTACAAAAGTTTCGTAAAGTAGAAAAGAGATTATATAACGAAAAAAATATGAATAATTTTAAATCAAAAATAGGGAAAATAGACTGGGCTACAATTATAACGAATACAAAAAGCATGACTGAAAACTATGATCCTTTTATGCACATGATAACAATTACCTTAAATAATACAATTCCTAAAACGACAGTAACATTGAAAAACAATAAAAAAAGGCCTGGCTTACTAAAGGCATAAAACTTTCTTGTAAACACAAACGTCTGCTAAAAATACTAAATACAAAAGTTGAAAACAAAATCCTTAGTAACTACTACAAAAAATATGAAAAACTTCTGAAAAAAATTGTCAACAAGTCAAAAAAACTACAATATATACAGAAAGTACAAAATTCAAAATAACATAACAAAGTCTATGTGGCACGTCGTAAAGGAAACTACAAACAAATTACCTAAACAGAGCACACGTAACATAAAATTAGCAGAACAAAATAACCATATAGAGGACCCATATAAAATAGCAAACTTGTTCAACAAATACTTCGCATCTGTAGGTAGTGGAGGGGACAATAACTCGAACGCGCACGCAGCGAATCACCCCCACCACTGCGCTAACGTTGCGGCCACCAGAAACTCGATCTACCTGCGGCCCGTGGATTCGCAGGAGGTGAAGGGCTTTTTTCAGGACTTGAAATATAAAAGAAGCTTTGGGTATGATGAACTACCACCTATCTTAATTTAAAAAATGCGCTGATGAGTTGGTGACACCACTGACTACCTTAATAAATCAATCATTTGCCGAAGCAACTGTCCCGGACCAATTGAAAATAGCAATCATTAGGCCTATACACAAAGAAGGTGACACAGCCGATAAAAATAATTAACGTAAAAGCTCCTATTAACGACCCACTAAAATGTGTACTCTATTAACGATCTAATTTTTAAATTACTCATATAAGACATAATATAGGGTTCCAGAAAAGTCATACCTTAAAAATTAGTTATGTATTTTTGTTGGACAACAAAAATACAGTAAGTGGGGCGCGCCCGAATCGGACGCACGTTTCATAGTGTCGCGTCTCCAGCCACGTAAGTACACCTAAATATTACTTAAGGAAAATAACACACTAAAAATGGATTTGTCTTATTGCTATCACATTACAACTGTAACGTATATATTTGTTTTCTAAACTAACTCTTAATAAAGTACTTTTTATTGGTTTTTGTGTTATAAAATAATTGAAGATAAATAACACTTGAAAAAAATCATCGACCTCAGGTGGGACTCGAACCCACGTCCCATTGCATACCGGGCGAGTGCTTTGACCACTAAGCTACCGAGGACGTCACGTGACAAGATGAAATTCCTCAAGTGTTTTTTCTCGCTGTCAAAGCCAGCGTATTCTGATCAATGTTGTAGCTATATGTATAGCTGAGTAGTATACTACCGTCAACACCCTATAGAAATATTTTTACAAATATTTGACTATTGGTTAAGATCAGAAATGCTTAAACATTGTAAATCACTCGCCCGGTATGCGATGGGACGTGGGTTCGAGTCCCACCTGAGGTCGATGATTTTTTTCAAGTGTTATTTATCTTCAATTAAACCTTGCATAGAATTGCTAAAAACAAAAATTTATAAAATAATGTTTTAATTTAAGGCGGTAATAGAATCCAAATTTCAAAACTTGATTCTAATAACGACCCATGGCGTTGTTAAATTTTTAAGAACTTTTGTATTTTAAAATAATACCTATTATAAACTACCTTATTTGATTTGATTTTTTTCTTGTTCAATTCTTAAAATAATTTTACTTCTTTGAATTTATTAACGACAAAGCTATTTTTTAAAGTTTTTGTGTAAAACTCGATTCAACGTTCGACAAATATCCCTATTTTTTATTGAATTACAGATAAAAATATTTTTGTTACTGATATACACCGTGTTTTTTTAACCGTCTTAAAGCCGAAGCCCACGTTATATAACCATCCTAATAAACCTCTAGGAAGTATTATTTTTCTATTATCAACCATATCATTTTTAAGTAAAAAATAACAAATAATTCAAAATAGTAATGTATCATCCTGTTTATAATGTTTATGGTTTCAACAAGGCATAGTCCTTGACCTTGCCGCCTCCACGCGTGCAGCACCATCCACGTAGACTATCATATCCGTGTACAGGTTGTTTCAAACTAAATTTTGCTTATAATTATTTTAATTTTTGAATAATTCATAATTACCAAGTTTTATTATACAAATGACATGTAGTTATTGGATACTTTAAATGGCCTTCGGCTTTAAGACGGTTAAAACAGCACGGTGTATAATATCTTATTAGTATGTAGGTAATTAAAAAGTAAGCATTTAATTATTTGAAGACTGTTTTCTGAGACTGATTATATTTTTTATTAATTAAAATAACAAAAAATAAGTGCTTTAAGCGTTGCAATAAATAATTATGTTCATATTGTAATAATGTTGATCTCATAACTATTGTTATTATATAATAAATACCTTAAAAACGATTTTTTATTTTATTTAATAGTATAGAAGAAGTGACAACTTCGTAGCGGTCGGTGAAAGAAGTAGAAAAATCGGTAATAGAATCTTGCCGCATTCAATGGGTCGGGAATAGAATCAACCACTCTTTTGGATTAAATAATTATTTAGTAAATATTGTGTTATTGAATATTGAATTTAAGTACTAATTGCAAAGAATACTTCGTTGAGATTAATTATAAATTATAACATCTTTCCTAACATAACAGCTTATAACTATTTTTTATGAGTGAATCCTAAGACAGCTAAAACTGGCGGTAATAGGAGCATTTACGTTACCGTCCTATTGCTCTCCTACCGACTTTCGCAAAACTATTTGAAATGGCTATGACCCGACGACTATACTCTTTCTGTGAAAAGTTCGATCTCTTATATGAAAATCAAAACGGATTTCGGAAAAATAAATCTACGACAACAGCTGTCTACAAATACATATCAGAAATCCTTAATACAATAAACGATAAAAAACATGCGATAGGTATACTGCTAGACATGAGTAAGGCTTACGACCGCGTCTCACATGATATACTATTAAAAAAACTATTCCATATAGGCGTAAGAGGAACAGCACATGATTGGTTCATATCATACCTAAATAACCGTGTCCAATTCGTGGAGATAGAGCACTTTAATCCCGACTCAGGATCGGTGACAAATGTAAGATCGGAAAAAATAGACGTAATCGGATCCATCCCCCAGGGCAGTGTTGTCGGATGTATACTGTTTCTCGTCTACGTAAATGACCTACCAAAGATACTTGACTCTACAGCAGTTATGTTCGCGGATGACTTGTCAGTGACTTTTCCATGCACAAATTCCACTGAACTAAATACTTCCTTAGAAAATACACTATCAAACATAACATCATGGCTAAAAGATCATAATTTACTCTTAAACTTAAATAAAATAATGCAATTCAGACCCTTCCAAAGAAAACCTTTAAATATAGATTTCACTTTTCAAAATCAAAAAAAAGAAACTGTAGAAACTTTCACTTTACTAGGAATAAATATTGATACTAATCTCAACTGGAAAAGCCAAATTATGAACACCTCCATTAAACTGGCAAGTTTCACTTACGCTTTGCTTCAACTAAAGAGTCACAGATTATAACACCGCCAAAATGGCCTACTATGCGTACGCTCATTCTTGGCTTACATATGGAATAGTATTATGGGGAAACAGCACGGAAGTACACTACCTGTTCATAAAACAAAAAAAATGCATCAGAATATTAGAAAATATAGACGGACGGACGAGCTGTAGACCTTACTTTAATAAAATAAAAATTCTAACACTTACATCTATCTATATACTCGAAATATGTAAATTTGTCAAAAAAAATATGCACTTCTTTCCAATCTACTCCAGACCATCAAATTTGAGACAGAGACATAAATTAGCCTTCCCGAACTCAAAATTAAATTGATCAAAACGGACCTCACACAAACGCTGTAAAAATTTATAACAAAATTCCCGCAAATATAAAACAAATTGAAAACTTACACAAATTTAACCAAACATTAAAAGAACACCTTATTCATAAGTGCTACTATAATCTGCAGGAGTTTTTCGAGGAGATCCCAGATTGATTAATACATTGTATACATTGTGTTTTTTTTTTGTTTTTTTAAAACCAAATTTTATAGTCGCTTTTTAAATCATAATTTCCTGGGCTCGTTTGATTACCCTAGTGCTTGACTTGCCGCGGCGCTTACGCGAGACAAAGAACATACCTAGCGCATACGAACAAACGAGTAGCAGCATTATTGTTTTGTGTTTGGAAAAATAGGGAAAAAAAGTTTAAAAATAAAATTATTTTTATTCCATAAATTTTATGTGCTGCTTCTACAGAATGATGTGAAAAAATATGACGGTCTTCGCTACTAAAAAGAGCGTCTAATGTAGGTACCTATTTATTTATAGGTACATTCATTTCTAATAATAATAAACCATACGTTCTGTCGGCGAATCGTTCATAGTCGAAAAGTTTTGTCGACGAAATACCCATTTGCGAAACGATACGTCGGCGATTAATCCGATGGAGAATCGACTATCGGAGGTACGTTTCGGAATTGTTGGTTTGTGTATCGTCCCTGCACATTACGAGGTCGAGGCATTTTGTTAGAGGCCGGGCGGCGTTGTTTGTTTGCGTGTGCGAACTTGAATGAATCTAGGCAATAAAAGCGCCCGCGTTTTGTCGGCGCACTAGTGAAGTGGAGTAGGCTTGTTTGATACTAGTATGTTAATTGTAAATTACATTTTTTTTTCAGTTTTTTTATTTTTTAATTATGTATTATCGATCAATCCCAAAGTGCTTAACGTGATTTTTAGGGTTTAAAAAGATTCAGTTTTTGTATTAACCGATTTTCCTCATATTTGGGGAAAGTACTATGAATCACGAATAGATTCTTATTTTAAAAGGATGCCAATGATTTCACATTCAACCTGTATATCCATGAAATTTTATTTAATTTTGGCGGGGGGTTCAAAAGTAACCGGGATAAAAAGTAGTTAGTCCAGATCTTATTCATTTTATTTGTGAAAAATTTCATCCAAATCCGTTCAGTAGTTTTTGCGTGAAAGCTTTCTATTACAATGTATCGCTCTCTTTGGTCATATTTTGTTTAATAAGTCTCAGGGCTAAAAATACAGTAACTCTGTTTCGCGTGAGAATAAGTCACATTTAACCGTTATTTTATCTCTAGCCGGGCTAATTCAAAACTCAGTTCAGCTCTATCTATGTTAGGTACTTAGGTGAACTACTGGTTACTGCATTACTAAATCAAACATCCAATTGCATCTACACTGGAAGTTATGAATCTGAAGAGCTTCAAAAGCAATGTATGTTATTTGTGTGTTGTTATTCATGGTGAAGAATGATTTAATTACCTGCGCTAAGCTTCGAGAGTTCTGTTGGCTTGGCGCTTAGACCAATGGGTGTGAAGTGGAAGACGTCATCGCATGTAAAATGGCTTTCCGCCAGTCCTGTTTTGTATTATTTTTAAGCCCCGACGCAAAAAGAGAGGTGTGTATAATGTTTAATTAACGTGTCTGTGTGTGTATCTATCTGTGGTATCGTAGCTCTAGGGAGCTACGGATGAACCGATTTTCATTTCGTATTTTTTTGTGTCATAAATAATTTTATCCCAAGAGTTCCTAGCCTTGTTTTATGAAAATCTGTTGAGCCGTTTGAAGATCATCAGCTCTTTTCAAGTTGATGAGGGGATCTGACTAACTCCCTTATGTCCGATCGATTCGAAATTTGGTACCGTGTTACTTCAATGATATTGAAAGTATATGGTACGGTAAACTTGACCTGATCAGCCGTTTGGCTATCATCGGGGTTTTTATAAATATTAATTTTAATTTTAGACCATTGGTACTTAGTATGTGACTTGGGTTAGAATAAATAGTAATTGTTTTTATTTTCAGACTGGCAACACTGTCTTTGCGCGCGCACTCTGCGTCGCGCGGCGATTGCTCGCGGTTCGGTACAGCGCTCGCGAATACGCTCGGCGAACTTGCCCGAACGGCCGCTAATAGGGCGGCGATTAATAACGGTAAATATTTACCAAGTTTGCAATGTTTTTTCCAGCAACCAGCAAAAATTTTTTTATGTCTAGATTGAAATGGATCAAATGGGTTGGCTCTCATGAAATTTTTGCTCCTTTTTTTGTTTTACTACCGTTTTGTATTCATAAATCACTCTTCTTATAAGATCACATATATTTTTTGTTCATAATAATTTTCTTCATAACAGCATAGTAGGATCAGAGATATAGGCGCACGTCATGCATACGTACTGAGAGCGGTTTGTTTGCGAGCGCACCCGTCCGTATGCGTCGTCGCACGCACACATTGACAAAATTTATAGGTGATGATGGTGTGCCAGTCGTGCGTGGCTGCTACGCGCCGCGCCCACTCCACCGCTGCGCTGGCGTTCGTAATAATCTGAACATATTCCTTTAACTTCATAATTTAATGTTAAAAAATCACAAATTTACTACAGACAAAATACCTATGATTCCATACATGATTCTGTCAAACCGCGCTTTAAATACCTAATCCTAAGTATACTGTATACTGTATTTTATAAAATCACTAAACAGATACACGATGACGTAAGTACGTTATTAAGTTATAGATCCCTGCATACCCTACAGCGGAAAATCGTTTTATTTTAAGATTGACTATGCATTTTTCACATTTGATTAAACTTTAAGCGACAGCCCTACGTGTTTAGGCTATTATCTCTCGTTCGAGGCTCGAGAACTACTTCTTTGATTCTACTATGATAACAGTCAGTGATCATATTTTTTAACCGACTTCAAAACAAAAAAGTAGCTTCTCAGTTTTGACCCGTATGTATGTATGTATGTAAGTTTGTCCGCGATTTTCTTGCGTTTGGCTCATCCGATTTTGATGCGGTTTTCAGAAAAGTATTTGTTACATTCTGAAGAAGGTTTTAGTATGCATATCATACTGCTGAGCTGATGATGGAGGCCTCAGAACTCCTTAATAGTAAGGAGTCAATAGATAATACTTCGATTTGTCGACAGGACGTATTTCGTAGTGTATTGGGCAGACGTGGCGCTTGCGAGGTACCAGACAGTAGGCATGGCAATGATTACTATTTTTCATCCATTGTCATATGATGAAATGTCATATGAAATCACAATCACATCAAATTTTTATCGCGGTGTCATAATGTAACACTTTTGCTATTTGCTACATAAAATGAAATATGATTTATTGTAAACAGTTACTGCTTGCTACTTTGCTACTTTTTTATGAAATGTCATAAGTATATAGTTCATGCGCTACGTAATGTGCTATGTGTATTATTTAAGCATATTTTTTTCAAACAAATTGCTATTAAAGTCCTGACCTGAGTCAAATAACTACAAAGTCTACAAACTAAATATACGTTCACTATTTACAACATTTGTTTACAATCCTACACTCGTCACTAACAAAACAAATTTTAATAAACATACATAGCACTCAAATTACGTAACGCACCTATCAGTCATCACCGGGCGACTAGTGAATTGGAAAACATCATAAAATCATAATTTTCGAAATTTCATAATAAAATCGAAATTTCATTGTAAACAAAACAAGCTCGACATGGCCTACTACAAAATCATAAAAAGATAATCTAAACCTTATGGCGCTCAGCCATAAAATTCAACAAACAAGAACTTTCAACCTGCCACTCGTAAGAAAAATCATGACAAACGAATCTAAACTTTACGTTCATAAGTTTAAAGCTCTTAAAATGCTCAGTATCGTTATCGTTCGTCACCTATGATGGTATAAAAAATAGCACAGCATGTTTGTCTTTTTCTAACACGCACCTGTAGCAAATCATTCCTACTCGCTGGCGCGCTCAAGGCCTTCGCTCAAGTGCGCTCGCTAGACCCGCTCTGCTACATGTCATCAACGAATGAAAAGAAATGCGCATGATATTATATGATTTCACAGTCTGTGATTTGTAGCAGTCAATATGATAAAAAATAGCAGGTGTGACAAATGATTTTCAAATCATATGATTGTAAAAATAGAAAAATAGCAGGTGAAACTGCTACTCATGAAATCGTCCATGCCTACCAGACAGTAATTTTATTTACTGGGGGCGTAAACCAGTACACCCAGAAACGAGAAAAAAAATGATCGTTTTTTTAAATTGACTTTGGCATTGATCGCAAGACCATATCCCATGAAGATAAATAACACTTGAAAAAAATCATCGACCTCAGGTGGGATTTTTTTCAAGTGTTATTTATCTTCAATTAAACCTTGCATGGAATTGCTAAAAACAAAAATTTACACCATATCCCATGGTTACCACACTTCTGTTATAACGATATTTTTAAACGACTTCTATAATGATAGATCCTCAATTACGATAAAATATTGTTAAAGTCCTAACACTAAAAATAGTGAAATAAAAAAGTTTTAAAAAACTAAGAACCGACTTTAAAAAATAAACTAAAAAGCGAAAAATTTATTTCTAAACTAAAACATACTTAATCAGTTATTTTTGGAGTCGGTGCGATTAATGAACACATTTTAACTCTCTATGGAGCACCTACTCCAAAAATAACTGATTAGGTACCTATTTTTTTAAGTTTAGAAATTTATTTTTCGCTTTTTAGTTTATTTTTGAAGTCGGCTCTTAGTTTTTAATTTTTTTTAATTAATTATGGCATTACTAAGAAAATATCTGAACTCATAATTATACAGGGTATAAAAAAAGGCTTAACGAAGCCTTAAACCACGAATTCTATACATAAAACAAAGTAGAATGCAAAAAAAATAATTGCTGGGAAATGACTTATTTTGGGTATCAAAAAAAATAACTTATTTCTAACCCGCAGTGTATAGCGCGCACGCCACACACTATGCCTGTGTGTGTAAGCGGTCGGCGGGCGAGCGGGTGGCGCGAGAGCACTGCGCTCGGTTTGAAAGACAGCGTAGTTGTGTGCGTGCGCACGATTCATTGCCGGCTGTGCCCATTAAAGGCCTTTTATGAAAGAAGTACTGAAAATTTTTATAATGTTTCTTTGTAAAAAAAGTTTAGAATTATCAAACTGAAGTCAATTTTATAAAAATCTTTGAAAAAAAATTATAACTTTGACAGTCAATAACTCAGTAGCCCGGCATTTCCCAGGTATATTGTAAAAGAAAAAAATGATCTTAATAATACGTAGATTATGTGGTATCCGGCTTTGTTAAACCTTTTTTGTACACCCGATATTATTGTGTTAAGTTACATTTTTCGTTTAAAAATTATGGCATTGTAAACTGTGTATCTAAATATATAAAAGAAGAAACTGACTGACTGACTGACATATCAACGCACAGCCCAAACCACTGGGTCTAGAGATTCCAAGGTACATAGTTTCCTGATCAGGTCTAGGGGTGCACTAAGAAAAGATTTTTCAAAATACATCCCCTTAAGGGGTGAAATGAGGGTCCGAAATTCGATGAGACTTTTTATTCCTTTAACATATTTGCATGAAATATGGTATGAATTAAGTAAAGCAAAAATAATGAGTTACGAGTTTCAGTGTTTTCTAAATTTCAACACCTATAAGGGTAAAACAGGGGATGAAAGTTTAAATAAACGCACAGGCCGAGGCCCTTAGGGCTAGAAACTTAAAATTCCACACACGTATCCCTCTTATGACGTAGGTATCCACTAAGTAAGGATTTTCCAAAATTCAACCCTCAAGGGGGTGATATAGAGGATAAAAGTTTGTATGAAACTTTTAATTCCTTGGACATATTTGCATGAAATTTTGTATGAATTAAGTACAGCAAAAATGATGGTTATGTATTTCAGCGTTTTCTAAAATTCAACCCCTAAGGGGGTAAAATAGGGAATGAAAATTTTAAATAAACGCATAGGCCTAACCCTTAGCCCAAGCGCGCACTGGCGGCAGGGCCGCGGCGCCGCACTGGTGATAAAATGCATACTAATGTTATATTTCGGTGGCTACTGCGACTTGGCCGCCGCGGCCTGACCGCCAGTGCGGGCTTGGGCGTAGAGCTAGAAACTTTAAATTTTGTACACGTATTCCTTTTATGACGTAAGAATCCACTAAAGAACGATTTTCTAAAATTTAACCCCTAAGAGGGTAAAATAGGAGGTCAACGTTTGTAATTAACGCACAGGCCGACCCTAGGGCTAGAAACTTGCAATTTCACACACGTAGTAAAACATCCACTAAGGAAGGATTTTCCAAAAGTCAACCCCCAAGAGGGTGAAATAGGGGATAAAAGTTTGTATGAAAGTCCGTCAGTTTGATAGTTAGAATCTCCAAATTTATTGTTCTCGGTTATGTATAAAAGTAATTCATATGAATCACAGCGTTTTGATAAAAATAAAATAAAAGGGGGATAAAGTTCTGTATGGTAGGTCCTTCGTTTTTAAAGTTAACATTACAAAATTATTATTTAGGCTTACGGTTAGGAACCCACTCAAAGTATATAGGTGTTGTTGGAATTATAAAACTTAAAAGGCGTAAAAAGCTGTTAAAATTTTGTATATGAACTTGATTATTTTCTAAGTATATATTAAACAACATCTGTCTGTAATGGCCACATCCAGAACCGATGAAAGGTGGAGTAAACGGGTTCTCGAGTGGAGACCACGCCAAGGCAAACGTAGTGTCGGACGCCCTCCAACCCAATGGACCGGCGACCTTAGGAAGATGGCTGGCAGTGGATGGATGAAAAAGCGGAAGATCGTGCTCTTTGGCGCTCTTTGGCGCTCTTTGGGGGAGGCTTACGTCCAGCAGTGGACTGCAATAGGCTGAGATGATGATGAATAATGACTGTTGAAAGATGGTCTGAATGCAGGTCTATAGATGTGCTTGACTTGATGGTTACTTCAATCCGGTAACCACTACCAAAACGCTGTCACCGCTGACCAAAAACTGAATGAATCCATCAAATTATATTTTGATTAACCTTCACGTCATGTCACAATCACCGTAATTTCACTAGTTTCTAAATCAGACACAAATATTCGTGTCTCACACCAATTTATTGTAATAAACTGCAGATGATACAGCGCTTTTGACATCTCGGGCAAACTTGGTCCAACGCCAGTTTTTTAAAGAAACTCGTAATAATCAAGGTAATTTTCGAGTGTATACAATAAAATTAGATGCAGTAGGCCTATCCCAACACTCGATGTACGAGAGAACAGGACACTCCCTCAAACCACGAATTCAGCTGCTCATACATAAAGTAAGATTTTATACTTTACAAAAAACGGCCTGTCGAACGAATCTGTTTGCCGCAAGTTGTACATTGCTCGTATGCATTGTTTCTGAGCTCAGAACGCAAGATATTTATCTGTTGTGTTTCCCCATAATATTATGCCGTACCGTAATGTAGATGCAACGTAGCTGTGATAGGCCATTAATAGAGTTGACTCGTTTGAAATTTTTCTTAAATTGTACAGTGCATACGAAAACTGGCTTAGTTTCTTACAGACATGTTCAATGTGAGTTTTCTATTGTAACATATTATCAATGTGTAGTCCTAAAAAATTAGTCGTTTTTATTTCATTATTTTTTTTATGATTATAATTAATGTTAAGATTGATGTCAGTATTTTTTTTTGTCTAAATTTCATAAGTAAAGTTTTGTCTAAATTTATTTTAAGATTATTATTATTTTTCCAACATTCTTTATTCTTAAGCCTTGGATTACGAGAAGAAAAGAAAGTAGATGTAGCGCCTCTTTAGCCGCCTCAGTTAGTGATATGTATTCTGCCTCGGCTGTAGATAAGGCAACACATTTCTGTTTTTTGGTAGCCCAGCTTATGCACGCTCCTGCATATTTAAAACAATAGTATGTAAGTATGTCCATTTCTTTGGCACGCCCTACAGCCTAAACCGTATAACGGATATAAAAGTATAATATATCAATAGATTCGACTCAATTGTCAGTGTGAAAAGGGGTATGTTATTTCCCGGAATTCCCGCGGGAACAGAACTTACGCGGGAAAAACGGAACTGCCATACTGATAAACCGATTTTGAAACTTTCTTTTATTAACTATGGATGGGTCACATATTTTTAGTGCTAATAGTATTCAAAACTTTATTTTATAAAATTCCTACGGGAACAGACAAGAAAATACACTGAAAAAATAAGAAGGAAAAACCGTTTAATGGATTTCAACATATGATATGTCATTAGATTCGACTCAGTTGTGAGAGTGACATAGGCTATGTTATTACCCGGAATTCCTATTGGTACATGAATTAAACGGGAAAAACCGATTTAAGATACTACTTAGTCGAGTTAAAACCTTTTATTTTCTCAATGAAGAGTTACAAATAAGGCTTTATAGTTCATTGAAAAGTAGTAGTACAACACTACAAACTAAAAAGTCAAAAATAAAATAAATTGATTAAAAAGAACAAAAAACCCGTCTGCGTAAAAAATGAACTTAAAAGATGAAAACAAGATTTAAATAATCAGTTTGCAGTCAGAGGCATCAAATCTATTAACAGCATAATGATGGACTTCGTATGCACTACGTTAGTACCTAATTAAGTAATTTAAATCCGTATAGAAAAAGTCGAATCGAGTAACATAGATTTGATGCCTCAGACTGCAAATTGATTCTTTAAATCTTGTTTTCATCTTTTAAGTTCACTTTTTACGCAGTCGGGTTTTTGATTTTTTATATTATTAATTTTTCATTTGTTTTTCGTACTTTCTACTGAAATTCGATACTGAACCGTGTACTCATTTGTGTTTCTTTATTACGACGAAATGAAACCGAACCATTTTTGAAGAAGCTGATAGCGAAAAAGGTCGTGGTCAAAGGCCGACCGACCGACCGACCGACCGACCGACCGACCGACCGACCGACCGACCGACCGACCGACCGACCGACCGACCGACCGACCGACCGACCGACCGACAGACCGACCGACCGACCGACCACCGACCGACTTACTGACTGACTGACTTACTGACTGACTGACTGACTTACTGACTGACTGACTGACTTAATGACTGACTGACTGACTTACTGACTGACTTACTGACTGACTGACTGACAATAATAATAATAATAATAACCCAGAGTTTGCTCGGAAACTGACGGAGCGCATCGACGAGCTGAAGCAGAAGATCGCTGCGTGGGCGAAGCGTATCAGAAGGTACTCAGAAAGGGTTGAGAGATACGAGCAGAATCGCCTTTTCGGGAGTGACCAGAGAAAGTTCTACAAACGCTTTGAGAGCTCTGAACCTCGCAACACTGGTGCAACACCGAACAAGGCCGAAGTTGTTAGCTTTTGGCGTGGCCTTTGGTCAACACCAGTGGAGCACAGCGAAGGACCCTGGATTGGCGCGATAGAGGAGGCGTGTGCATCAGTTCCTCCGATGAACCCTGTTTTCATCACTGATGAGGACGTAGCCACTGCAGTACGTCGAGCACCGAACTGGAAAAGTCCGGGACTGGATGGCCTGCAGAGTTACTGGCTAAAAGGATTCTCGGTATGCCATGCTACCTTGGCCCGCCAATTTCAGGAGGCGCTAGAGACAGGAGCTCTCCCGAACTTTCTCACTACTGGGGTCACTCACCTAGCTCCTAAAACACAAAACACCGCGGACCCGAGTAAATACCGCCCGATAACGTGTCTGCCTACCATCTATAAGACACTAACATCCGTTCTAAGCGCCAAAATTCGTGATCATATAGACGCGAATCGTCTTATGTCTGACGCTCAGAACGGATGTCGGGCTGGTAGTCGCGGTTCAAAGGAGCTTCTCCTCATAGATGCTGTCGCTGGCCAACTGGTCAAACGCAATCGCCGGAACTTCTCTGCTGCCTGGATTGACTACAAAAAAGCATTTGACTCAGTCCCCCATACATGGCTAAAGAGGGTCCTCGAACTGTATAAAATTGATTATATGGTTCGACACTTCCTCGAGAAATGTATGGAGCAATGGAGTACAATGCTTAGTCTCCAGGGCGAGAGAATGGCGGATGCTGAAGACCGAATAAGCATTAGGAGGGGTATATACCAGGGCGATTGTCTGAGTCCACTTTGGTTCTGCCTTGCCCTGAACCCTCTAAGCAGATTGCTGGAGAATTCGGGGACGGGATTTCAGTTTCGGAGAGGGAGAGATCGGGTGTCGCACCTTTTTTACATGGATGACCTGAAGCTGTTAGCCCCAACAGCTCCGAAGCTGAGGGAGCTACTAAACATTGTTGTTGATTTTAGTGTCTCCATCAGAATGGAGTTCGGGGTTGATAAGTGTGCGGTTATCCATGTGACGAGGGGAAAGATTACTCGGTCGCAGGAGGTTAACCTTGGTGTCGTGCAACTGCAAACACTTTCCGAAACTGATACGTACCGGTATCTGGGTATGTCACAGAGTATAGGTTTGAGGGAATCGGACGTAAAACAGTCTGTTGGTGAAGCCTTCTTCGACCGCCTTACAAAGGTGCTTAATAGTTCTTTGTCGGGGGTCAACAAGGTCAAAGCCTATAACGAATAGAATAGAATAGAATAGAATATATTTTTATTTCAGTCTAGGCATACAGATTGCACTTGTGAAAGTCATATAATTATAGAAATATAACAGTAAACAAAGCAAACAATAATTCAACTAGTAATTACACAATAAAACAATCAAATAAAATATTAGAAGAATTTAACAAGTCGTTAGGTGGAGTCAGATTGACCATATAATGTTTTTGTCATTTAGGAATTCGTCAATGGTATAATAATTCATTTTCAGAAGATTACGTTTAATACAGTCCTTAAATTTATAAAAAGATAAATCTAAAATGTCTTTTGGTATTTTATTATAAAATCGTATACACTGTCCAATAAAAGAATAATTTACCTTGTGTAACCGAAACTTAGGCATAGCCAGTCTATTTTTACGTCGTGTGTTTATTGAGTGGATGTCACTAACTTTTGTATATGAATCTATATTTTTTCGTACATGTAAAATGCATTCATAAATATATTGCGCCGCAACTGTGAGAATGTTAATTGTTTTGAACAATTCTCGTAATGAATCGCGACTCTTTAGTTTATATATAAACCTAATAGCTCTCTTCTGTAAAACAAATATCATCATTATATCAGCCGCCTGTCCCCATAGCAAAATCCCATAGGTCATCACACTATGAAAATAAGCAAAATACACCTGCCTTGCTGTCTCGATATCTGTAAGTTGTCTAATCTTTTTTACAGCAAAAGCGGCTGAACTCAGTTTAGCTGCTAAGTGTTTTATGTGGGCACGCCATTGTAGTTTATTATCCAATGTAATACCTAAGAAGGTTGTTGTTTCCTCAGTTTTCAAAAATTGGTTATTTAATTTAACTGTTATATCACTTTTGCGAACATTGGGCAAGGTAAATTTTAAACATTTAGTTTTTTTTGAATTTAATAGTAAATTGTTCGCCGTAAACCATTTCAGTAAAAGTACCAAGGTACTATTCACATCGTCATAATTTGGTTGTTTTCTATCAATTTTAAAAATCAAAGAAGTGTCATCTGCAAATAAAACAATGTCACATCTATCCTTGACTAGGCTTGGCAAATCATTGATATAGACTGTAAATAAAAATGGCCCTAGAATAGAGCCTTGCGGTACTCCCATTGTTATTAAAGCGCCTTCAGACCTTTCTCCATCAATATCGACTTGCTGCGTTCTTCCAGCAAGATACGACGACAATAGCCCTAAAGCCAAGCTACCCACACCATAATGTTGCAGCTTATAAAGCAGAGTTTTATGATCTACGCAATCAAATTTGATAGATCGCAAAAGATACCCAAAGCGTCTTTTGAATGCTCCCAAGCATCCATTATTGACCTGATCAAAGCAACACCCGCATCAATTGTGGACCGACCTTTAGTGAATCCGAATTGTTGTTTGTGAATAAGACCTCTTTGAATAAAATGGTATTGCAATTGGTGCAGTAGAAGTTTTTCGAATATCTTGCTTAAAGTGGGCAATATAGAAATTGGTCTAAAGTTAGTTGGGTCTAGCCTACTCCCTGATTTAAACAGTGGGATGACCTTGCTTATCTTCATAAGATTTGGAAAAATGCCTGCATTCACACAATTATTGAAAATAACTGCCAAATAAGGGGCAATAGAAGCAATAACTGTTCTAACGGTACTGACTGACATACCCCACAGATCTTCCGTCCGTTTCAATTTAAGACTAGAAAAGGCTTTAATTATTCTTTCAGCGGTTACAGAGCTAAATTCAAACAATTCTAAACATTCCGTTACATTGCTTTTTAAAAAACTTCTAGATTTAGTAGGACAAGATGCTAATGATTCCGTTACGTGTTTTGATACATTGGAAAAAAAGGTCTCGAAAGTGTCTGCAACTTCTTTTTTTTCAGTTATTATACGCTTATCTGTTGGGGATTGCAGCGAAAAAGAATTGATTCTTTGTTTTACTTTGCCCGTTTCGGAATTTATTATGTTCCATACCGCTTTGACTTTATTAGATGAGTTGGCAATTTTTCTATTCAAATATAAAGCTTTTGCAGCTTTACAGACCCTTTTAAAAATTTTTGAGTAGTTTTTTACATACTGGATAAAATAATCATTTTTGTTATATTCCTTTTCCCCATATAGTTTGAATAGTCTTAATCTACTTTTATAGATTCCTGGAGTAGCCCACTCACAGAAAACTAACTTATTTTTGTTAGTTACTTTAACAATGTCAAAATTCATTGTAAATTCTCCTTGAAGTAAGTCAAATAAATAGGAATAGAGTTTATTAGGATCTTCATCATATGGCAACAGGGTCAGCTTTTTGTCAATACAGGTTTTAAAATTTGTTAATCGATTATGTGTTATGGGTCTGTACGAAAACGATGTGCTGCTGTCTTTAGTTAAATGACATCCAAAAGATATTTGCTGTCCACGGTGATCTGATGTGAAATAATTAATAGTTGACTTATTTATAATCTCACAATCACAAAATATATTATCAAGGCAAGTCGCCGTAGTCGGTGATATTCTAGTAGGCTCTAAAAATAATCGTACAAGGTTAAAAGATGTAAACAAATTAAGTATCATCGCAGTATGTGCGGAGTTTATCAAAAAATCTATATTGAAATCACCACAAATAATTAGTGCTTTATTGTTGCGGCTTAATTTATTCAAGACATCTTCCATTACGTCTTCGAAATCACAATATTTGGCGGAAGGAGGTTTATATACGCAAACAATTATATGTTCATCTAACTCCACACAAGATAACTCTGCAACTCTTTCAACAGAACAGTTTACTATGTCCTTACGTTCCTTCACATGATGACATTTTTTTGTTATAATAAACGAACCGCCTCGAACAGCACGGATACCAGCAGACCTTCTACAGAAGGCGCTTGAAACAGAATGATTCTTAAAACTAAATAGGAATTGATCATCTTCAATCCAATGTTCAGTAATACAAAGTATATCAATGTCATTAAGTGTTAAAAATAAATCAATGTCTAACTCTTTGCTGGAGAAACCCTGCATATTTTGATGAATTAATGTCAAACTACATTGTTTCTCCGTTGTCATATCATTTAGTTTAAACATGCTAAAGGCACACAGTCGTTCTTACTATTTACTGTAAATTTAGATGTATTTGAATTAACATAACAAGAATTAAGATTGTTTATATAATCAGCCATTAATTTTGCCATCACGCGTTTAACTACCTTTGGAAAATTCAAAGTGCGTTGGGTCATCTTAGGTCTAGGTACAATTTTATTACAGTCAAAAAATATAATGTCATTATGATATGATAAAGTATACATAAACATGTTTTTATTAAATATAATATTATTGTAGTCATTGGTATCATTATCTATATAAGGAAATGAGCACAAGATGATTTTACACTCTGATTCTTTTTTAATACGTTGAAATGTCTCAAAAGCATGTGCTATTTGTTGTTTCGATACTTTTCTACTGTCCCCGATATGAATAACAATATTTGTATTCTTATCAAATTTTGTAAGACTAATATTATTAATAATTTGAGTAAAAGACGCTCCTGGAGTACATATATTTAGAATCTGGTGATCTATGTAATAACATAACATTTGTCCAATATTTTTACCCACACTGTCAGTAAACAATAAAGTGTTCTTATTTGAGAGGTCCACAACAGCATGTCGATTTTCTTGACGTATTTTATCTACAGTTTGATTATATACCGAATCTGTAAAAATTGATTCATCCTCGATATTTAATTTATCTGTCAGTGACTCAAACCGTTGCATATTGTAGTTTCCAAGCATAAGCAGCTCATTGGCTGCAGCGATGTGTTCTTTGATTTCGTTTTGAGCCGAGTCATATTTACTGGTAACTGCTTCTAGACTAGTCTGTAGATCTAATACTTGATTTGTCAGATCTACTATTTCTCTTCGTAATGGCAACGCCTTGTTAAACTTTTTGAGCCTGGTTAAATAAGTTCTGATTTTCTTTATATGTTTATTGATTTTGACATATTTTTTTATTTTATTACAGCCTTTTATCAATTTAAAATTTGTAACCAAAGAATCAGTGCTTTCTTTAGTTAGGTCGATGACCACATCTCCTGTATTTCTCAGTGGGACTAGCTCTTCATATAATGTAATCGTATTTTTAAGTATTTCTTTCCTTTTATTTTCCTCTAATTTATTCTGCACAGCTTCTAATTTTTGCTCAGCAATTGCAAGTTGCTGTTTAAGCTCCATATTTTCACGTAGTTTTAGTTCATATTCATTGCGGCACGAGTCGAAAGAGTTTAAAAGATCCCTCAGCTCCTCGCATTGGATTTGTAAGCTTTTTAACTCTACATCTTTGTCAGATAATGTCTTCTTAAGTAATGTATTTTTTTCGTTTATTTCTTGTACTTCTATTTCTCCCTCGTCTCTTTCTTGTAGAAGAGAGTTACTTAATTCTTTATATTTCTTGAGTTCTTCCAATGTATTATTAAGCTTGGTTAACAGTTCATAATTCTTTCTTGTCATCATTTTCAAATCCTTTCTTCACTTTTAGGGCATAAAATAAATATAAAAAATGTTTGTTTCAAAGTTCATATGAAAAAAAAAAAAAAAAAGAAAAAAAAAATTAAAAGAAATTTAAAAAAAAAGAAGAAATGGAAAAAAAAAGTATAAGAACATTTTATTGCTCATAGGTGGTCCTGAACTCGGTAACGTTGAATTTAGTGTCGAAGTCCGATGCAATTACCACTACACCAGCTAGTCTTAAATATTGACGGCGAAACAAGAGTAGCCTTGGTGAATATGGTAACAGTGCTATGGTTCGAGTCTCACTCAGTTGTCACACTGTATAATCCAGTTTTGGGGGTGGGTGAACACTCGTAACGGCTCACTACTTTAACGACACATATTATTAAACAGTTTACAACAGCACTTGTTTTTATGTTAACAATAGTCAAACGATTTGATATTTAATAAATGTAGTAGTTTTAAGTTTCTATTAACGTTTTGTTTGTCCGTATGTGTCACTATACTATTTTGTTTGCGCACTAAATGGTTTACTTTGCACTGTTTATTTTATCACATCGCGGCTTTGTATAGTCACACAAACGCTCACACTTCGGTATCGAACTGTTTAGGTGTTATTAAGTTCCGTATAATTGTAAAATAGTCACTTTTAATATTTTTTAAATGTAAATAAACACAGAGACAATGTTAAGCGTGGCAGTGGCGCCACATATCCTAACGGATGGGTTATGCCTATTCTCTTATACACCTTTGGCATTCTCAGATGGACTCAGACCGAACTAAACGCTCTGGATCGGAAAGTCCGCACAACTATGACACTACATAGAATGCATCACCCCAGATCGTCGGTCATGAGGCTGTATATCCCGAGGAAATGTGGTGGTCGAGGCCTGTTAAGTGCTAAAACCATGCACGACCGCGAGGTATCTAGCCTCAGAGCGTATTTCCTAGCAAAGACCGACACAACGATGCATTGTGATGTCATAGAATGTGATAAAGGACTCACCCCTCTTGATCTGGCCAACGAGTCATGGCAGCCGCCGGCGATACTAAGTGTCTCTGATCGCGAGACCGTATGGAAAGGGAAAGAGCTGCACGGACGGTTTTTCAAGGCTTTACACGAGCCCCACGTGGACCGAAAAGCTTCCGTGCATTGGCTGCGCTTTGGAGACCTCTTTGGGGAAACCGAGGGGTTTGCTTGTGCGATACAAGACCAGGTTATCAGGACGAACAATTACCGAAAGTACATCATAAAGGATGGCACAGTGGACATTTGTCGGGCCTGTCGCCATCCTGGAGAATCACTCCGTCATGTGGTTTCGGGTTGTTCGGCTCTTGCTAACACTGAGTATCTGCACAGGCATAACCAAGCAGCCAAAATTCTCCACCAAGAGCTCGCCCTTAAGTACGGTCTCGTGAGCCAGAGACTACCCTATTATAAGTACTCGCCGGAGCCAGTACTCGCAAGTGACAGTATCCGGCTCTACTGGGACCGGCCCATCATCACTGACAGGACTATTCTTGCGAATAAGCCTGATATAGTGCTGATGGACCGGGCGCAATCGAAGGTGTTTTTAGTGGACGTCACTATCCCTCATGACGAGAACCTTGTGAAGGCCGAGACCGAAAAGCAACGCAAGTACTTGGACCTAGTACACGAGGTTACCGAAATGTGGGAAGTGGCGTCCACTGAAATCATACCAATTGTTATATCGGCAAACGGGTTAATCCCAGCCACATTAGGTTCACACCTGAAAAGGCTGGGATTCATCGGCGGCTCGCTTCCAGCAAAGATGCAGAAAGCGGTGGTGCTTGATACCGCACGCATCGTCCGCCGATTTCTCTCTCTTTTGCCCTGAACCCGGCCAAATGTGCATCTGCCGGTCATTGCCGCCCAAGAGGCGAGAGGTTTTCGGCCTATGGAGTAATAATAATAATAAATAATAAATCATTTATTTGCCAGAATATGAATGAATGAATGAATAATTTATTTGCTAAAAACATGGTGGGATATTGGTGTTAACATTAATATGATAGTACTCATGTTTCACCTTTTTATATGGCATGCAAATATTGATGTAACAATACTATAAATGTCAAAACTCTTATTACATAATATATCAAACTTAATGTCATTAATATAATTTATTTAATAATGTTTATTGAATCAAAAATCAATTATTTATTAAAAATGTCACTAATTTTATAAAAATTCATAGTACTAAGCCATTCTACAAGTTTTCTTCTAAAACATACATTTGGTAAAAGTTTGATGTCATTTGGGATAGCATTGTATATTTTAACACACATGGCATCACATTGTCTCTGGTAATGTTGCAATTTTGGTAAACAATTACATACTAATTTATTTGGGTTCCTTAAGTTGATACTATTACCGTCACTACGCTTTTTAAACAATCTAATATTATTTTTGACAAACATAGCTACCTCCAGAATGTACATACATGGTAACGGCAAAATTTTTAATCTTCTAAAAACAGGTTCACAAGACTCACGAGGGGACATACCACAAATTGCCCTAATGCATCTTTTTTGTGCTCTGAATAGTAAATTCAAGTCAACGGAATTTCCCCAAACCAAAAGTCCATACTTCAGAATTGAGCCTATGTAACCATGATATGCCGCCAGAGAAGTCTGCAAGGTAGATGTGTGACGCAATCTTTTTAAAACAAATACGTAACGATTTATTTTGTCCTGTACAATTTTAATTTGGAGTTTCCAACTACAGCTTTTATCTATAGTTATCCCCAAAAATGTTGTGTTGTCTACTTCTTGTATGTTTGTTCCATTAAAGTTAATGTTCAATGTTAGTTTAGTTTGTCGATTCGTGCCAAATTGAATTAAGTTAGTTTTGTTTAAATTTACTGATAAATTATTATTATTAAGCCATGTTATTATTTTGTCAACTGTAGTATTTATGTCCAATTCATAATCTTTAATATTATTTCTAAACGGAATTACTACCGAAACATCATCTGCAAATAATATGCATTTGTGGTTAGTTACTTCAGGAAGGTCGTTGATGTAAAGTAAAAAGAGTAATGGACCAAGTACACTTCCCTGTGGAACACCACAAGTATTTGTCACAAACTCTGATCTGCTATTTAAAATATTTAAATTATCATCAGTGCTTGTGATTTCAACAGCCTGTCTTCTATTTCGCAAATAAGACTCTAACCAATTATATGCCAATCCCCTCACACCCATGTTTTCCAGTTTAAGAAGCAGCAAATCATGAGATACAAAGTCGAAAGCACGAGTCATGTCAAAAAACACTGTTGTTACTGGAAGTTTAGCATTTACATTTTTATTTACTTTACGCATCAAATGGAACATGGCAAGTGTTGTAGACTTATTTGTTTGAAATCCAAATTGCTCATTTTTAAGTATATCAAATTTCGCAATATAACTAAGCAGTCGAGTCTTCATGGCCTTTTCAAAGATTTTTGACAAAACCGGTACTAATGTTATAGGACGGTAATTCTCAAACATTGATTTGTCACCTTTTTTGTATAGAGGCTTTACAATAGATCGTTTTAACAACTCGGGAAAGCATCCTGTCTCAAAAGATAAGTTAATTAAAAATGTCAGTGGTTTAATTAGCTCCTCGGTACAATGTTTAATGACCTGTGTACAAATCCCATCATAACCAGTGGCATTTGTATTGTTTAGTGATTTGAGTATAGTTTTTACTTCACTTGAGACGCATGGCTCCAAGTACAAGCTATTTATTAGATGAGTTTTATAGGTATTTTTTAATGTTTTTCTTTTATTTGTCAATTTGATTAAATAATCATTAAATTCATTTGCTATAACAAGTGGATTGGTTATTATTTTATTTCTTATCATCATTTTGTCAATTAATCTGTCATTGGTCAAAGTTTTTGTCTCATTTTTTATAATTTTCCATGTCATCTTGCATTTGTTTTTAGATTTAGTTATTAGCTTCTGGTTATATTTTTTTTGAGATATACTAAAGCATTTACGAAGTAATTTTGAATAGATTCTATATTTTTTCTTTTTGTCTATTGATTTTGATTTGTAGTATTCGTATCTTAATTTTCTTTTTGTCTGACAGCTTTTTACCAGACCTTTAGTTATCCAGCTTGGTTTTTTATACTTACTTGATATTTTTACCTTTTTCATAGGAAAGCATAAATCATACATGATTGTCAGAATATTATAAAACGAAAGCATCGCCTTGTTAACATCACTCTCATTTAGAATCTCGGAGAAAGATAAACAATTTAGATAGTCACGAAATTTATTTAAATTGTCAAAGCTATAGTCTCTTATCCTGATAAAATAATGAATCGGTATTTCATTGGTGCTTTGTATTGGAATATGTAGCATTTGTGATGTATTATGGTCAGATATATATAAATGATGTAATTCAGCAAAAGCTTCGTCTATATTACTAATTATGTGGTCAATGCAAGATTTTAGTCTAGTTGGTTCAGTTATGTGTAATGTCAGATTATAATTTTTTACTATATCCATAAGATATTTAGTACTCTTTGATAATTTGAGGGTGTTTATATTTATATCTCCTACTAATATTATCCGTACTTTAGGGTTTTTAAGATATTTGTGTAAAATTTCATCTAGGTACCCCAGGAATGTATCGACATTTGAATCTGGGGTTCTATAAAGGCAAATAATGATAATATTGTGTCTAGGTAGTTTAATACCGCAACATTCGAATGTCATATCCTGTGCAAATTGTTTAATGTCCGTTCAATTCATGGAATTTTGAATAATTTCCTTGTTGTCCTTTGATACGTTTAACGATTTCCGTTTCTTCTTCGCCGAACTGCTGGTACTTTTACATTGTGGTGTTGTACATATTCGTTTCAAGTTTTCTATGGCTAATTTATATTCAACAATTTGTCTCTTAAGAGCCGAGTTTTCAAGCAATAATTCTTCTATCTGACTATCAGCACTAGCTATTTTATTTTGTAACATGGAGTTTTTGTCTTCCATTACCTTCAATTCCTCTTTCAAGTTAGCTCTTAATTCCGGGCAACTTCTATTGAGCCTTTCTGGCTGCGAAATAAAAGTGTCTTCGTCTTCGCCATCAGATTCAACTCGTTCTGACAGCGAATCAAAAGTGTTTTCAACTGGTACATTAAATACGTGTTTTTCTACACTTTTTTCTGGAGTTGAATTAATTACTGTTGAGGATGATAAGCTATAGTTTTTAGAAGGGGTTTGTATCAATTTTTCATTTTGTGGTTTGAGCTTAGGGTTGTTAGATTGTTTTGCCATCTTCTTAATACAAGTCTTACACTTCCATTGTTTTTTTCTTTCAGCTGACATTAATAAATATAATTTCTCGGACATCCCTGCACAGTCAAATTCGTACCTTTTTTGGCATACATTACACAAAATTGTGCCTCGTTGGTTTACCCTAACTTTACATTTGTTGCAGATTATTGTTGATTCCTTTTGAGTTCTTCTAGTTCTCTGTGTCACATTTGTTGCCATTTTAGTAATAATAAAATTATAAAATTAAAAATAATAATAATAATAAAAAACAAAAGAATTAAAAAATAATAATTTAAAAAAAAAAATTGTTTCACTGTGGTTTGAACCGTGAACCTCTACGCATATATAACGCGTTCTAACTTATTGCGCCAAACACAACTTGATCAGATGGGCGAAATTTTGTATACGGTTCAGTTGTTAAAGAGTGTTTGCTGATAGTTCATTGAACTTTGTATTGTTAGGATGAGTCACACACTGGTGTCCGCTGTTGCACTTGTTAACCGTCACATTCACTTCGTAAAAACAAATATATTTTAAAATGTTTTTGACGATTGCACTTCATTGCATTGTTTGATAGCTAGTTTTTAATCACAGTTCGATGGTAAATACGTTTTCCATCATGTTTATATACACTTCAGGTGGCAAATACGGAGAAAGATGTCATTTAACAAATATTTATAACGGAGCATTGCCAAAACACAACCGCTCGGCGCGGGGCGCGCGGTACCCTTCTGGTACAAAGGTAGGTAATATCAATAGATTCCAGCATATTCTATCGCAATGCGACGTGCAAATATTATGTCAACGTATTAATTACAAAAGTTCTGTCGATTATTATGCGAATTTAAATGTCAAAATTACAGTTTTAAAATTAGTACAATATTCTTTATGGCAACAACATTTCAAACATGCAATTAGATTAAAATTATGTCAAAATATTATATAAATGTCAAATTTTATCATTCAAGAACTCATTAATTGTATAGTACATTCTTTCCTTTAAAAAGTTGAATAGTTTATTTTTGAATTTCGTAAATGTTAGTAATTTTAATTCATCTGGAAATTTATTAAATATTTTTATAGCCATACAATAAACGTTTCTAGAGTACAATACCAACTTTTGGGGAGGAATTGTTAAATTTTCGCCTTTTCTGCCTCTGTACCCACTAAACTCTTTATTCTTTTTAAATAAATGAGTATATTTTTTTACAAAAATCCCTACTTCAAAAATATACAAGCAGGGAAGTGGTAAAATGTTTAAAGCCTTAAACAAAGGCTTGCAGCTATCCAAATAATAAGCCCCACAAATCGATCGAATACATTTTTTCTGAACCCTAAAAGCTCTAAGCATGTCAACCGAGTTACCTCACAGTATGAGACCATATCGTAAAGCAGACGAAACATATCCATGATATGCCATAACCGCTGCTTCTTTAGACGCTACTTGCCTAACTCTGTTTAGTGCATATACGAATCTGTCAATTTTATTTATTAAAGAGTCGATATGGTCTTTCCAGTTACACAGTTCGTCTATGGTTATACCTAAGAATTTCGTCGCATTAATATGTTCGACTTTCAAATTGTCATAATTTATGTCAAGTTTTTCGTCATTAATGAATTTTGCTTTAAATTTAATATATTTTGTTTTGTCAACATTTAGATTTAAATTATTAAGTCTTAGCCATGTTACTATTTTACTAAGATTTATATTGGCAATGTTGGCTAGCTCTTCTTTTTTTTTGCATTTGACAACAAGAGTGGTTCGCAAAAAGTATACACTTTTGATTTGTAACATTCGGTAGGTCATTTATATATAGCAAAAACAACAAAGGACCCAATACACTGCCCTGGGGGACACCGCAACGGTTAAAGCGGTAGGAAGAAGAATATATATTTTTTACATTACCAGATAGCCGGGCGATTTCTATACATTGTTGACGTTCCGACAAATAGCTTTCCATCCAGGACAAAGCAGTTCCTCTTATCCCATACCTTTCCAATTTTTTAAGAAGCAATTTGTGAGAAACGAAGTCAAATGCTTTAAAGGCTCATGTCTAAAAATATTGCCAGTGAATGGATTTCGTTATTAAGATTTTGTGTTACTTCTTTAATGAGGTGAAAACAAACAAGAGTCGTTGAGCTGTTTTTTCGAAATCCATACTGTTCATCTTTCAGCAACTTTTCCATTGAGATGAATGATGATATTTTATTGTACATAACCTTTTCAAATATTTTTGACAATATGGGTATTCAAGTAATGGGTCGATATTTTTTTAATTCGTTATGGGAACCATTTTTATACAAGGGTTTCACAACGGATCGTTTTAGTTCCTTTGGAAATAAACCCTGTTCGATTGACAGATTTACGAGGTGAGCTATGGGGGAAGAAATAAAGATAGCACATTTTTTTATAATATTTGTGTTGATACCGTCATAGCCTGTAGAGTTAGTATTTTTAAGTTCCTTAATTATTTTAAATATGTCATTTTCATTAATAGGTGATAAATATATATATACTTTTATGGTGAAATGGTATATCATGTAATGCATCGTTAAGTTGAGTTTCCTTGTCATTTGGAGTTTTATTAGTCAAGTTTATAAAATAATTATTAAATTCGTCACTTATTTCTTGGGGATTATCAAAATATTTAGTTTTTAGTTTTAATTTTTGGATGTCATTTTTAAAGTCTACGTTTTGCGTGTATTTTGTTAGTATATCCCAAGAAGTTTTGCACACATTTTTTGATTTTGCAATATATTGTGTATTTGTATTTTTTTGCGCTTGTTGTATACATTTTTTTAGTATGCTTGTGTAGTATTGGTAGTGTTTTTTAGTTAAATTTTTGTTAATTGCAGATAATCGATATTTAAGGTATAGCTGTCTTTTACGAATGCAGCAACGTTTGATACCTTTAGTAAGCCAAATATTTTTGAGTGGTTTTTTAACGATTTTTACTTTGATCTGTGGAAAACACAGATTAGGGTGGGATTATTTATATGATTTATAAAATTGTAATTGCTTAGTAGACTTTTAAGACCTTTACATTTGCATGCTATTATTAATGGCTAAATGGGCCGAACATTAAACTTATTGTAAGACTGAAGGTCTACCCTATTTAAACGCAAATAAACTATTTCTATTCTATTCTATTCTATTCTATTTTAGTGTGTTTATTATTGTGCATCATGTCTATATTCCAGTCCCCGCATGATATAATTTTTTATTATGTTTTTTTGATAAAACATTCAGTAGAGACTGAAATTGTTGCAGCTTTGAATTTGGAGTTCTGTAAATGCATACAATTATGAGGCTGTATTGTATAACTTCCACTGCACAACACTCAAATGTAAAAGGCATAGCCTGAGAGATTTCTATTTTTCTGAAGTCTAAATCATTTTTTATTAGAATACAGGTGCCACCTCTACGTTCGTCCCTACAGAAGGAAGCGACTAATTTAAAGTTGTAAATGTGTAGATTTTTTTCAGAGCCTTTCTTTATAAAAGTATCAGAAAAACAAATAAAATCAACACTGCCCAGCTCTTTATTTAGCTCATTTAGTGTTACCTCGAATAAATTCTGCTTGCTTAAGATGCTAGCAATATTCTGGTGGAATAATGTCAGTCGAGTCTTCGGAACGAAAAAACTGTAAATCAGTTCGATTACTTGACTTACGTGTTAGTTTAGGAAAATAATATGGTATTAATGTTTGCTTCGCATGTTTGTTATTTTTATATATTTTTCCATTTTGTATCTCAGATAATTTATTTGTGTGTGTAGGGCCTATATTTTGATATAATAAAGATTTTACTTTTTGCGGCGCGAGATACTCATTTTTATAGTGTAAATAATCGATTTCAATATTAATTTTAAAGCATAATTCTTGTAAATACATCTTACTATCTTTTATCTGTATAAATTTACAATTGTCATAATTTGTGTTTAGGTATGGATTATCAAGAACATTTACAACGAATACATTGAAATCTCTTAGTTTATACAGGGCTGTTCCTAATTCTGATAATAAACCATAAGGATTTTTGTCATTAGATCCAGTAGCCAACACCACTATGTCGCCTTTCCGGAGAGTTGCTTTTATATTCTCGCAGGAGTTTAAAACTTGGGTGCATGTCGCTCCTGTCTTCATCGTAGTAGTAATTGTGTAAGGATCGTTTAAAACACAATTTCGGCTATTATGTATTTTTTTCGATAATCCTTTAATTTGATCGTCGCCAAGGATGAAAATCTGGGACTGTGTTTTAATGTCCTTGGTGTTATCAGTGCAATTTGTTGATATGTCGTTATTTATATTGCTCGATGAAATCGTTTCTTCGACTGTATTGTTGTTATATGGTTTATTTTGTGTAGTGTTATTGAATATAACAGACTTATTCATGTGTAAAGGGGATGTTCTCGCTACATTAGTGCTTATATGCATAATTTTTTGTCGTACTGAAGTTGTTTTTGTGTTTTTATGTCCGAAGTCACTACTGATTGCTTTTAATAATTTAATTTGTTGTTCTTGATTTTTTAATCTTTTTTTCTTTTCCATATTTTCTAAACTGAGATTGTTTATTTCTTGGTCTGCTCTCTCCAATGAATATTTTAATGTAGCAATTTCTCTTATGTATTCTTCAGAATTTGATGTATCGATAATTAGAGATTCACTTTGTATGCTTAACATAGTCGTGTCTAATATCGTCGAATTGTAACTAATCACCTTCGTCTGACTCTAAAAATATATGGAATTTATAATTAATTGAGATCGAAACGGACTTCGTTAATAACGCTTGGCTGTGATAATTTAAATTGGCTGTGTGATCGTCTAGTTTAGATGGTAGGACCGTACGTTGTGTTAATAGTAGTAAACCAAATTCTTTTAGAGGTACGTGGATGTTATAATTAAGTTTTCTCGAGAGTTTCATGGGTTTGTGCGCATTCAAGGAAGAGGAAAAAGAACGCCCTGAGGGGCGCCTGGTGAGCCCCAACACCAAACGCTCACCAGGAGTGGTGGCCATGTGATAAAAAATCATCCCAAACAAGCAATCTGCCAACCCCAGAAATAGGACTTAAATCTGAAACAAAACGCATTTAGCGTAATTATGCGCAACTAAGGGAACAACTGAGTTTAAAGAATCTAATATGAAATACTAAAATTTACCTATTTGACTGCACGATAAGTCAACCAAAGGTTCGGGGTCCTTAAATTACCTAAATAAGTAATCTGAATACTTTAGTCCAATATAATTCCAAGATGATCCAACAGTATCGATGACAACTCGTATAAGACCGGGTCCTGAAATCTGCATTATGTCCTATGTGAAGTCATCGATACTCCCACATCAACCAGCATTATTTAGATTAAAGATTCTGATTATTTTCCGACTAGTAAAATATTTATACTAAACCCCTCTATATGAAATATAGATTGACCTAACAATATCCATGACACCAAGTAATGTCAGATGGATATTCCCACATCAATCAAAATCGTTTAGATTTGAAATAAATGTTGCAATTAATTCAATACAATACCAAGATGATCCAACAGTATCTATGACAACTCGTATAAGACCGGGTCCTGAAATCTGCATTATGTCCTATGTGAAGTCATAGATACTCCCACATCAACCAGCATTATTTTGAATTTGAAATAAATGTTGTAAAATTGACCCTTGGTAGCCTATCCTTGGCAGTCGGACGTGAGCAGTGAATTACTTATGATTTAATGTTGTAATTAGTTCAATATAATACCAAGATGATCAGACAGTATCTATGACAACTCGTATAAGACCGGGTCCTGAAATCTGCATTATGTCCTATGTGAAGTCATAGATAATCCCACATCAACCAGTATTATTTTGAATTAAAAATTATGGCCCTTGAATTACAAGATTTACAAAATATTTTAATTTGAAAATAATCTCAAAACTTCTATTAAATTCTTCTCTTAGTTTTATGGATATAGTATTTTATATAAGGATCCCTAAAAATAGCCCATTTCCTAACTACCTAATTACTACAACGGTTAACCTAAACAAATGAAGCTATTTTTAGAAGGTAGGATGGAACAGGTAGTAGGAAGGATAGGTTATTAAGGAAAAAGGGGTACCTACTCCTACCTAACGGTACCTCTGCCTGAACTACATATTTACTAACCTAGAACCCTACAAAGAAACATATAATCCTAACTGTACCCTACCTACTTCCCACCTACAATAAAAAATAATTAAGTTTGTTTGTTTTTGATGTCAGATGTCTCAACGTCAGAACGTATACCTGCCTACCTAATTGTAGTTATCTACAATAAAATTATGATATCTATGAGAACTCAATATTTCTCCAAACGTTATTTAAAATAGATCAAGTAAGTCAATTTGGTAAACGTAAAGGTTTATAGGTCAAATATGCGTAGTCTTAAACGTAAAATAATGATAAGTAAAATGTAAAATGAAGATTTCAAAGTTGTTTTGTTGTAAATTGGCTCAATAATCGAGCAAACATTTAAAAGATAAACGACAGTCTTATTTGTTAAATAAAAAATGTGGTTGTTTTTATGTAAAACAAGATCAAATGACCTTTGATTTACCACAGAAATATGTCAAAGTTTAATGGCTCTAATGAGCGCTAAATCGTCAATTAATAAACGTTTTGATACGTAAATCATATTCAAAATCCATTATATATTTTCAAAGGTTTATAACACGAAAAATAAACTTTAAACACTCAAAATAAAACACAACAAAAAAAAAGTCAAATAAAATAACATGCATCACGTCATCATGAAATAGAAAATGGGTTCAAACTAATAGTAAAAATCATTACACACAAAATGTTACCCAATAATCGAAATTAGGTAAATTAATAGCAAACAACATGTCAATCTTTAAAATCAAAATAACTAAGCTACAAAATAAACAATATTTAAATTTATTTGGCATTAAATCTGTGAAATAAGTAGTTATGATTTAAATCAATTATTTACGTTATATTTATTATTATTTAAATCATATCAAATTAAATCCCATTTCGCTTTCTATGAGGACATGAAAAAAAGTTGCTAAATTCCTTTTGATAAGAAATTACGAAAAACAAGAGAATTATGTAAAATATTATAATGACGTTTTAAATAATTCAATATTAAATACTTTATCATCAGCATCAACATCATCATCGTCATCAAAATTTAAAAGATACTTTGTCTTTAAATATTTTAATTAAAATACTTTCAAAAGGAATTTGTAATAATCAAAACACTTACCCCTCTGCATCTTTTCTTGGGACACACGCGAACACCATTCGGACCGTCTACGTCAGACCGCCCAAATCTGACTGTCCCTTAAACCTAACCTGCTAAACTATTTAAACATCACATTTCTTCCCTGCGTCCCACGCCCCATATCTTAAGAGCTGACGTTCGAAATCTTTCAATTTGCAGGGGTACTCAACCTTCTATGATCCACGAGCCCCATTTAAACATAGCACGACAAATATTCTAACACATACTCTATCTTTCCTAAAGTCCTATTATTTTACTATATTGGACTAATACAAATATGACTGTCTGGAAATATACATTTACTTCCTTTTTGTTTATTATATTATTGCATATCAGTATGTTTACTCCATCAGTACCTTGTGCATTTGTTTTAATAGATTTGATAATGCTACCTACAGTTTCTGTTACCGAAGAAACTGTAGGTAGCATTATCAAATCTATTAAAACAAATGCACAAGGTACTGATGGAGTTACACTAGATATGATATTGCTGACATTGCCATACACATTGAACATAATTACTGCCATAGTAAACAAATCTATAGAAACCGGTATTTTTCCCCATCAGTGGAAAACAGCCATTGTCAAACCAGTTCCAAAGACGCAGCATCCTGTTGAATATAAAGATTTACGACCCATTAGCATTCTCCCATTCCTCTCTAAGATAGTTGAGAAAGCTGTGTGTACTCAAATTAACGAATATTTAGAAACGTGTAACATTCTGCCGGTGAAACAGTCTGGTTTCAGGAAGTGTCGCAGTACTGCAACCGCTCTATTGGACGTAGTGGATGATGTTCTCGCAGCGCAGGATATTGGTAGGGGCACTATTTTGGTTTTGTTAGACTATTCACGCGCCTTCGATACTATAAACCACACGGTTCTTTTGTCAAAACTAGGTTATTACGGTTTTGATGCAATGTCTTTGAAATGGTTTGCAAGCTATCTATCTGAGCGTACACAGTATGTTGAAGTTCGAAATGAAAACGGCTCTACATCTTGTTCCACCACCTTACAAGTAGTCAGAGGGGTCCCACAAGCAGGGGCGTGCGGCGCATATAGGCAATTAGGCAGTGCCTACCTAATAAATGAAATGAGGTAGGCTGTGGGTACTTACAAATGTGTGTTATTGATTAAAATTACTGAGTTTTATCAATAAAACACATAAGTAAGTAAGTACATTAGGCAGTAGGTACTAACTAATGTGTTTTATTCATGAAAATCAGTGATTTTCATCAATAACACACATTTGTAAGTACCTACTGCCTACCTCGAAATAAAACCAATGCCCGCCACTGCCCACAAGGATCTATACTAGGACCGATACTCTTCGTATTGTACACTGCAGACATTGTACGCAACATTGAGAACTGCAACTACCATTTATACGCAGACGACCTCCAGATGTACACTTCTTTTAGGCCTGATGAAACAGTTTCAGCTGTAGATAAATTAAATGAAGATTTAGATCGCGTGGCTAACTGGAGTGACAGACATAACCTTGTCTTAAACCCGAAGAAATCAAAATTTATCATTCTAGGTTCCAAAAATGTCACAGCTAAGATTACCGCTCAATCTCCACATATTTCTATGATGGGTAATTGTTTAGAGAACGTGCCACAAGCTCGAAATTTGGGTCTTCTCATGGACGGAAGGTTGCAATTTGAGGGACACATACTGGAAATCATGCGTAATTGCTTCTACAGACTCAAGGTTCTCTACCGTGTTCGTGATTGCGTAGATGTGAAGACGCGAATTGAGTTGTGTGAATCGCTGATCCTATCGAAATTAAATTACGCAGATACTGTTTTCGGAGGTTGCCTTCTAGAACGTATAAAGAAATTGATTCAGCGTATTCAAAATGCATGTGCCCGTTATTGTTTTCCAGTTCCCCGACGTTCACACATTACACCTATTCTGAACCGTAATAATCTGTTAAACATGTCCGCTAGATACACCTTGCACTTTGCGTCATTGCTCTTTGATATTATTAAAAAACAAGAACCTTCTTATCTATATAACAAATTGAAATTTACACAGCGAAAGATGAGGGTTGCTCCACGCTTGATATGCCCTCAACACAGCACGGCTGCCTTTCGTGGTAGCTTTCGCTATGCTGCCACGAAATGTTGGAACAATCTGCCGCCACCGATCAGAAACTCTAAATCTGTTGCCTCCTTTAAACACCACCTCAGGATATATCTGATCGAAAAGCAAATGTCAATGACATGAGCAGACGTGCCTTGTCTGTTTTGAAATTTTAGATAATTGCAAACAATAAATTATAAACCATTACCTACTTAAAATATTCACACAATCTCACACACCCACCATACATAAACATTCGCTCGGAACACTGTCATACATAAATTCAGAAAAAATGTACCTACCTTTAGATTGTTATTGTTTTTCACATTAATCTCATTAGTGTATTTCGATGTACTTACTTGAAATGCTAAAATTTTGTTTTTATTTTTTTTGTTCGGTGACTCTCTCTACCTCAATGGTTTCCACAGAAAACCAGCGTCATGGCAACCTTTGCTATGGCAAAATAGCTGAGTGGCAACCATTTTGGTATCATATCACAGTATTGCTCCTTATTACTAATTGTATGTAGTTTCTATTATTTGTGATATGAGCCAAATAAATACTTTTTCTTTCTTTTCTTTCTTTCTTTCTTTTACCTTCTTATTTAATATTTGTCATAATGTAAATAGCTAAATTAATATAAGGTTGCTTTTATGTCTAAGACTAACGCTCACTAGTACATTAAATATGATTTAATTAAATCTTAATATTATAATTTAAAATCATTCAAACGTTGACAACATCTGACCTCAAGTGTTCTCGCCTTGCTATGGGATACACGTGCGTAGTTTCGCCTGCGGAGTTAATTGCGTCCCTTTCTATGGTCCTTTTGTTTCAAAAGCAGTATTTTTTTTGTATAGTTTCACATTTCTATTTGTTAAAATTCCTAAAAGCTCTTTTTTATGCTATGGCTCACAATTTTGCATCCTATGTCCAGCGTCAGGCACAAAAAACATTACAACGTGCGCTAGCGCAATGCACTGAAGGATCCGTTAAACATATTATCCTATTGTTTATCTATCCATTCCGGTCCATCCGCTGTAAAAAGCATGTTTTATTAGGGTTTTGAATATCTTCAAAATTACGAAGAAAGCATGGTGTTTAATAATTTGCCCTTTTTAGTAAGGAATAATTTGAAGAGAAAAAATTAACATTTATTTTATTAATTACTTGAATCATACTTTGATTTGAAAGGGTATGGTCGTTACAGAATTCAAAACATGTTGGGAAAGTCTCGATAGGTCTAATTCCGATCTTGATCTTGGAATTTTGTTGCGAATTGTCACATTCTCCATTTTATAAATATATATATGTATATAATTTTTATATAAAAGCTTTCAGTTTTATGTTTTCTTGTTTCACTATCTTTTTATATTAATAAAGTATCATAACGGCTGTGTATTAACATTAAAATGAAAGCTGTTAATAATGTATTTACGTTGTATATGTATCTGCTAGAAATACCCTTAAATAAGGTTATATTGATAAATTATGAATGTGTGATATTATGTATATAATTATATTAAAAAATAATGATGATAATAAGAAAAAAGAAAAAAAAATGAATTTTATTTTATTTTGTCAAAAATCAAAATAAAAAATATAATGGTTTAAGTATGACTCGAACTCGTATTCTTGGGAAGATGAGCGCGAGCTCGGTCCGTCGTTGTATCCTCCACGCTACGGTGACAGCAATGACGACTGATGAAAATTCTGTACGGATGGTTCTGTTATAGTTTGCATAAATCGTTTTATGACCAAATAAGGTAATGTTGGGTTTTTGAACGCGGTCACTCGATGAGTCACACAAAAACGGCACTCGATAACTTGGTTTTGAATATGTTCGAACTGCTTTTAAAACACTAAGGACACTTTGTTTGATACAGAATTTTAGCACAAATTTTAACGTTTTTTAAAACAAATCCCTTGGTATATTTTTTGAATAGAATAATCCACTTTTTACCACTATAAACAATAAAAAAATACGGAGCTGAATAGATTACGTGCGCTCGGGTGCACTCGCGCGCCTCTAGAACTGACTGACTTACTGACTGACTTACTGACTGACTGACTGACTGATTTACTGACTGACTGACTGACTTACTGACTGACTTACTGACTGACTGACTGACTGATTTACTGACTGACTGACTGACTTACTGACTCACTGACTTACTGACTGACTGACGGACTTACTGCTGTCTGACTTACTGACTGACTGACTGACTGATTTACTGACTGACTGACTGACTTACTGACTCACTGACTTACTGACTGACTGACGGACTTACTGCTGTCTGACTTACTGACTGACTGACTTACTGACTGACTGACTGACTGACTTACTGACTGACTGACTAACTGACTTACTGACTGACTGACTTACTGACTTACTGACTGACTGACTGACTTACTGCTGACTGACTTACTGACTGACTGACTTACTGACTGACTGACTTACTGACTGACTGACTTACTGACTGACTTACTGACTAACTAACTTACTGACTTACTGACTGACTGACTTACTGACTAACTGACTTACTGACTGACTTACTGACTGACTTATTGACAGACTTACTGACAGACTTACTGACTGACTTACTGACTTACTGACTGACTGACTTACTGACTGTCTGACTGACTGAATTACTGACTGACTGACTTACTGACTGACAGACTTACTGACTGACAGACTTACTGACTGACTGACTTACTGACTGACTGACTTACTGACTGACTGACTTACTGACTGACTGACTTACTGACTGACTGACTGACTGACTGACCTATTTACTGACTGACCTATTTACTGACTGACCTATTTACTGACTGACTAACTGACTGACTGACTTACTGCTGACTGACTTACTGACTTACTGACTGACTGACTAACTGACTGACTGACTTACTGCTGACTGACGTACTGCTGACTGACTTACTGCTGACTGACTAACTGCTGACTGACTTACTGCTGACTGACTTACTGCTGACTGACTTACTGACTGACTTACTGACTTACTGACTGACTGACTTACTGACTGACTGACTGACTGACTTACTGACTTACTGTCTGACTGACTTACTGACTGACTGACTGACTTACTGACTGACTGACTTAAAGACTGACTAACTGACTTACTCACTGACTGACTTACTGACTGACTGACTGACTGACTGACTGACTGACTTACTGACTGACTTTCTGACTGACTTACTGACTGACCTATTTACTGACTGACCTATTTACTGACCGACTAACTGACTGACTGACTTGCTGCTGACTGACTTACTGACTTACTGACTGACTGACTAACTGACTGACTGACTTACTGCTGACTGACTTACTGCTGACTGACTTACTGCTGACTGACTTACTGCTGACTGA